>JAGFMF010011614.1:10993454-11018403 GCA_019455555.1 Galemys pyrenaicus | reverse complement strand
TGAGTCTAGTTTTTCATTTCTGATTGCTGAGTAGTATTCCATCGTGTATATGTACCACAGCTTCCCGATCCACTCATCTGTTTTTGGGCATTTAGGTTGTTTCCAGGACTTACCCATTGTAAGAAGTGCTGCTATAAACACATAGGGGTGCAGGTATAGAATACACAGTTTTAAATAGTGGATCACCACACAATATTAATTAGTGTTACAATATTGAAGCACATTTATCTTCAAAGCAATTTAATGCAAATGAGATCAAATGATCAGTAGCAGCATAATTATATCTACCTTGTAACCTATCAAAGGTAGGAAATGACACATGAGATTAAAACTGGAGGCAAGAAACAGAGAATCCTGACCCAAACAGCATCTCTGTGTCTCACATGCCACTAAATGTGTGCGTTGACCTCTAATTTCCTCAGGCTGGGAAACTTCAGAGAGGTGCTCATGGCCTTCATCAGTGTTCAAGGTGCTCAAACGTACTGACCTGCGAGTGCTGGTGATGGCCTCGCTGGGGTTGGTTGGGACACATGTCTTTAGTGATTGTATCAGAGCCCCTGACGGTGTTATACTAAAATGTAAAATGACAGTGAGGTGACTGTTTATGTTGAGGACGGAAACTTGTTCTTAATGAATTTGTCTTTGAAGGAAACTTGCTCTCACACCTGACTTCCTAATAAGCACCCCATCTGAACATACCTACGTACACTTAATATAAGCTCTTAGGGACTCCCTGGTGGCCTAGTGGTTAAGTCTTAGCACGCTCACCACGATAAGTGATGACCCACCGCTGTGGCCTGAGTGCGATCTCTGGCCAGGGAACTGGCCCTCATGGCCTAGCAGACCTCTCTTTTGTTGCTCATTGCTCCCCTTAGCTGTGTATTTTAGTGAAGAGACTGCTCCCCAATCTGTTCCTGGTGAGTACTCTCACTCTCTCCAACCCCCATACCTCTAGCCTACACCCCAGTTCTTCTAGACAAAAATAAATAAAATTTTTAAAAATAAATATGTATGTGTTCTTCTAACCATAGCCTTCATGTGCTTGCTGAACCTGTAAGTTTCTTCTTGGTTCATGCCTACATTAACACAAAGGCCCCATTCTCCATCTACCTTCTACTTTGGAAATCACATCTAAAGTCAGTCAGGGCCGCCCTGGTGGCTCAAGGAGTTGAGCACTGCACTGTGGGGCTTCCTCAGCCACTGCAACACAAGCGGCTCACTTCCTGCTGGCCTATATCCCAGCTTTTGTATGCACAAATAGAAATTTAAAAAGTAAAGTAGGCCTCCTTGGTGGCACAGTGGGTTGAGCACCTCTCTGTGAAGCATCCACTGCACAGCAGTGCAAGTTCCATCCCCAGCCAGGAGCTGACCCACATGGCGCAGCAGACCTCTCCTGCCTCCCCGCTGCTCCCCTCAGCAGTGCGTTTCAGTGGATCCGCCTGTTCTGCTCCCTGCTCTGTCTCTGGTGTACCCTCTTACCTCCTGCGACTCTGGCTTGTACCCCAGCTCTTGTGTGCATAAAGAAATAAATCTTAAAAGAAAGGTTCTTAAAAAAAAAGCAACTTAAAGCTGAATGACAGTTGTTCTAAAGATAGGGCGAGGACGAGAGGAAAGCTGATGCTGGGACACATGCGACACAGATTAGACTTGTGTCTGTAGCGCCTGGACTTTGCTCCAGCAGCATTTGTTCTCTCTGTTCCTGCCCTCATCAGTCTGACGCGTCAGTCGAACCCGCACGTGAACTGCTCTTCCCGGAACATCCTCTGGAGGTAGCGCTCGTAACTGCTCCACTCTGTCATCAAAAGAAAAACCCAAAAACCAAAAACTTGTATGCATTCTGTTTAAAATCTTTCACATATTGAATCAGTTTCACTTTTTTCCTCTAAATAAACAATTTAGGGCTAATTCTTGCAAAATATCTTTCTACTGAAAATGATATTCCGTCATATTTTTGTAGTTCGTATTTCCCAGTTGCTCTCACAACTGTGACTGTGCTTGACTCATGATAAAACTATAAGCCTCAGACTCACTCCCTGGGTTTGGAAAGGAGCTCAGTCATCCTCGGAGTGGGATTCTTTGGAACAGACTTCAGGGTCGTGACTTTGGGCCAGTCCCTTGCTGACCGCTGAGAATAGGAACCAGCTGGCCACACATTTTCTGTCAAGAATCAGTAATCTCAGCCCTGAGAGGTGGTCACTGCCGTTGCATGACCCCCTTTCATTGTGGTCATGCCCCTCTTGACCCAGTCTGCTATCCTGGAGTGGGAAAGAAGCAGAAGGAAATTTTCAGTGGTAGGTGCCATCAGGTGTGTCTGTCAGTCCATACACGTCACGGCCACACTGTCAATCCGTTCAGCTTTCCTATGCCCGCCCAGGAACCCCAAAGAGGAGCAGTTTAAACAGTTGCACTAGGAGGGCTGACTCAGGGCAGGGTTCCAGTCATAATACTTTTAATGAAAGAAGCAAATGACTCTAGGAGAAAATGCTTAGCTTCAGACAAAAAGAAGATAAAATGCAGTGACCACAACACTGCCTTAATGAGGCTTTATCTCTCTGAATTATGAAGTGGAAATAAGTGAATATATAAATAAATTAATCAATAATGCTAAAGTGTTAGAAAACACGTACCTTAGCTCTTTATATGTTTTCTTAACATAGGAGATAATCGTTAACATCTGTTATAGTTTCACAAATAGCATAAGTTGGCAGTTTATAAAATTTTAATTAAAGGAAACAAACATAATTTGGGAGTTGGTAAAGTTTCTGGGTTATTCATACCTGAAATTATGGAAATAAGGAAAGAAAGTTTAGATGAAGTTTTCACCCATGTAATATATTAAAAAAAAAAATCTTTGGTCTTCTTATCTACAGTCTTTGAGAAAATTGAAATGTTTTCTATAAATTAATGTGCAATTTTTATTTATTTATTTTTTTTCTTTATTGATATATATTTGACATCAGTTGTGGTCCCATGGGTTTCCCACCACTATTTCACCAGTGCACCATCACCTCAGTCCCTTGCGCTCTTTCTGCCATCATCCTAATCCCTTCTTCCTCCCCACAAAGTGTGAATTTTAAAATTCACAGAGGCATTAGTAGTAGTCAGCAATGCTGTTTTAGCTTTTGAAATAGGGAATGCATTTGAATATTGTATAAGTTTTATTTGAAAGGGCTTTATCTTTGGTAGGTTTCTAGAAAACCTATGTTTTTTAAAAATAATTTTTTAAAAAGACTTTGTTTGCATGGAAGAACTATGGTGTAGGCTAGAGGTATGGGGGGTTGAGAGGAATTGCCAGAGACAGAGGGGGGAGCACAACAGGAGGATCCACTGAAACCCACCACTGAGGGAGCAGCAGGAGGCAGGACAGGTCTGTTGCGCCCTGTGGGTCCTTCCCTGGCCGGGGATCGAACTCAGGCTGTCATGGGCCCTCTTGGTGGCACTGCTGATGCCAAACTCTAGCTGCCAGATAGGTTCTACCAATCAAATTTTATGTTAAATGTAGATTTAATATAATTTTGTATTAAATGTAGCAATTTAATCCAAAGCTATCACATTTTTCTAGGACCGTGGTGATGCGTCAGGGGCAATGAGGAGGTGGGCGCCTATTCCTTTATTGCACAAGCGTGAATACCAATGCATGAAAAAATAAAACATGTTCCCTATTAAAATACAAAGTTTTAGTTTAACTATTTTAAAGGCTACAATTTGGTAGTTTCAAAGTACAAAATCTTTTGATGGAATAATGGAATCACAGACTCTCATTTCTGATTTTTTAAATATATTATGTGTAGTAGGGTGAGAAATTCCCATAGGTGTGATGTGTATTCACAATTTTTGTTTGCATTTATATTTTAGAATCAAAAATAAAATAACTACACAGATTTCTTTAAATCACTAATAAAATATAGAAGTGACTAGCATATACTGGTATGTGTTTCCCCTGAGTTTTACGATAATGTTTAGCTATCTTCTTAAATCTTGATTTGACAGAGGAAGAAATCAAGCCTACATTAATTAAGCAACAAAGTTTTCTGGCACTGGAATTGACAAAAATGTTTTCTGGTTGAAATGTTAATTTCTAACTTCTTTATAAAACCTTACCACATTTTTATTTAAATAAGACAGATACTTAAGAGAAACTAATGGATTATTTTTCTTCTCATGTTAATTCTTTTTCTCTTATTTTCATAAGGATTTCCCTTGCAGTCTTTGGTAATGATAAGGCTTCCCCCCCCCCTTTCTTTTGTTTATGAAAGAACCAAGATAAAATTTCAGTTATTTTGTCTTTTGCTGAAAAATGTAAAGAAATACATTATAAATATCTGTATGTATATATGTATGTATGTGTGCGTGTCTATCAATCTAAATACACCTCCACACATTTGAGCTATCTAACTAAAGTGTTTGGATAATTATATTATGCTTATGTCATCTATCACAGATTTATCTGCCTTTACTGAAATTAATGTAAGAAGCTTCTATTTGTTGGATCTAAGCTCTACTATCATTATTCAGTCTGTGAGCGGCTCCCCGTTGGAATCAATGAGAGGCTGAGAGGTCTTGACAAGCTGTATTTTTTCTAGTATTGATCTTGATGACCAAGCTGGTGCCCTAGAGTCTCACCATTGATTTTAAAGGGGAGGCCTGTCAAGTTGGAGGCCAATTTTGTGCTATTAAACAGATCAGGTCTTGTAATTAAAGAAAATGTCAGACTGTCATATTTTACAAGAGGGCCATGGGAGTATTTTCACGCAGTTTTCAAGCAAATTGGAAAGTATGCAGACCTGCTGGAGCCAAACACATACACCAAATCCAGCATGAGCTTCTGCAGAAGCTAAATCAATGTTCAAATGGTATGTGATTCATTGGCTTTCTATTTTCCCAAGACTCAAAGTTTTAAGGAATAATTTATGAGTCCTGGTTTTAATAACATGCACAGCTGCATCAACTTAGAATGAATCAAACTCTTCTGAAAGAAAGTAACATCAAATGAAAAGCTAATTTACTGTTAGGATAATGGAATATCCAAGCCATACTCTGTAGCATTTGCTTCCTTTTGGTTTCCTTTTGGTACCAACTGAAAATAACAACTTCTTATTCAATTTTATTAAATGTTTCCTTAATGTTGTGTTATTGATAAAGTTTTTTTTAAAGATTTTATTTATTTGTGCATACAAGAGCTGGGGTACAGGCCAAAGGTGCAGGGGTGAGAGGAGTCACCAGAGACAGAGAGGGGAACAGAACAGGTGGATCCACTGAAACACACTGCCAGGGGGTCTGCTGCACCATGTGGCTCACTCTCTGGCCGGGGATCGAGCTAGCAGTGCAGTGGCTGTGGAAGCCCCACAGTGCAGCGCTCAACCCCTTGTGCCACCAGAGAGGCCCTGTTTAAAAGTTTTACAGAGACCTATAAGTAAATTATGATGAAAAACTCTCATTATCATATAAGAAACCAGTGAACAACAGTGGCATAACATCTGTTGTAAAATAGGTATAGTACAAGTATTCAAAAGATAAGAAGCAGGAAATAGTTTACTGTAATAATGAGACTTAGGGAATTTTTCGTAACCATATTGAGGTGAGTTTGATCCTACTGTATGAAAATTGGTCTTTGAAAATTTTATAAAATCTAATAAGAACTTATTTATGATTGACTATTGCTTTCTGAAGCTAGATGTACTCTAAAGTTGATAATAATAAAATACAGAACTTTTACAAATGAAAAGAAAACATTAAAATATGAAGAGGAAAGGAGATCAAATACAAAAATGAAGCATTCTCCTAGACAATCCTGTTCACTAAAATGTTTTCCTTTCCTTTTTAATACTGATTTTTCTCTTAATCTTCAATTTTACTTCTGGAATTACTATTAAATTTATGTTAGATATGTTATCTTTGTGACTACATAATCTCACTTCTCCATCCTTCTTATTATTCTCTCTCTGCTTATTTACATATTTTCTACCAACCAGGCTTCAACTTACTATCTTTGACTGTTAAACCATTCTGTGAGTTACTAATTTGTGATCTTGTATTTATTTTACAACTCTAAATTATAGATTTTGTTCTTTATATTGATAATTTTCTGCTCATCTTCCTATTTTTAACTTCAATATATTTGTCATATTTCTCTTGAAATTATATTCCACTGATTGAAATAGCAATATCCTTTGGGTATGCATCTGCAGACCACTGAATCACTGTTTATCCATCAGTTTTTCTTTTCAGTTATCTAGTTTGTTGTTGCTTTTATTTTTTTAGTTTTGTATGCTGAGCATTACAGATAATACATGTTCTTTGTTGTGAGTCTGGTTTACCTGTAATTTGTCAAAAATACTGTTCTGGTAGGCTCCTTTCTACTAAAGAGACCTAATTTTTTTCTTTAAGATGGGCCTGCATGCCTGTTTTATTAATCTTAAAACATAGCTCTTATTCTTATATCATACTTCATACTCTAAGTTGTCTCATCTTTGTGGGATTCCAATGGGAAGGACATATAAACTCTGCATTCTGACTCAGCCCGAAAACAGCATCTTCCAGCACAAGGAGACACAGATTATGCATTTCCTGTTTCCCAGCAGCTGCTATTTCTAAGAACTCCACAATTTTTACTGAATGTTTGCAATCTAGAAATTGACCAGAGATCCAATACGTATTTTCATCCAAAAATATGGGAACCTCTGTACATTGTCTTCAGTCACTGCCTTATCCCTCTATCACACCTGCTTCTGTAGCAGTTCCAACCTGTAAGATGACCTTACTTATCAAGACCAGGGCTCCTTGTTTGGGGCCTTATCTTTCTACAGTAAGTTCCAGAAAATATCTCAAGGCATTGGTGAAGGTGCTACTCATTTTGGGCCCTCACCTTACTAAGGGATCTGGCACTGACTATTCCCAATGTCAGCAACCAGTTACTTTATTTAATAACACTCAGCAAACTATTGCTTTATATATTCTATTAAGAATTAAAATACATAGATTGATCTCAGAATCATTATATTGTGCATTGTGTTGTGAGATAGAATATTGTCACAGTACATCATTTTATAATATAAAAAGCTATAAAATGCAAAGTAGTCTATAGTGACAGAAAGTAAATCAGCTGTTGCTAGTAATGCTATTAGAAGAATGATTTAAAAAACTGAATGAGGAAACTTTTAAAGGCAAAGGAATGTTCACGAACTTTGAGTTGATGGTTTCATAGCATTATACATACATAAAACATGAAACGATATACTTCATTATGTATAGTTTAGTGTTTTTCCATTATACATAAAAAGTTGTAAATACACATGCATCTGTGTATTATATGCATGTGTATATTGTGTGCCTAAGTATATATCTAAAGAGAGAAGCATGATGCTCATGAAAATACACAGCAAAATCATTATTCAATATAGTGATTTTCTAAAATAATTATTTTTTAAAAATTTCTTAGAAGTTGACTCCCAAATAATTTCCCTGAATGACATTTATAACAGCATTATTTAAAGTCTAAAAACAAAACAACACAAAAATCTTTGTACAAGATAAGAGTCTAGCAACAGGACACTATCAAGTAATGACATAGCCAGAAATAAATTATGGTGTAATTTTTACGCTAGAAAAAATTCATAATACAGTTTACTTTTAATTTTGCCTTTCTTTACCCTTTTATTTAATTATTTTTACATTTTTGCATTCCCCAGGGAGTTCCCACCACCATTCCACCCATGCACCATCACCTTGGTCCCTTGTACTCTTTCTGCCCTCTTCCCTGTCTTTGCCCTCCCTTCTTTCCCCTCCCCCCCCCATGGTCCCTTTGGTTTATCTTTGACCTTTGGGTCTTCTTGAGTTTTTGTTTGCCTTTGGTTGTAATTGTCCATTTCCTGGAGCTTATTCTTTTTGTTGTTGTAATTGTTGCTTTCATATTCCTCCTAATAGTGAAGCCATGCAATATTTTTCTCTTGCCTTCTCACTTGTTTCATTGAGTATAATTCCTTCTAGCTCCATCCATGTTTCTATAAATGGCCCTAGTTTGTCACTTTTGATTGCTGAATAATATTCCATTGTGTATATGTACCACACCTTCTTGATCCAGTCCTCTACTTTTGGGCATTTGGGTTGTTTCCAGGTCTTATCAATCACAAATAGTGCTGCAATAAACATAGGAGTGTAAGTGCTCTTTTGGATAGGTGTTTTTGTATCCTTCAGGTAGATTCCTAGGAGTGGGATTGCCAGATCATATGGTAGTTCCATTTCTAGTAGACTGAGGAACCTCCATATGGCCTTCCATAGTGGTTGGATTAGCTTGCATTCCCACCAGCAGTGTACCAGGGTTCCTTTTTCTCCACATCCTCGCCAGCATTTGTTGTTGTTGTTTTTTTTTTTTTTTTTGATGTGTGCCATTCTTACCGGTGTAAGGTAGTACTCATTGTGGTCTTGATTTGCATTTCCCTGACTAAGAGGGATGTTGAGCATTTTCTCATGTGCCTGTTGGCCATGGGTATGTCCTCTTTGGAGAAGTGTCTTTTAAGTTCTTCTGCCCATTTTTTGATTGACTTGTTTGCTTTGTTTTTCTTGAGTCTTGTGAGTTCTTTGTATATCTTTGTGATCAGACCCTTGTCTATTGTGTGGAGCACAAAGATTTTTTCCCATTCAGTGGGGTTTCTTTTTGTTTTGTTTAATGTTTCCTTTGCTGTACTTTGCTGAAGCTTTTTATCTTGATGTAGTCCCACCTGTTTATCTTCTCTCTCATTTTTATAGCTTTGGGGACTGCCACCTCAAAAGCGCTATTGTAAGTCTTGCAGCGTTTTACCTATGTTTTTCTCTATATATTTTATAGTTTCGGGTCTTACATTTAGGTCTTTTATCCATTTTGAGTTGACTTTTGTACATGGTGTGAGATAGTTGTCCAGTTTCATTTTTTTGCATATGGGGACCTGTTTTGCCAGCACCATTTATTGAATAAGCTATCTTTGTCCCATTGCAAATTCTTTGCTCCTTTGTCAAAGATCAGTTGTCCATAGTTGTGTAGTTTTACTTCTGTGCTTTCTATACGGTTCCATTGGTCTGTGTTTCTGTCTTTGTTCTAGTACCATGCTGTTTTAATTGCTATTAGTTTGTAGTAGTTTGAAGTCTGGGAATGTGATACCTCCGTTCTCCTTTTTTTTTAGTAGAGTTTTGGCTAATTGGGTTTTTTTGTGTTTCCATATGAATTTCATCAATATTTGGTCTATTTCCTTAAAGAATTTCATTGAGATTTTTATTGGTATTGCAGTGAATTTGTAAATTGCTTTTGGTAGGATGACCATTTTGATAATGTTGATTCTTCCTATCCATGAACAGGGGATATCTTTCCATTTCTTTGTGTTCTCTTCTATTTCTTTTAAGTATTTTATAATTTTCTCTATATAGGTCTTTTGTTTCTTTTGTTAGGTTGATTCCTAGATATTTGATTTTTTGGCCTCAGTTGTAAAAGATATATTTTTCTTGATTTCTTCTTTACCCTTTTATTTATAGTGAAGTACAACACAACATAGTTAAATACACCTGTTATAATTAAAGATTTTAAAGGAGTTTTGGAAAGATATTTCTATTTTTTTAAGATTTAATTATGCATACAAGAGCTGGGGTACCGGCCAGAGTCGCAGGAGGTGAGAGGATTCACCAGACAGAGCAGGATGCAGAACAGGCAGACCGACTGAAACACATTGCCAAGGGGAGCAGTGGACGAGACAGGAGAGGTCTGCCTGCGCCATGTGGGTTCCCTCCCTGGCCAGTGGCAGGGATCGAACTCGTGCTGCAGTGGCTGCAGTTTGCCTCATAGTGCTTTGCTTAACCCACTGCACCACCAGGGAGGCCCAAGATATTTCTTCATAACCATAATTTTAAAGTGAAGTATTTTCCCATAACCTGAGAAGCACCTTATGTTAATTTCATCCATTATGTACCATAATAATCACCATTTCCTGATTACTTCACACAGATGGATTGACCTCTTCTAAAATAACACAGATTATATGTTATTTATATATGTTTATATTTAGAAATTTTCCTTAAAATGTATTTTTGATGTTTTTTTTTTATTTTACACGTTTAATATTTGAGTAGATAAATTACTTTTTATTTTTTGTTCCATTTTGTCAAACATTGTTTTCTGCATCTCTCTGATGAGAACATCCCTTTATTTTCCTTTATTCTGTTAATATAGTTAATTAGTTTGTTTAACTTTTAAGTAGAAAAATCTATCTAGATTTCCTTCTAGAGTAAGGACATACTATTTTTTTTTAAATATATTGCCTGATTTGCTTCGTTTATTTTTTTTTTTTTTGTCAATGCTGTATCCATATTTAGGAAGAGTATTATTTTTATTATTTTATATATTTTTTCTTAGACTATCTTTGTCAGGGTTTATCTCAAATTTGAACAGACCTCATAAAATGAATTGTAGGGTGAGGTACCCTACCCATCAAAGGTGTGGGATAAAGGGAATCCAGTCTCCTTGGTCATACCCACCGGAGTGGTGTTTTTCATCACAATAGGAGGGGACATGGACTGAGGACCATGGTAGATGTGACTCATGTTCCATAGACTCTGGCAAATCTAGAGATTTAGTAGACTGCCTAGAATAAATCTACTAGGAGAATGTTGAATGAATGTACTCATTTTATAATTAGACTGGAAGTTAAAGAGTGGTTTGAGTAGAAAGAGAGCAGAAGGAAGAGATCAAAGAACTTCCAGAACTATTTGAAGTTATACATTACACCCAATTTTCTATAGACTTATTAGCATTTCTCCTTGCTATTATCGCATTGTCCATGGTTTCAAGGTAATTTTTACACTACTGTTATTTTCTCTACAATAGTAAACTCAGTGAATGGAATAAAGATAAGGCAAATGAGATTTAATAATCAACATAAAAAATCACTCCAGCAAAATAATATCATAAATGTAGGTCATGATTCAGGAGTAAAATCAAATTATCTTGAAATAGGTAAACCATTGTGACCCATTTTAACTTGAATTATTTGTAGTTTGACACAGATTTTTACTTTTTTATGATGAAAGATGGTCAATCCATTTTTATTTGAATTTTGATTTCTAAGAGAAACTAACCCTTCCACTAATTTACTCTAGACTCAAGACTTTATCTATAGACAGCTAAAACTGTGCTAAGAAGGTGTTAACATTGAAACAGCAGGAAAATTCTCACCTACTGAATGAGAAAACAAAATGATTTATTTAGGATTTCATGAGTGAATTTAATTTACCACAAAACATAGACCCTGTGTATGACATAAAATATCTTACTCCATCTCAAATGTTTTCAGAAAAAAAGAAAAAAACATTGTTTTTACAAGAATTTTGTTTCACATAAAACTAATACTCAGCAAGTTTGCATTTATTAATTTTAAATACCTTTGATAAAAGCTACTTACATTGTATCTATAATAATCAGGACAACTGAAAAGCAAAGATTTGATCTAATAATTTATATCTAGGTTAATCAATATTGTTTTTGAAAATTATCTTACAATTTTATATCACTTCAAGTCTGGACTCATTTTGACTCAATAAGTAGCATATAACATTTGAGGAAGAGCATTTTCTGACCTTTAAATAAAGAAAAATGGTCAGAACTGTTTTGCTTTCAGAGACCCAGACACATGAGTTAGAAAGTAGATCTGAACCATATTAATCTAAAAGAGTTCAGAAATACATGACATGTGTAAACCCTTTGTGTATAGTGAACAAATTTCTAGGTTCAGTTATTGAACAAATATTTAATAAGTTGAATAATGACAGTTTTAGAGGCATGCACAGCGTCTCAATGGTGTAACATATATGAGGTTGTGTCACATATATTTTCTGAGTATCATTCATCATACAACAAATAGTGATTTTTGCTAGGCTAAGCACAGTGCATTTACTTTATACATTATAAAATATTCTCAGAAGCCAAAATGCTTTAGTGATATACAAAATCATACAACTATGTAGACTTAGTTTGATAGGAAGATATTATCCTGTTATTCTGCCACATGAGGAATTTTGAATTGTTTCATTCATTTCACTGGACTTACCATACCACATATGGTTGGCTGTGTTCCAAGGAACTCATTTCACTGGTTCATTGGTGGCTGTGCTTACTTTATCATCAAATAACAAGGAAAATTGCTTAATTTATGTGAAAAGAAAAGAGAAAGCTCTTTTTATTAAACTACAAATAATTCAAGTTAAAAAGAGAAATTTAGGTTATAAGGAGAAATCTGAGTAATTATTTGGTACTGCAAAAACAATAGTATACCGGTATACAACTGTATCTACTTCTGCCATAGATTCACAATGTCAAATTGAGAGAAGGAAAAGAAAATAAGTGGTAGGAAGAAGACTAAAGGAGGGATGAAAGGTGGAAGAGAGATCGAGTGCACAAGTGTAGTTAAAATATCCAGAATACTTCAGAATGGACACCAGATTCTGATGAGAATGGAACATAGTGGGACGATTAAAAAAAATGGCTTTGAGGAACAAGTATTTATTCCAGTAATAGATGGCATTTTAAAAAAAGATTTATTGATACATATAAGCACTGGGGAACAGGTCAGAGGTGCAGGGGGTGAGAAGAGTCACCAGAGACAGAGTGGGGAGCAGAACAGGCAGATCTGAAACTTACTACTGAGGGGAGCAGCGGGGAGACAGGAGAGGTCTGCTGCGCCCTGTGGGTCCCTCCTGTTGCAATGACTGTGGATGCTTCATAGTGCTGACACTTAACCCCTCTGCCACCGGGGCGGGTGGGAGGGAGGGTTGTTTTTGTTTTTAATTAGTTTTTCTAGGGTAGGACTCTCAGTCTGAGGTCAGCATGAGAGTCTGCATTTCTAAGTCTCTCAGAAAATGCTGCTGTTACTGTTCTGTAGTCCACAGAGAAGTGGGGAGGGAATAAAGGCTGAGGAAGATGCTGTTGTCCATTCCAGCCAGAAGGAAGAGTAAATTTACATCCGGGGAGACTGAAATAAAGTTGACCTGGTGAGTGTAGGGGCCTATCAGATAATGACATTGGAGACAAAATGTGTATCATAATAACTTCAGGTTTAGGTTCAGGTTCAGAACATTCTTTTCTGTGAAAGGGAGTCCTACAGATAACTTAGTTAAGGAGCATGGGACTCTAAATTTGTTACTCAGGAAGCACCCTGGTTATCCTTTAAGGATTGAGACAGTGAAAGAAAGAAGGACAGGAAAAACTATCAGGAAGCTGATGCCATTGTCGTAGAAAAAATACCGGGCCAAGAATTAGTATCAAAGGAGGAAAAGAGGGTACAAATTAGACACCTGTTTCTGAGTTAGAATCACAGGATAGAGTAAGTCTCATGAAAATAGTTCAAATTAAAAATAGGCAAGCGCTGTATTTTCTTTTGTTTAGTTGTGCTTTTGTTAATGAACTTCATAGATGACGAAGCCGAGAGAAACCTGAGTAATTATGAAAAAGTGGAAGTTATGAAGTAATGTGAAAATAATGAGGTTCAGAGCTCAGTGATGCTCATGTGGACATACTGATTAGACTGTGAGGAGCCTAGAAGATAAACCCATGAAAGAGGCCCCTGATGTTTATGATTAGAAGGCGAAGGGGGCGCAATGATAGACAATATGTTGCAAGTGCATGCTCTTTTCACATTGATCTTTTCATATTTATTTATTTCACCTAGAAGGTTGCTTGTGACCTTAATAATAGCAGTTTTGACAGAATGATAAAATAGTAGGGAAATAAATGAATTTGTTTACCTCATGGGAATGTGTGTATATGCATATAGAAATATGAAATAAGAACTTGGAAAAGTAATGCCTGTATTTTTTCTTTTAATATGATGATAAAAGAACAGAGTGCCTTTTTTTTTTTTTTTTTTTTTTTTTTTTTTTTTTTTTTTTTTTTTTTTGGGGGNTTTTTTTTTTTTTTTTTTTTTTTTTTTTTTTTTTTTTTTTTTTTTTTTTTTTTAGCGGGACCTTTCCTGTTTTCTGATTATGTGCTCTGGTCACAATATCCCCAGTAAAGTGTCCACAAGTTTGCTCCAAGACCCAGGGCATAAATCTGTAGATATTGAAACTGCTTGCTAAATTACCCTATGAAAGATTAAAGGTAGTGAAAACCACAGGCCCTAGAGCATGGTGACGTCTGTGTAACACTCCTTAACTGTCATGACGTTATGGAGAAATCAAAGCAGTATTTTACTAAATACAAGTTTTAATAAAATTGCCCATTTTATAGTAAGTTTTAGAATTTCTTAAAACTAAGTCACTTAATTGGTAATTTCTACTGAAGCGTTATTTTATGTATTTTGACTCATCAAAATTAAAGTATTATTTTCTACAGTGCTCATCTATTTGAAGACATTATCCAATGTACCCCCTTCTCCAAGGTAAACGCTGGGTTAGGGATGTGGGAAACAAATTATAATTCAGCCATTTCTTCCCTCGACACACTTGTTTATGAGTTACTGAGAGCTGAACCATACATTCTAAGCACCGCCGTTAGTCTTCAAGTTCGAAATTACACTTCTCCAACAAAATCAAAAAGTACCCTTTCATTCCACTGATGTGAAGCAAATCCCTCTGCTTCAATTAAGAGCAAGTGGCGGCAACAGTGGAAACGGAAGTCCAGCTCCAGGCCGTGCATGACGAGATGATTATGGCTCTGGCGGCCGGCCAGACTGCCAGACTGGTTTTCATGGGTGTTACTTTCCTGACAGCGCCTTCCTGACACTTGTACCTGGACGCCAGAAGTGCAAACAGCTGCAGTGCCTGCAGTAGCGAGCAGGGGAGACCTTCTCCAGCTTAGCTGCTCTCACAGATCCTCAGTCCCCTAGGAGAATAAGACCTAAAAAATGGATTCCAGCCCGCTTTTCCTCTGAAGATGTTGGTGTGATAGCTGACAAGCAGTTTGTTTCAAGACAACTTGGACTTAGTGGAGATAAGAGTTTTTGAGATGGAGGCCCCTGTGGTGAATGTGTGACAAATAGCAGCCACGACTTTGGTGTGAGAGTTCGTGGTTTGGTGAAAAGAAGTAACAACCAGTGCTGTGCTTGGTTATTTGCTACAAGGGGTCCTTTGACCTTTCATTGAGGAAGCCATAAAGCAAAACAGAGGAAAATTCTAATTATCTTGAGGTTGAATGGTATCCTTAACTAATAGTGACAGATGTACCAGTGTGACTTCTGGTGGCTGCTACTGATGTCAGAGCGGCAGGCTGGCAGGGAATGAGAAAGGCCAGAAGACAAGCACGTATGTGAGAAAGGAGCTAAAATGATTAAAGATGAGATGCGGGTTAGAGAAGTTTATTTCTGGGACCCTGCCGGTCTGCCTTAGTGTTTTCAGGGTGGTTATTCTTGGCACCTTAAATGATCACTAGCACTTGGAGACATCTGGAGAACAAAGGTCTTTTTAGGTAGATCTACTAACTATCTTGTCAATGTGCTCTGATAGCTCTTTTTTTTGGTGCATTAGACTGTGTTCTTATCATTTTAGTGTCGCTTTTATTTTGATCTTAGGAATGGGAAAGATCCTGTAGCTGAACATGTTTAATTTTGCATAGCCAGAAGAGCATTTAGGAGACATTTTACAATAACTAACTTACTCTAAGAAAACTTCCTCTACATACTTAAATCCCTAATAATTTATAGCAATGAGAAATTTTCTGTGAAAAGTCTGCCTTTTTAATTGTATGATAATTGAACATATTTATACTTCTCTGAAAACCATATTTGAAAATCTAAAGGTAAATCTTTGCCTTTGTTGATGTTCAAGTCCTCCATTTATGCAATGAAACATATTTAAATATATTTAAAATCCACAGATATGGGGAGATATTTGAGAGAGATAGTAATCAGTTAATAACTAATTATTATAAATAAAACCAAAGGAATCAGAAGAGGGAAAGAAAGTTCAAAAAGCAGGCATAATTTAATCACTGTCACCTTTTGTTTTCTTCATGTGTAACACATCTAAAGGAGTTAAGAGAACTATGTGATTTTTAGTAGCTAACAATTAACTAGAATTCAACTCAAATTCCAGCTTTTGTTTTTCTTCTACATCATCCCTGGGCATGCTCAGAGAGGCAAAACATCAGAATATTTTATTTTTGTTACATATGCTGTGATTCATGTCAAAATGGAAACCTCAACTGGTATTGAGGAACTATAAATGAATTGATTAAATGTGATGGTATCACTTGCATTCCTTTTTTCCCCCGTGAACTCTCAATTGAACACAGAGAGTGCAGTCTTGGGAAAAAGAACCATGCATCATCCAACAGGTCCACTGGGAAGTTTGCACATTTTTTCCATTTCATTGCTAATGAGTCATTTTCACCTGACTTCTGCTCCCACAACTCCCCCTGAAGAACCAGCTGTCAGCTTCCACAGATGAGTGGGTTTGGTACCAAACAGGTGGCTGCAGGGTGGGGGAGAAATTGTGTCAGTGGGATGTAGTTAATCTGGAATTAGGATGATCCACCTGGTATCATTAAACGTTGACTGCATATCACCAGTAGTTCACTGAAATATAATCAACACTTAGATGTTAAGACTTTAAATCTTGTAAAGAAAAATAAGAATATTTTATATTAATTGAATAGTTGATCAGTCTTCCACACAGCACTAGATCAATGAAGTCTTCTTAGAAGTGACAGAGCTTTATATCATATTTATAGAAAAATTAAATTGGATTCTACCATTGTGGATTCTGCTATTTACTCACTGTGTACTGTAGGCTCTGGCATAAAAGTCTTCACATCAAAAATCAGTGGTAATGAAGACAGAAATGTTTTGTAAGCCTTAATACTTAATGTATATAAAAGTCTACAAACCAGCATCAGCATCTTATTTATCTCATGGACTCCAATTCTCATAAAAACCTGGAAAACAAATTTAAGTTCCTGAATGGAACAAAAAATATTCCTACCCACATGAAGTGCATCACCTTGACCACAACGATGCTGTTCAGACCTGATCAGTTCTGCTTTCTTCAGCTTGGAAGCTGTTTCTCCTGAACGTTCAGTAATGAGTTAGGTGCACTCCCTGTGTTCGTAGTGCTTGGATGGCCCCATTCTGTGTTTACCATTTAGCGCTGAGATTGGCTGCTCACTAGTTTTGCTCTCTTACTGGAAGAGATTAAGGGCAGGACTTTCTCTTGTTCTTAAAACTTATAGTAACTAGCACTGTGTATAGCATACAATGGGACAGAAAACACATATCACTGAAGATAGTTTTTATTTGAAAACTGCATTTATTTCAGGTTCATAAACATGTAGCTATGGGAAAATCATTTATATTCAGCCACTTATCTCATTGGCAGTTTGAAATGTCATTTTGGCTTCAGCATAAAGAACATGTTAAAGTGGGTCACAGGACCAATGCAGGAAGACTACATTTCTGGCAAATATAGAAAAATATGCTCATTTTAAGCAAGCATGATAATGGAAATGTGAATCCTCTCACTCCCCACACTTCTGGCCTTTGCCCCAGGTCTTGTATGAATGAATGAATGAATAAATAAATATTTTTTAAAAACCTTGTTTTATGGCTAATACTTGATCTCATCTGGAGAATGTTCTAAGTACTCTTAAAAGGAAGTGCATTCTGCTGCTTTTGGGTGGTCTTTTCTGCAAATCTCTGTTAAGTACATATGGTATAACATGTAGTTTAGTGCAATATTTCCTATTGGCTTTCTGTTTGGATGATATGTTAAATGTTTTAAGCTCCTGAAATCCATGAGCATTTTGAGTGTCATGCTTAGGTATATTATTAAATACAAATTACAAAGGGAAAAATAAGTATAAAAACAACTAGATAATTTAACTAGAAATGTTAATATTATGTATTGAAATAAGCTAATCATAGTCATTTCTTTTATAACTAAATAGAAACTTGATAAAAATGCTTAATAAGTGGACTTTGTTCAAACAATGACAAGTTGGAAGAAAGGTAATTTGTAATCACAGTGGTATATATCCTTTTCTTAACAGGTGACCTTAAAGGATTGCCATTTAGTGCCATTGAAGATCTGCTAAGCATCATTTTTGCATGATTACTGCCAGAGGATATCCTTTCTGAAGGCCTTTTCGAAGTTCATTATTTGGACTCCGTTTGGTGTAAGTAGTTACAGCTCATCTGTTATTAACCTGCCTTTAAAATTGAAAGGGATGTCAATGCAACAAAAACCATAAACTCTAGTATCCTTTATGAAACCCCTTAAATATTGCTCAGTATAGCAAAGCTTAATATGTATATTATGTAAATGTTTCATGTTTAAATTGAAGATTTACATTGAAGATTTGTGTTGATAAATACAGTTTACAATATTCTGGACATAATATTAAGATTAGGTAGTCAAATATTTTCTCTGTTATTTTTTTATTTTGGTATCAGCATGACAAGTACACAAAAAGTTTATTAAATTCTGAAAGTATCAGGGAAAAATCCTCTGATACAACCTCTTATTTCATTATCTTTTTCTCAGTGAATAGGTAGTGTGATATTTATATTTGTATTTTTTGAAGGCTTGAATTTGAAGAGAGTGTTTAAGTTGTAGAAGGAGGAAGTAGTAGGCAGGAGGTTGAATCATTCCTACCAGAATAGGGGTAGGAATCAATATAGCACTTTTAACAAATCCAGAGAAAGATCTTACTCTTTACTCAGCTGCCCCACATTCTTGTGTATCTATATGGAGCAACTGAAACCAGAAATATTTATTGCACTATTATGAATAAAATTGAGTATCATATAATTTAGTAATAGTCATTTAATATTGACATATTAAATATTGTCAACTTCATTAGGTACATGTTTAATTTTCATGAGTACATACACACCAAGAGATTATCTCATATAGACTGCGCTACTTTACAATATTTATATGTAATTTTAGATCATCAACCAAGGAGATCGATATATCTTAGATAAAGAATTACTTATCTATCCTGTTTTCTGATTATTTATGAAATATTGAATGTATCATGCTCAGTGTAAAAGATGCCAAATACCTATCTTCTTATTTGTAATGTTAAATCAAGTTAATTGATCAAACATATTGTAAAATATTTTGCTCAACCTACTATATGCTTTCAGTTTCTCTCAGCTTGGCTATGTAGTTTAAGAAGGAAAATTACTTTATCTAAATTTGAGAGCGGTTCTGTAGGAGAGTGAAATAGTTGGAACAGTGTCATTTTACTTTCTCTAAGTCATATCCAAATACTGGGATTTTGATGCAGAAAATTCATTTCAAGTTCCTTTCATTCACTCCACTAAATAATGCCAGTTATTTTTGCTCAATATCCTGACTACAAGGGGTATCCTTGAATTAATTTTATGAAAAAAATGCATTTTTTCATAAAGGGAGAGATAACATAAGGAAATAGATCTAAAATCTTTGACAGTGAAATCCTAGATCATGAATAGCAGTAAGTTCCCTGTAAATAATTCATTTGCTATTCTGACATTAGGCAGATTTTCAGCCAAGTTTTGTCAACATGGTCTTTTATAACTAGAATTATTTTAGAATAGGTTACATATACAAAATGAAATTAAAATGTCAATTTCATCTGTCTACAAGTGATGTATACTTATGTCAGAAGGTATTTTTCCTCTGTGTAACTCATTTTTCTTTAACTCTTAATCACTATCACATTTTTAACAAACCAAACTCTGTATTAACTTTCTAACTCTATCTGTGGTCTGTGAATACCACAGATAAATGTATTTATGCAACTTAATTGAATTTTGCAATGTTAGAAACAGTTTATTTATGGTTTCTGTGACATTTTCCAAGAAAGACAACTGAATACAGCATAGCAGCTGTAGGTAAAAGGATTTGGGATCTAACACTCACTTCCAGATGGATGATGGATATGCAGTTTAAATTTATGGTAGACATACCAGCAGATGGAAATAGAATGGGGTAAATGTCTTTGCCACCTGTGAAGTGGTTCATTCTATCAATTACCAGCTGAATTATATTAAATTTATGTCATTCAACAGAATTCTAATGAATTTTTTAGAAGAGACTATTGTCTGCCTCTTAACCCAGGTTTCAAGTTGAAGGTGTAGTTTGTTTCACTGTACCATGATCCTGAGAAGTAGGCTTGGCAGGACATGGTTCATTCTTGTTATGCCGCTCTTGCTGTTGTTCTGTCCGACTAATTGAAAAGCATATTGGTAGAATCGGAAGCACTTGAAGCTAATGAGATAGAGTGAGCACTCCAAAAAGAAGTAAGTGGATTAGAATTGATGGCTCTGATGAGAGTGGACTCACAATGTCACTTTAAATAAAGTCCCATTTCATTCATGTACTTGTACCTAATCGTCACTACAACTACTAAAAGCATCCAGGGGAGACACTGTCAGTTTCATCTTTATACAATCATCTAAATTCCTGCCATAATAAGAAGCAACATATATTAAAAGGGGTCATGAGTTCAGCCTCTGAGAATGAAATATTTCACTCAGGGACTTCCATAGCTCTGTCTGGTAAACGCTGGCTCAATTCCAAGACAAGAGCTTCATTCCATTAGAGAAGAGCCTCAGTGGCTCTAGGTTTATAGATTTTCAGAATTGGCAGAAGTCTTATCATCTGATGAAGGAAAAATGAAGTATTTAGTCCTTGGTATCAGTGTATGCAACTGCTATATCAGTGTCTGCAGCTATAGAGTATGCAGCTGATAAAAATAGGGGGAGATGTCCTGCCAATTAAAAAAATAATTTTCATCACTAGTGGTCTTGAAAATTGCCTGGAAATTTGAAATAAAAGGAAACATTTTCATGCACAGTAGTTGTAGCATGTATTGTACATGTTACAGCATTGCAGCTTGTTACATTGACAGTGTGGCAATTAAAATAATGTCACCACTTACAATAATGTGGAAGTTACATGGAGCCAGTTATGACTGAGTATTGGACATGTCTTTCTAAAAATTCAGGTGCCCACAGAAGTCCTCAGGGGACTGTGTCCAAATTAAAGAAAGCATACATTTCTGAATGTCAGGAAGAAGGTGGGATGGTTCCGTCCAAAATTATCATTATTAAGTAATCTTAATTCATTTTGACTCATTTGTTATGGCTTCTTCATTTTGCCATTTGTAAAAATGTGTTATTTAATTTTAGCATTTTCAGTATACTATTTTAAAATATTTTAAGAGCAAATTTGATTTATATTTTATACAAAAATAGCTACATATTTGAACAAAAATATGATGACTTAAGTATTTTATCAGTTGGCATGAACAAAAAAACAGTTGGCGTGAAAAGTTGCATAATTTGAGGTTGTATGAATTTCTTAGATAGCATTCATCTCTATCTTCCAGTTTAGAGGCTGGTTTGAAGGGGCTACCCATGCTTATTTTCATATCAGCTTATTAATAAAGACACATTGGAGAATTAATATTTTTCAAGTTGGATTTCCTAAGAATATCAGATGAGACTGTTTTTGCCTAGAGCAAGAATGGGGGGGAGTAATTAGTTTCAGTGTGATAATATGACAGTACCTAGGCTTTGTTGAGTTTTACTAGCATGTTACAAGGCACTCACAAATTGTAAATATTCAGATATTTAGATTAATGTGAATACATGCAAATACTTCATCTATGATACTTTCCTTGTAAACAGTAACTCTATTAAATATTCCTATTTAGAGAAGTCATAGAAACAAAATGCATATTGTCATATCCACTGTCAGGCTTTCTGATGCCTTTCTATGCCAAGTTAAGACTGAACATGGAAAACAGAAACCGAAATTACTTTCCTGCAGCAGTTTTCAAACATAATAAAGTCTCTGCTACTAGCATACCAGCAGCAGAAGCCCTTAGCCTGAATGTTTAGTTGCCAAAACACTCAGTGCTATCCTACAAAATGTATGAAAGACTCTGTCTCTATCAGTAAGTGGCTTTGAGATTCAGGTAGTCTTTCTGTACTAAATCTAGTACACAGGATGAGTCCTAGGCAAGTGATGAACAAGAAACCGACTGTTCTCTAAAACCTGGCACATTTGCTAAGTGAATTGAGGTGATTTCAACAAAATGAAAGATTGCAGGCTTTGGAATAAGGCAGCCCCAGTATTGAATCTCTACTGTAAATGTTCTAGCTCTGGGAGAGTGGGGGTATTTTCTTAATTGTTTTCAACCTCAAGTTTCCTTCAGCTTTAAAAGTAATTTCTCATTTGCAAGGATATGAGAAGTTGGAGTTAAATATCTGTCTGTATACATATTTACACACAACACTGAAACATATATTTGGCATGTGTATCTGGAAGATGTTTAACATAATGGTTATTGCAACAGAATGATTATATAGTCATTTTAAAACTGAGTGAAATAAGACCTGACTGAGAGTTGTAGCTTTTGTTTCAAAGGGAAGAAAGGTAAGAAGGAAGAAAAGAAGGGAGGAAATAAAGAAGGAAGAGGGGAAAGAAAAACAATAAGAAAAGAGAGAGGGAGGTGATGGGCAAGAACAAATAAATAAAGAGCCTTTTATAGTGTCAATTATATTTGCATCCTGGGACTGTTGTAGAATGTAACATAGAAAAGTGATCCAGTTTTCTAAGTTATGGGAGAATGGAATAATAATAAAATACCTCCCATTCACAATTTTAAAAAAGTGACTAAAACTGCACTATAGTTTGTGTTGGCAAAAAATCTTTCCTCTTTCTTGTTTCGCCAGCCCTTAGGAGGGTCTAGGTGCCAAATAACTATTTCTCAGCAGACTTGCCAGCAAGATTCAGACACTCAATTAGAGACACAAAATAGCAAAAGAGGAAGGAAATCTCAAGCCTTCTCATTGCCCTTGCAGCTAAGTGGCCTAAATGCTTTTCTTGGAACTGGATGTATCCATGCTGGAAGCTCAGATGGGTGGTAGGTTTGCTTCGACTTAACAGTTTCTGACCTTGAAAGCTGGTAGGTAGTCAGTCTAAGGTGCAGTGCTGGCCTCTTCTGACATTTGTCCTGCCAGTGCTTCTAACAGTTTCTAGGCACCTAATGCCTACATCCCTTTCTGCTTCAGATACCACGAGTTTTATGATATTTTAGGGCCTAAATTTGACAGATAAAAATGTGAAAAATAACCAGATACACACACATGCACAGCAGCCATGTGTAAAAGTCTAAAGAAATGCATAGTGCAGGTATATCATGTTCACATATGAGAAAACTTAATTTCAGAAACATTTTGATTCTCTTCAGTTAGTTTTCTTTTTCTGTAACTTTACAAAAGATCAAGAGAGTGTGCTAATGGGGTGGGCTGAACCCCTGTGGTAGAACTCTGGAATAGCAAACAGATCATAGAGAATGTTTTATATCTATAAAATTTTGAGAAGCAAATGCTGTAATAGTGAAGAGCAATGATGAAAGGATGGGGTGTCACATAAATGGTGTTAGTAAGAAAAGGTTATCCATAGAAGAATAATCACAACTATATTTCCCAGCTTGCTGTTCAAAAATAAATAAATAATTCTAGTTAGATGTAAAACCTACATTTAAACACTAGGACAATGTTGGCAATAATTGTGTTACCTCAACAATAGAGAACAGTATATTTAGACACGAAGGACAGTTTATGAATGAGCAAAATAGCAGATGTGACTACAATTTTGTTTTTTTAAAGAAAGAAAATTAGATTATCGTAAAACATCTTGGTAGCTGCAATTTTAATAGCCCTCTTTACATATAAAATAAAAGACAGATTCTGATGTTGGCAATTGATACTTTTATGGATCTGCTGTGGAATAGCTTTCCACATTTGTTTTTTACCAGTGTAAGAGTGCAGCATTGTCTTTATTCTTCTGTTCTTTCTGCACCTGTACTATTTGGCATAGAACTGGCAATTTCCAAGTAATATTATAAAGGACTGAATTATTCTGTTCTTCGACTTTGGGCTTAGCCGTGTGATTTATTTTGGTCAACAGAATGAGGCAGAGTGTTCAGGCTTAAGATATAATGCACATTTCCATTGCTGTTCTTGTCCCATCATCATAAGAATAGGAAGGACAAGAAATCTGTGGGGTAAAACCATTATAGAGAAGCCATGTAAGCCAAATTTAACCTTAATCATTTAAGTCTCAACCACCCGTGTTAGGGATAATGAATGTATTATACAATGAATAATTTAAATAATAAAATTAAAACTTGTTTTTTATAATCCTGAAATTATGGATGGTGTGTTATCCACTAACGACTAAATGACATGACTTACCAGTAAGAAAGTTATGGTTCACTTATTCTTGACAACGCATTATCCCTAAGTATGCATTCCACTGCCCTTCTCTAGTTCCTCTGTTACTGCAAACCCTGTCTGGCTTGTCCTCATCATTAATCCTATCTTGCAAACCCCATTTTCCCTCTTCTAGTTAAAGATCAAGGTCAAATGTTACTTTTCCACATTATGTCTTGGTTATCTTTTCATATGAAATAGAAATACCATATTTATTATTTGATATTATCAATATTTGTTCACCTGCTTTTATTTCTCACATGACATTTTTAAAGACATTTGCTTTTTTACCATAGACTTTTTACACATAGTGTTTTTAATATTTGCACAAAAATATACTATCACTGGTATAATTGATATTCACCATTACAAAGAAAGGCTTTAGTTGGAGAAGCAAATTTCATTTGTAGGTTATTCCTCCATATTTAAGTTATCCTTTTAATATTCTCCAGGGACTGTGATTAGAGAGAGAGATCAAATGTATGGCGAGTTCACAGTCGTAACTTCAGAGTTTAAGTACACTTCAGTGGATGGTCTGTCATACTCAGTACTAACTTTTCAAAACTAGGAAGTAGAAAACCCCTACAGTTAACATGTGATGTAGTAGCTAATTAAAATATTAGCTATAATAGGGCCTCCCTGGTGGCGCAGTGGGTTAAGCAACACACTATGAAGCAAACCGCAGCCACTGCAGCATGAGTTCGATCCCTGCCGCCGGCCAGGAGGGG
>JAGFMF010011614.1:10967323-10993344 GCA_019455555.1 Galemys pyrenaicus | reverse complement strand
CTGCTCCCCGCTCTCTGTGGTGAATCCTCTCACCCCCCACACTTCTGACCTGTACCCCAGTGCTTGTATGCATAAATAAATAAATCTTTAAAAAAAATATTAGCTATAATTGCACTGTACTTGATTTTCAAGGGGTAGTGTGCTGCTTTAGTAAACTTTAAGAGACTGGTTGTCAGAAAGTAGAATATTAGTTCATATCATCAGTTTCATTTTATGTATGATACAATTCATTTAGCACAACAACATTTATTTTTCCTGTGAAAATAAGGTTTAAGATTTCTCTTTTGTTTCATTGTAGTTTAGAATCTGGTACCCCTTTATGTGCTTTAGTATTTAGCACACATATGGAAAACATAACAAATTGTCCATAAAATTTCTCTGATAGCTTTTAAATTGCAGACAGTGTCAATTTATCTTTTGCTAGTTTATTCTGGTATTGCGATTGGAAATGTCACTTTAAAAAATTACGCCTTTACTTAAATATTATAATGGAAAAGTTAATGTTTCCTTTATAAACATTTTTTCTTACCTACATTTCTTACATATTGAAGGAAAACAAAACATTATTTTCAGTACAAAATTTTAGATCATGTGTGGTTTAGGCACACCAATCCCCACCCCCCCATGCAAGGCTTTGCTTACATATAAGATGGATTAGACAGGTGTCTAGAAAATGAAGAAATTTTTTGAGGTTTCCCATGTTACTTAATGATAAATACTCATTATTTCTTGCATCTTTATGCAATGGCGGGAAACCCACAAGATTTAATTTGTTAACTACCTCATAGACTTAGTCTGAGAAAATATCTCTGTATTATTGTATAATTTTATACAACCCATCTATGTCTCAAATGTGTCAATCCATAAAGCAATCATATATTTCATCATTATACCCTAAATAACTTCTAATATTTTAATATTTTATATTAAGCTAATTGTGAATTGGAATTTATTAAAGGACATCAGATTTATTTAAAATAAAGAAAGTGAAAAATGACCTTTTTGTTTGTATATCACTAGAGCAAATCGTATTGTTCTAAGATTTCAGTGATGCGTAGCAGTGGAAATAACAGAGATAAGTACAATAGACTTTTCCATACAGTGAGTTTTCCAGGTCATTTAATCCTCTCTGGTATCTTCAGAACACTCCAACAGAGTTAATGAGAACAGATTGCCACATTATAGTCCTCGTGATGACCTGTTTGGGGAGAAGATAAAAACCCTGTACTCTCAAAGCTATGGGTAAAAATATAGTTATCATCAACTCTTCAGTGTTTCTCTCTCTCTCTCTGTCTCTCTCGCTCGCTCTCATTCACTCATATACATGCACACATGTCATGTGATATGGTGTGTCATGGCATTTTATTGGGAGCTATGAATAATCAAGAAAAAATCAAAACTAGGAAATAAACACAAGCAAAGAGTCCAGCCTATGCATGGCTGGAGTGATAAAAGATGCGTGTCTTGCTCTCTCTGCTTCTCTAACTCCCATAAGCATCGTGTTTGATACCACTGAGATCAAACAAACACTTGCTGCAGTTTCAGTTGTGCCCAGCAGGATAGAATCTGTTGTGGAATGTCTTAAATAATACCCAGTGCTAGTATCTATGCAGTGAAAGAAAGGCTATTTTTCCTATTTTATAAATAATGTTATTAATGTTTATGAACTCTTGCTGCAGTGACTGCCTTCGGCTTCATAGGGCTGCATCTTAACCCCTGGCGCCACCAGGGAGGCCCCTGAAATAATTTGTATTGAGGAATTTCATCAGAATCAGTTATACACAAAATTAAAAAGATTGAGTTGACCATATGGACTCACCATGTATGACAGTGTTCCAAGGAACGTCTGTTATGATTTACATATGAATGACAGTAATTATTTTTTAAAACCCCCACTCTTTTAAAATCATCTTTCTCCTATAGTGAGAAAAGTATGAATAAAAGAGCAAAGAAAAAAAAATATTTTGAAGTACTGATACTTTTGGAAGAAATAAATCAGAAATAAAGGGACAGAGAATATTGGAGTTGGCTGTTACTTTGCTGTTTGGCTTTTTCTGGGAGAACATAGACATTTTCTCTGTTGGGTTATATTTGTTCTGAGAATTGAAGGAAGTAATGGTGCTAGTGTGATTTTTCTGATGGTGCCAGAGATAGAAGATATAAATGTCCTAAGGCAGAAGTGTGTTTGATGTATCTGGAGCGAATGAGTGAGGGGAAAAATAGAAAAAAATAAATTTAGAGAACTGGTAAGAAAAAAATCAAATCAATGCGATAGGTAGGTTGTTTTGAAAGGAGGAAAATTATGATTTTATTTAATTGTAAGCACTTGTTGATAGATTTGTTATGAGATGAAGTAAATGAAAATTCTAAAGGATGCTATCAATGTTTGGTACTTAGGTCATTGGGTGATGGCAATTGCCAGATTAGCTCTAAGAGAGAGTGTTCATTTACTCAGACTGAGAAGAGGGCTGAGGAGTTTATTTGCAGACAAGCGTGGTATGCTTAATTAATACCCAGGTGGATATGTAAAACAGTCAATGGGGCATATGACTTTGGAGTTTAAGAAAGTTCAATGTGGAGATATAAAATTGGGTGTCTACTGGTGTTCAATGCTAATAACTTAAAAGAAGACAGGGAAAGGAAGTATTATATGGATTGAAACAAAAGTTAAGCATATGAGGGGTATTAACTAAAGATCCTGAGAAAGATCAACATAGAAACAAAAAGAAAAGCTGAAGACTAATGACTTAGCTGCATTGCAAGGATACTTTTAAAGAATGTAAATTTGAGATCCATTAAGAAAGTTGGTATAGGGCCTCCCTGGTGGTGTAGTGGGTTGAGCGCTCCACAGTAAAGCATTAGTGGCACAGCAGTGTGAGTTCGAGTTCCATCCCTGGTCAGGGAGCAGTCCCACATGGTGCAGCAGACCCCCCCCCCCGCAATCTCTCCGCTGCTCCCCTCAGCAGTGGGCTTCAGTGGATCTTCCTGTTCTGCTCCCCACTCTGTCTCTGGTGAATCCTCTCACTTCCCGCTACTCTGGTCTGTACCCCAGCTATTGCACTCATGTACACATAAATAAGTAAGTCTTAAAAAAAAAAAAAAAGAAAGTTGGTATAGGTTTGATGGAAAGAGAACTTAATTTTGACTTTCTGTTTATTTTTATTCCATTGTCACTTTGCCAAGAGCTTTTGAAATGGAGTCATAGTTATAGTGTGAATCTAAAATAGATTAGGGTTCTCCTTCCAAAAAATATTAGTATTATGCAATTTTAAACTGTGTCCTTTCCATGCTATTAAAGAAACAGGCAGATTTTTTAGTCTTTGGATTCAATTTAGTTATTATACTATTTATTTTTATTTTTAGGGATGTGCAAAGTATTTGTATAAAATAAATTAGAACCTAGTAAGTTTGTTTCTTCTGTGGCATCGGTCATTTTATTGAGTCTATAGCAAATGAGTCCTCTAGGAACCGCTTGTTAACAGAGGATAGCTAAGCTACGTATAAAACCAAATACAAAATAAAATAAAAAGGACATATTGGATTGCTACAATTCAGTAGTAATGAAACTAAGCTACTGAAAATGGCTGTATCCAGGAACAAAGCTGATTTTTGGTTATCACTTTGTTCTATTCTGGTCAGAAACTATCTTCAAGAGAAACACTAATTAGAGATAACTAGGTGAAAAGTTATCATTTGGAAAATGAAGAAAGAAATTGATGATGTATAGTCTGGAGAAAGGGAGCCTGAGAAAGAGACAAATTTTGACAATATTATATGCTGTCAGTGAGCGTTTCATTGTACGAAGCATCCTGCACTTGGAAATTACTAATATTCTCAAGGTCAATTCCAAACTAAGAATCTTTGATTCTTGTAAGTTAAAGCATATTCAAAAATCCTATTCTAAATTTTAGTTTTTGGGTATTTTTGAAAATAATCTGAAAATTTTATAGATAATTGACAATGCCCTATATTTTTCTGCCTATGTTATATCCATCCATCCATCCATCCATCCATCCATCCATCATCCATCCATCCATCCATCCATCCATCCATCCATCCATCCATCCATCCATCCATCCATCCATCCATCCATCCGTATATGTCATGATACCAAAACATCCATGATTTAAGTGGTTCAAAAATAAAATACTTTAATAGAGCATGTTCTGATGTTATATTCTTAAAAAAAAAAATAGTGGCTGATCTTTCAAAAAAAAAAAAATTGGTTATCTTTTGACCTAGAAAGCTAACACATTTTTATAGTTCAGCCAAATACTGTGAGATAGGTAATATGTTGAATATGGTAAGTGTATAGGTTAGGAAAATGTGCAATTAGTAGTGAGTGTTTTAAGTGTTGCAAGAAATTGTTTAGTGGTATTTGACTAATTTATATCCATGTCTATAGAAGTTTACCCTATAAAAATCCAACATTTACAAGCTACAAATTTAAAAGGTAAAGTGTGATTAGTTATAAAGACAACTTTCTCCTATATAGATGATTGAGGATAAATTCATCTAGACAACTTCTCTAAGATAATTATTTTGTGATTAAGAATACCGTGGACACTAGTGACCTTAACTTCAAAATTTTACCGTGAGCTTTCAGTAGAATCGTTAGCATGGGGTATCTTCCCGTCTGCCTGCTTTTTGAGTGTTTCTAGGAAACATGTTTAAAGAAGAAATGAAATCTGGGCTCAGAGTTTCTTTCACAGCTAGCTACCTGTTTGTTTCTCAAGGTCTCAATATATTTTAAATCCTTGCACTTACAAGATGAGATATTTATGGCCCTCATTTTGGATAGACAAAAAAGAAGTTAAAAATGCAGTTTTCTATACCTTAAGGATCTGTTTTATGAAAGAAAAGAGCAGTAAACTTAGTCAGGACCCATAGATATATAGATATGGGTATTTTCCTCAAATATATAGGCATTCTGTCTATGTATGTGCAGTGTATGCATGTAATAACCACACATACATGTATCATATGTGTAAATATACATGCATGTAGAGAGTGTGCATGGACATGTATTCCAATTGTTGAATTTTTCAGCAGAGAAATTTGGACTCACAAATGTCTTGAACACATATATATCCATGAATACTTACCTAAATAAATAAACAGGTTTTAATATTTCAAATAAAATATTAGCTATTAATCACATGAAATGTCCGAAAGGATGGAGATATTATTACACACATACATTAGTGATCACCATTTTCTAACTAATGAATTATACATGGCTGTGAGTGGTATATTATACTTTTGGTGGAATAGACTGGGCCTGATTACTGACTGGGAAGGTGTCTTTTCTGGAGACCTCTCTGAACTACTCTTGTTGTCAGCTTTGCCTGTCTATAGTCTATGTCAAAGATGACGCCAAAATGTCCATTAAAAAGCCTAATTTTTGTGGTTGGTTGATGCTTTGTTTTCAACTCTTAAACTTCAAAGTAATTAAGTGATGTAGTATTGCTACACTTATTTTGTAAATAAGGAATTTGAAGCTAAGAGAAGAACTGTGTACAAACATCTAAAATGGGAAAAATTCAAGATTTGATGTTATCTTGAAAGGGTGTCAAAGTCTATGCCTTTTTATCACATAACCTATATTGACAGTATAATATGCTTAGAAAATACTTAAAAGCTTGATTCAAGTATAAATTTAATATTTTTTGTTGCTGAACATATATAAAATATAAAATTACCCTCTGAGTGTCTATCAAGTTTTTCATTTTGTCTTTTTTCCTCTAACCTATTTTATATATAAATATTAAAAAATGCATTGCATCGTTTCCAAAGGTAGTAGTAATAGTATAAAACCTCAAGCATTTAAATCAAAACTTTGAAAGCAAAAGACTCATTAGAAATTGGTTGCATATACTAATGCATATATCAAAATATTTAAACAAAATAAAGATGAGAAATTAAATTTACACATGTTCACATGGTGTCACATAAAACATTTTAAGTTTTGTGTTTTCCTTTAGTTCTCATGTGTCCAAAAATAATCTCACATAACTACAATAATGACATAGAAATCATTCTGTATTTGACTTTATCCTTGATAGTATGTCTTATTATGTAAAATTACCTTTAAATATTGACTTTCTATATAAAATATAGCTTATTAGCTTGTCACAGAGGTATGAGAGGCAGGGAAATAAAACTGCTTAATTTATCAAACAGAGAATCTGATTAGTTTTGAAGGTGTAATGCCAGAGTTGTGACTGAATTCATTTTTTTAAATGTCTGCAAAACCACAATTCTTTTCATCATGTGACTCCCTCTTAACATTTTTAGTTCAAATTATATATAGCCTTTCTACTCAGTAAAGCACTTCCTCCTTTAGAGGAAGAGTGAACATTGACATTTTACTGTACCCCAGAATCCTAATGTTTAACAAAAATAATTATTCAGAGGAGGTAAGATTTCTCTCTCTGATGGTGCAGACTAATTTGTGTGAAGGAAATATCTTCCTTTGCCTTTGCTGAAGACAGTAATAGAATGATCATATTGTTAATTGCAGTATGATTGCCATTTTTCTCTTAATAAATGCTATTATATTTAGCATTTAAAAATATAGGTGAATCATAATGCTGGAAGTTGTGGAGCAATTCAGATTGACTATTGATGTTTCTACTTCTCTACTTTTCACAACTTTACAAAATATATTTGTAATATATTTTGTGTTACTTTGGAAACTAAAGCTGGTCATATGCTGAAAATGCACTATTAACTATGTAGTTTCCAAGCCAGCATTACCGTAAGCAAGCACTGGAATAGATAGAGGAAAATATCGATCATCTCTTTAATCACTTTTTTGAATTCTGATATGGATTTATGATTACTTGCTTTCTAGCATATTTTTGTTTCATTCAATGTTAAAATTGTTTGCTTTGACCAAACGTGTACTTCAAATTTAGGTTAGTTTCTATCTTCTGTGAATGGACATTTTATTATTGATAAGCGATGTTGAGTATAGTTACACATAGATTATCTGAATATGTTTTTCTTATAGTATGTTTTATACATATTCTAAATTTAAAAAATAGAAATTTTGAATAGGACCTTTATAGAGTCTAAAATCATAAAAATTCTGAACTTAAACTTTCAAATACCATAAAAAATATCACCTCACTTGACCTTAGAGTCTCCACAATATCCCCCAACTTCAAAATTTCTCTTAATAAATAAAAATTTGTTCTCATTTTTCTGTTAGAAAGCATTCTTTATATTGACGTAGAAATGTCATTGCTGTAACTTCCATCATTAGGTTTTTATTAGATACTGTATGTGTGAATGAAGCAATTAAAATTATACTCTTTTTTGATATAGCTCGTGACTGTTAAGTGATTGCTATGTAGAGACCATGATGTATGTGCATTTTTCATTATTCTACCAGACTTAAATGAGTCAAGCATTACCATATTGTGCTCTATATGTCTGTGTCTCCAGCTTATTACTCCTGAATCTTTCAAATGATAATTCCTACAAATAATCTCAGTGTACGTCATAATTCTGACGTTATTCTCTGGACTTTTGAAGTCATCCTCTCACATTGTCAGTGGAGCTTCTAGGATGGCTCTACCTTTTGGTTTTTCTTACAAATTTATTTATGCATACAAGAACTGGGGTACAGGCCAGAGGTGTGTGGGGGGTGAGAGGGTTCACCAGAAAGACTGGGAAGCAGAGCAGGCAGATCTACTGCAGTACACTGCGGAGTGGAAAAATGGGGAAACAGGAGAGGTCTGCTGTGCCATGTGGGTCCCTTCCCTGGCCGGGGATGAACTCGTGCTGCCCACAGTTTTATAGGGCTGTGCCTTAACTCCTTGAGCCAACAGAGAGGCCCCCTGTGTCTACCCTTTGTTTTTCTCTGAGAACATGACAGGGGTGCCCTTCCTGGGTGTAGAGAGCGACAGAACTTAGAAAGTATTGCAGACTTTCAACAAAGTGAAGAAGAGGCACCCATGGGTTTCAATGTTTAGCTTACCTACTTGCTAGGAATAAAAATAATCAATAAAATAGAACATAAACTATATAGAGAAAAAACTGATAGCTGTCTTCCCTTCTTTATTCTTATAGACTAAGGTAAAGCGCAGAGTTATAGTCGGTTTTCTTTAGTTGGTGAGCAGCTCAACCCTTCTTTTCACGGGTCTGAACTGAACTAAATCTATTTTGTGACTTCACCTGACAGAAAAAAAAATTGATGAATAAATTAATGTGTGTAACTAGTGTACGGAATGAATTTAGCATCGATTTATAATTTCTTATAATTAGATAACTATTTTACTAGGCTAGAATCCTTACTATATTAGGATTCTGAGAGGGTAGGAGTTGTTTCTGTTGGTGGAAGTATTGCTGACTACTTCATTGTCATCTCTTTGTGCTGTAAATGTGCTAATTTTGTTTACTGAAAAAGGCATCACTCAGCTGTTGATGATAGCAGATTTATGCTCAGATAGAGAATGTAAACAAGGTGTCGACTTGTAGGTAAAATAGTATATTCCCATTTTTGAAACACACAGAAGAATTTGAACACACACAGAGGAATTTTTACAGAATAGATTTATTTTTATATTTGAATTATGATTAGTAGTTACTGGTTAAAGAAAATAAACATTAGGTCCCCAACATACTACATTTAAATAACTACACAACAGCATCACTATTAAACTGAAAGATAGGTTAAAGCAGATTGTAACATTTTCCTAAAGAAGTTAAAGTCTCTGAAGTATGTATGGTTCAAACATCACAGTCAAGGGCACAATGACAAGTTTACCAATACTGTGTAGTTTTAACACATTCGATTGTACTTGAAAAACTGAATGGTGGTGAGAGTCTACTTTTAGGGGATCCCCAAATATAATTTGCCTGATCAAGAATGGTTAGATTCAAGGAATGGTTAATAATAAGCTTGCTAAATTCTGTTATAGAAACTTCACCTTGCAGACTTATGGTGTTTTTCTTCTTATTTTATCTCACTCCATCCACCTAAACAGAAGGCATGGCCCATAGTGCTTCATACCCATCTAATGCTGGTGTGTCATTTTCTACCTTGTCACAGAAAATCTTAACCTTCTTGATTTGCTGGCTGACAGCTGTGAAAGTTGTATCATTTTTGTCACAGTGATAAACTTTTATTGCCAGTTCTTGAATTTGTCCCTTTAAAAATTTTTTTTAATCAACTAACATTGTTTAATAATGTAATAAAGGTTTTAGATGTAGGTCATTATAAATCAACTCATATCTATATATACAGACACACACTCACATTACACTTACTTGTTTTAGCTCTGGGAGATTTTCTAGGGTGTGCTTAGAGTGAATATTGATTGATTTTCTTCAGTATGACCCACTTTGTGCCCGAATGAGCTTCATGCATTCATTTGCTTACATCCGTGCTCCACGGGCATTGCCCTAGGCACCTTGTACCATAGGCTCAGCGGGTCAGCCAAACAAATAAAACAACAAAAGTTATCGCCCTCACAAAGTTTTTATCTTAGTGAGTAAGTTTAAAAATAAGCAGCATTAATACATTATAAGATTATAGAAGTTATAAGTGATATAGAGGACAATGAATGGCTGTATAGCCCTGCAGCTCACATGGTGGGTGTGAAGCTAAAACTTGAAGGGACAGAAGGATTCCTAATGGCATTTAACATATATGCCCTGTGGAAACCTACATCTTTCAGGACTCCTCCATAGTACAACTGAAGACCTCTTAGCGTTCTGACAGCTAGGAAAAACACCTGACAGCTAGATTATAGGGTGGACACTGTTCTTGCTCCCACTCTGAAAGAAACTGCTCTTTGGCTTCCTAATGCACGGGGCAGGTTTTATACAGTACTCTGATCCATTTACTTGGATACATTCTGATTCAGTCCTTATAGTCCCATGACAAGTGTGTGTGACATGCTTGGGTACATGGTCTTATTTTTAGGACCCGTTAACCTTTATTGCTTGCATATACACCATGGTGACTGGATTATTCCAGGATATAGGACACTTAGCATGGCAAGTAGGTCTGTTTGAGATCATCTGGAGATGCTGAGGAAGGGAACATCTGCTGCCTGTGGGAACAAGCTTTCAAAGGCAGTTTTATAAAAAAATGGGCATTTTGCAATGACCTCCTATTGAAGAATAGACTGTTGTAGAATTCCAGGTAGATGAATGGAGAAGGGATGGATAGATGGGCAATTATGTGATATAGCAAAGATACTTCTTTACTCTGAATCCTGAATTTCACAATAACCCACCAACTTGCTACGCCTTATCTCTTAGATTGTGGGAAAGTGACTATTTTAACATGAGTAAAAGTTTTCATTTTAAACAGTATTTTTGGACGTGGGCATAAGAATCTCAGAGCCTGTCTATATACATAATTGGAATGAAAGTTGTAAAAAAACAACTAAATGTAGAGTAATATATGTATGTGCATATATATAATTTATAGATAATTATACTGCTGAGATACATTTAAATATACTCTGTGTATTTTGATGGTGAGCTGTCTTCCAACAATAATTAAGAGTGTTTATTTTTCGTACCATTAAAACCTTTACAATGTATTTCATCCTGTATGATAAGTGTGATATCACTTTCTATTTTTCACTTTCAAAAATTACTTTGCATAAGGATACCTCAATGTCTTAAAGAAACATACACACACACATTAGGTACAGATACCAAATGTCAGCAAAGAATTGTAGCTATCAGAGCTCCCATTCCTGTTGGTGGGAGTGTAAAATGGTTTTCCAATTATTTTGGAGAAAAATTCTTGACATTTCTTATAAAATCTAGGCCTACTCTATGGTCTGGCAAATCTATGACTAAATATTTCCCAAGACAAATAAACGTGTGTTTATGAAAAATGTGTGTATCAGAATAACCATAGCAGGTTTATTCATAGTAGCCTAAAGCTAGAAATCATCCTGTTGCTCACTAAAAGTTAACAGATAAACCAGTTAAAATACGCATAGCTATCACCCCACCTTGAATGTATATTCCCAGGTTTTCCGGTGAAGTACGATATAAATCAAGTTTGAAAATAGATCTCAGTGTTCCTGAGGCTGTCATCTGAGTAGAAAATCAAAGAGCTGCCATAGTCTCTTTTGTTCTTCTGCCAAGAAGATAAAGTATTTGCCAAGCAAGTTCACATCTCCAGTGGAGCCCAAGTTTAGTTTGAAAATACAGACTGGAAATAAATATTCATTGAAGCTAGAACCCGATTAGAATGTACTAAGGGCTATACCATCTCTTCTTCCCTGCCAAATACACTTTATTTCTGCCTAGGAATTGGAAATCAAAAGCAGTTGGCATGGACAGGACAAATGCCATTAATAGAGAGGGGCACATGCCATGTTCAGCACAGATTGAGACATAAAATGCCCAGTCGTCAGCGACACGGGGAAGTTCAGAATTCTTCAACGTGTCAGTTCTGTCCACGCAGCCACGTGACTATGCAGACTATGAACAGACCTGATACTCTGGAAGTGCCTGTCGTGTTGCCATAGTTCCTGCCTTTTCGAAAAGCTGTGCGGTGACCTCAGAGCACTGGAAGTCAGTCTGGAAATGAACGTTATCTATTTATGATGCTTATTATAGCTGAAGTGTTTCAGTCTTTAAATTGACTGTCTCATGTACAGACAGGTGTTTTCAGAGTCTCAGTGCAGTTGAAAAGGCTTCTGCTGCTGCCTTTCTTTTCCATAACATATTTTTCTGACTGAGCTTTTGTAATTTACAAAATAGCAACAATGACTTATTTTGAAAGGTATAGATCTTGATAATCATTATCATTTAATCATGATAAGTCAGATAGGCCAGATTTTGGTTCTTTTAGTTTCTATAACTGATGGTGTGTTATTTTGAAGCCCCTGTCTCTAAAGTCAGAACAAATAGAACAAGAAAAAGGTACATTTTAATACAATTCAGTCTTATTTACTTTCTGTCATCCCAGTGTCAGTAAATATCCAGACTTCTCTAATAGAGTGCTGTCTTCTGCGTAAGCACCTTCCATACTCCTTTCTAAGACGTGTCTGGGAGCAGATGGAAGCTTGCGTAGCCTTATGGTGGAGTGAAGGGGGCAGGAAGGCGCTGGCCTGTGTGATGTCTTTCTCATCTGTCAGCTGCATCCCTGTGCTTGGATGCTCAGTGTTAAGACCTAGGACAAGGCAGGGTGTGTTTGTTGACTCTGGAGTGGAGACGACCTTTCCTCCTCACTCACTGGCAGAGCTAATGCATGCCACAGACCTTGAGATCTGGACTGTAGATCTCCTGTAATTTCTTTCTTCTGTGCCATCATAAGTCACTCACCTCCCCATACTTTCCTACTGCCAGCAGACTTAAGTATTCCCAGAAGCCATTCAGGGCACAGAAATGAGAGGGTGCTATGTAAGGCCCATTCTAGACATTTCTCTCCACCAGTATTTCTGATCTGATTTCCACATGTCAGGCATGAAAGGGGAGAGGCACAAAGATACCCTATTTACTCCTGTTTTTGATGCTGTAAGATCACATTCTTTTCATATATGTTTGATTTCTCTTTCAAATGGATGATAAAATATATCTTTTGCATTTATATTCTTTAAGCTATTAGTAGATATAGAATATACAAAATAGAGTAACTCAGGAAATTCTTGCTCCCTTACTGAGACACGTATATGCTTGTCTCAAAACTACTATCCAGGGAGGCTAGGTGTAAATGGTGATTGTGTTCTTATTTATGCGTATTTTTAACTTTACTTACTTGTTACATTGTTTGTATAATGTTGTTTCTGATGAGGTACAGATAATCTAATTTAAACGGTCTCTATCATATATCCTGAAAAAAATTTTCAAAAACTGAGCCATGGTCAATTTAACCTTGTGTATTTAAGATTAAGTAAAAATAAAAAGGTTGCATGCCTTCAATTCAGAATAAATTAAAGATTCCCTAGAGTAAATATAATCTGACCTGGTGTCCACAGAAACCCCAAAACTACTCTGGACTATGCCACTCTGACACTTCTGAGTGGGGTTTCTTGAATGGTGGTGTGATGTAATCAGGAAAAAGGAAAATGGTTTGACACCAACGCTTTAGAGAAATATTATATTTGCACTAGTTTTCATTTATGTTTTAAACAACTGTTCTTTCTGGGCCAACTTTAAAACATTGTGAAAAGTGTTTTCCTTCAGTGCTTAGTCCATCTAATCAGGGCTTAGATCCCAGGATGAAGCCATTTCCCTAAAACTCATGAACATCTTTCCATAACCTTGATTGCAAGTTGTATATCTTCATTGGAAAATGGTTCGTTCAAATCCTTTGCCCATTTTTGTTTAAAAAGTCTTGTTTTGAACCCTAGACATCTGACTGCGGAATTGAGGCTGTAAGTTGTAGGCTTTTATCTACCTTCCGGCCGCTGGCTTCTAAGCGCACACCTGCGGCCTTGCTTTCTCCCAGGTTTCGTCACCCACACGCAGAGCGTGCTGTAGAGGACACTTGGGAGCGTGAGCCTGGGGCACGTGCACCTGTAACTGCAGACACGGGGCGATGAGCCGGAGAGCAGGGACCTGCACAGGTGACTGTGGGCACAGGGGCCAAGAAGCCAGGAATGAAAGGGGCCCTCTGCGTGGCGCCGACAGTGTCACTCTAAGGCTGGGGCTCAGGCGCTGAGTCCCTGTCTGCTGGTGAGCCTGTGTCCAGCCCCCGCCTCAGCGTGAAGGCACGTTAGGGGTCACAAAGTTTCTAAAGATTTTTGTGTGCTGGAATCAACAATAAATGACTCTGGCCTGGGATGGTTGCAAAACAGTAATATAAGCAAAGTTACAACACTGGATGTTACTTTAACCATCAGCTGTGTGTCTGTCGAGCATAATGATTTTGTTTAAATATACCTCAATCACCTGCATTTTAAATGACTATTTGGGTGGTGCTAATCCAACTTAATAGAAAAATGCTTATTTATAGCTAATATATATGTATATATATTTAATCAATTTAAACTAAAATACATTAAATCTTGAAATATTAAAAAGGATTTTGTGAACGAGTCGATTCAAATTTGAGCAGAACTCTCCATTTTGTGAGAACAAGATACCTCCTCACTTTCCGAGTGATGAAACTGAGCTGTTTGAGGAGGTGGCCAGTTTCCCGACTGTAAAGGATAAGGACATTGTGCTGAGAGAGGTCCCTGAGCAGGAATTGAGTGAGCCAGGCTGGAGGCAGCATGCGTGCTTCAGAGTTCTCCTCTTGAAAGACCCCAAGACACTCTGGAGAGATTTTAGATGGCAGTGGAATATAGTCAGATTTATATCTATTTATGCATACAATAACTGGGGTACAGGCCAGAGGTGTGGGGGGTGAGAGGATTCACTAGACAGAGTGGGGAGCAAAACAGTCAGATCCACTGAAACACACTGCTGAGGGACAGCAGGAGACAGGAGAGGTCTGCTGCGCCCTGTGGGTCAGTTCCTCATGCTGCAGTGGCTGCAGAGGCTTCATAGTGCTGAGACTTAACCCCTTGCACCACCAGGGAGGCCCCCAGATTTATATTTTAAATAGATACTCAAGCAGCTGATTAAGGAGGGGAGAAGCAGCTGATCTGAGCGGAGAAAAAACTGGAGGTGGAAGCACTACATGCCAAACTTTAGTGAAATGGAATGAAGAAACAGTGAGGATCTAATCCACTAGCGGTGAGAGTCTGGGTGAGACGTCCAGCTTACCTGGCCTTGCCAGACTTCCCAGTGCTGCTGCTGACACTCAGTTACCTATCTCACTTGCAAAATGAGTGTGACCCCTGCATGGTTCTCACAGGAGAGCTACATAAATTGAATGAGTAAGACATACATGCATTAGTATTATGCCTAAGAGATAGTCAATATTTACTAAATGAGGACAGTATTACCTTAACAGGCAACATGATTTTCTAGTTTACACATTTTTTAAAGATTCATTTTTATTTATTTATGCATACAAGAACTGGGGTATAGGCTGGAGGTGAAGGGGGAAGGGAGTAAGAAGACTCACCAGAGACGAGAGTGGGAAGCAGAACAGCAGATCTACTGAAACACACTGCCGAGGGGGCAGCGGGAGACAGCTTGACAGTGCTGAGATTTTAGCCCTTGTACCACCAGGGAGGCCCTCTAACACATACCTTAAGAAAATGGCATTGGGCCTCCCTGGTGGCACAGTGGGTTAAGCAACACACTGTGAAGCAAACCACAGCCACTGCAGCACTAGTTCGATCCCTGCCTCCGGCCAGGGAGGGATCCACATGGTACAGCAGACCTCTCCTGCTGTGCCCGCTGCTGCCCTCAGCAGTGTACTTCTGTTGTTCTGCCTGTTCTGCTTCCCGCTCTCTGTGGTGAATCCTCTCACGCCCCCGCCACACCTCTGGCCTGTACCCCAGTGCTTGTATGCATAAATAAATAAATCTTTTAAAAAATGGCATTGTACAAGCCTACCTCTAAGTCTTCTTACTTTATGGACTTTATTCTCTACCATATTACTCCAGAGAATTTATATAGAGAAAGGAATTTTAGAAGCTCAGAGTCAGCCCAGTACTGAAGCTGATGACACAGTGACTTTGTGAGTCACTTTCATTTCATTTATTCTAGTAAGTGTTCTCCTGGAATCTGAAGTTAATCATGATCTGAGCTCTAAATATGATCTGTTTCTAAATAAATGACACATGTTATGGAACAACTTTGGCTCCTGAAGTATACAGATTAATTTTAGGAATCCTAGCGCCTGGCATAGAATCGAACACGTGAGCACCCACCATACAGGATCACTCACTGAAATAATGCTGCTCCTTTTGAGTAACAGCTCATCAGATGTAGCATCATTTATTTCAAATTAAAAGGAATAAAAACATATCAGTGCAAATAGCAGCGAGTGATTGGTCAGAGAGCGTAGCCAAATGCTGCTCTAGTCTTCTATGGTCATGCATTGTGGATGTTTTTCATTAGAAAAACCTTTTCTGCCGGGGTCAGCCTGGGGAAAGGATATTATAGGAGGTTTTAGAAATAGCATCATGAGGGTAAGCTGCCAGAGGAAAGCCCTGAGGTCCCAGCACCGCCCTCATATTAGCAGACCCTCCGTGCAGACCTGGCTCCAATACAAAGTGGAGTTACTGGAAGCCCTGAAATTGTTGCTGGTCTGCTCACTAATGAGTCTCCTTCCTCCTCTGTTTCATAATACCCTGCCTGGAAAATCTGTTGCTAGAGTGTCCGGAATTATAATTCTTCTAAGGAAGTGATTTCCACACATAGGTAATGATTTTGCATCTGCTCAGCCCAAGCTTCACACCCAGCTCATTTGGTTATGGATATTAATCACAACCATGGGACAGAAAATGCTTCATTTTAATGTTTAATAAGTTTACAACTCTTCAAATCGATTCTTGCACTGTGACTGCTGATAATCATCACACTTTTATGCCCGAGGCACATCAGAAAAGGCTGGGGAAGGAAGGCGTCCACTGGCACCAAAGATGAAATAGCAAATATGCATGCAAACAAGAGGAAATGCCCCTCTTTGACTTTACAGAAGATTAATAGTTACAATTGAGAACACCCCCGTCCGCTGGGACCGCCGCAGACCTGGCTGAGCTCGGTGAGTACCGCTCACAGGCCGAGTCTAGCTCTGCAAGGCGGTAAATGCTCCGTGTCGTTGCCGCGGGAGCTGGCTTCTCTCTGCATTGACAGAAATAAGGCAATAATTAGAAGTGAGTGACAAGGTGCTTTTCATCTTTGATGAGGAAAGATTTTTTTGTGTCAAAATATCTCACCAGAGGAGTAATTTTCTCTATGTGCATTTCTTATCCTGAATGTGTTTTGCATGATAATAGAAAAGGGGAAATTGTCTCTGAATGTTGCTTAGTGACAGCTAGTAGACACTGCCTTTGCAGCCGACAAGTGTCTGAGCACTGTCATATTGTGATATCGACAGGTAGGACCCATAGTAAGCTGCGGATATTTATCCTGGAAGAGTAATTTGTTTTTGATGGAGTAAAATCAAATACATTAAAATGCTTTTTGTGGTAGTATGCCTCTAAAGGTTTAAAATTACCTGGCAAGATTTAATCGTTCCATTCTAAAATACATTTTAAGATTTTAATGAGCTGAAAATTTCAACACAATGAGGAAAAAAGAACCCGTAAAATACCTTTGCTGTTTTATAGAACTTGCCTAGTCAGTCGATGCATGACAGCTATCAGCTCACACCACTTTCAGACAAGTCTTTTTTTTTTAGAACTCGGGTACAGACCAGAAGTGCCAGGGGTGAGAGGATCCACCAGACAGAGTGGGGAGCAGAACAGGCAGATCCACTGAAACACACTGCTGAGGGCAGCAGTGTGTGAGGCAGGAGAGGTCTGCTGTGCCCTGTAGGTTCCCCACCTGGCCTGCAGCAGGGATCGAACTTGTGCTACAGTGGCCGTGGTTTGCCCCATAGAGTGTTGCTTAATCCACTGCACCACCAGGGAGGGCCCTCAGACAAGTCTTAATTATATTGGGGAGTGGGCTGCCTTGATGACGTTACACTGGGAAGTTATTTAAACAGAGCTGTTCATGAAGTTTGAAGCACTACTACCTGAACATTAAAAAGAATCTCTGTAGCTTTGTATAATGTCTCTGGCCTGATATTCTATGATTGTGAAGAGGTTTGATCTAGAACTTCAAACTGATAATGCTAAGAGAAAATAGTGTTCTCTTCCATTCTTTCAAGTGTAGAGAGAATATATAGAATATAAATAATCGCACAGTGAGTAATTAAATATAGTAGCGTGTGGGCAGAAAGTCCTCATCTGGAAATAAGAATCTGACACACGCATTGCTGTCTGCGTAGCACAGGTTATATAGTAAGTAAGATCACACTTTCTGAAGGAAGAGTGAGTAATATCCCATGGAGAAAATTTCTGTCTTCTCTGTCAAAAGAGAGAGAAGCAGAGTAGAGGGAAAATACTTAATATTTTAGAATGGTAAGAAAACATTGAATGATGTGAGAACATCAATAGCAAGCTGAATATCACTGTCCGTAATCCCTTTGAGGCAATTAGAGGGAACACGAAGATTTCTAAGTGTCTGTTGTCATGCTGCTGAGATAAAAAAGTAAGAGACTTGGCAGTAAAGTGCTTCCTAATTCCTGAAGTTCAATTTTCTGGGTACCTCTGTTAAATTCAAGCTGATGGCATAATGTGACAGCGGTTTGCAACAGGCAGGGGCTTTGTGTCTCAGGATCTCGTTCCTCATGGTGTCTCGATGTGAGTACAACCCTGAAAAACAGTGGCAACAACAAAAGTTGGGATCATAAATTAACGCTTATCCGAGTCCCAAATCATATGCAAAAAGAAACAATGCCCTGGTAATTAATTTTGATTTTTTTCTCATTTTACTATTCCCTCATTCCCTGTTATCAATTAACTCAGGATAATTGTGAGAACTTAATATTTATTGAACCATTCCATAGTAGGCTATGCAGAAAGCTCAAACTAAAGAAAAAATAGCTCCATTACTTTTCAGTTAAGTGCCCAAAGTTATTTTATTTCAAAATATTGTGAGATGTTAATTTTATCTTCACATTCTTTTTTTTTTTTTTAAAGATTTATTTATTTATGCATACAAGCACTGGGGTACAGGCCAGAGGTGTGGGGAGTGAGAGGATTCGCCACAGAGAGCGGGGAGCAGAACAGGCAGATCAACAGAAGTACACTGCTGAGGGGAGCAGAGGGCACAGCAGGAGAGGTCTGCCATGCCATGTGGGTCCCCTCCCTGGCCAGCAGCAGGGATCAAACTCGTGCTGCAGTGGCTGCGGTTTGCTTCATAGTGCGTTGCTTAACCCACTGCGCCACCAGGGAGGCCCTTATCTTCACATTCTAAAACAATCAAATATGTACCATAAAACCTTACACTGATAATTGATGTTTTTCTTAATTTGTTAATAATTATCAAGTAATTATAATATGTCACACATGATTTGCATTGAGGATTTTATGTAATTCTCTTTCTACTGGTAGGTGTATACATTTCCATTATTTCAATCAAAATATAAGTGCTTAGAGAGCCAAACACACACACACACACACACCCCAAAAACAAGTTGTTACAGGTCTTATTGTCACCAAATTGCTTATATGGGGTTTGAATTGTCAAAGCAAATATTACACTAGACAGTTACACAGGCATGAGAAACTTCATTCAAGGCTATTGTAATAAAGGAGAGAGTCCAGTCTCACATGTACTGTAACAAAAGCCAGGAGTTGGTTTTTTTTGTCTTTTTTTTAAGCTTTATCTATTTATGCATACAAGAACTGGGGTATAGGCCAGAGGCAGAGTGAGGAGCAGAACAGGCTGATCTACTGAAATGCACTGCTGAGGGGAGCAGCGGGGAGGCAGGACACTGCTGCACCTTGTGGGTCCCCTCCCTGGCTGGGGATTGAACTTGTGCTGCAGTGGCTGCAGATGCTTCATAATGCTCCCGTCCCTGCCAGGGAGGTCCCAGGCAGGAGTTTAAAGTATTAGTTGAGCTAATGCAAAATTACTAAAGGACATTAGGCAGGATATTGCCGGATGGAATGTGTTGAGCACGCTGTTTTTTCTAAGTATGCAAAGGTTTTTCTCAGTGATTAGACCATCTGTGCTCATTAATTGTCACCTGTCAAGGTTAGACTTCTACCTCCCAACAGAGAATGAGAAATAGGGATGCTGGATACATTTTGTGAGTCATAAAAGTGACAAACGATAAGAAAAGATATATGAACATTTCAAATGTGCAGAGAAGTAATTTATAATTGCAAATTTTCTGAAGTATATGTTCTAATAAAATTAATATTAGGGAGGGACCTCTGAAGAGATAGAGATGTGTTTTACACTCAGTCATACTGAGACAATATTAAGGTCTTTTCTGTCAGATTTGGTGCCAGTCAGGCACCAAAGCAGGAACTCCAAACCTTGATTTTGTACTAAGTCCTATTTAAGTTGGTTGGTCTTCCAGTAACAATATTGGTCCCCCCTACTTTTCCCATCGAATGACACTTTATTTGTTGATATAACCCACAAATTATGGTATAATTTTGTTACTCTCAGCTGATATTTATAGTCCACATGCATTCTGAAAATAAGATATCCATTAAACATTTTAGTGAATATTTGGGTAAGTTATCTCCAAATATAGTTGACATATTTGAGGTTTGCCTGCAAAAACACACTTAAGTAATGGTAGAGAAAAGACAAAATGTCAGTTCTCCAAATTCCCATAGACCATGTTCTTTATTTCCTCTTATCTAAAATACCATATTATTTTATTCAACAAGCAATTATTGACTACCTGCCAAGCAATATTCATGTTATGGAGATCTATCTATGAACAAGAAAACTAAGATCACTTACTTTGTAATGCATAATATAGAAAGAAACAGGTATAAATTACTAGTTTCTTTAAATTACTATACTAGTTTTTTTAATTTAAATTTCTTTAAATTTAAATTTCTTTAAATTACTAGCTTCTTTAAATTTCTATAAATTACTAGTTATTATCGTAATACGTGCTATAAAAGAAAAGTGAAGAGGGGGCCTCCCTGGTGGTGCAGGGGTTGAGTCTCAGCACTATGAAGCTATCCACAGGCACTGCAGCACGAGTTCAATCCCTGGCCAGGGAGGGGACCCACATGGCACAGCAGACCTCTCCTGTCTCCCCGCTGCTCCCCTCAGCAGCCTGTTCTGTTTCCTACTTGGTCTCTGGTGAATCCTCTCCCGCTCCACACCTCTGGCCTGTGTCTCACTTCTTGTATGCATAAATAAATAAATCTTTAGAAAAAAGTGAAGAATTCTGTAAGCACAGATAACACCCATACCAACTTTAGACAAGGTAGATTCCCTGAGGCTGTTACCAGAGCTTTTATCTCCCAGGTAGAGAAAGAATCTGTGAAAGCACTTGTGAAGATCAGAAAGCATTTGGTGAAACAGGGAAAGACATTTAATATTAACAGCAAAATAAACAATAAAATATTTTAGACTAGGAGAAATGGAAACACATAGTAAACTAAGTAAAATCTTGGAGTTAGGCACTCTAGAGTTATTTCGCTGTGAATCAAGTTCATCCACACAAGAAATTATCTGCAGAGTAGTTTTGGGAATGGCATTATTGCACTCATCTACTTTTGGATTGATGAGATGTTGTTTTTAGACCATATAGAACAATTTTATGGTTTCTTTTTAATTTTCATTAAACATAGTATTTATGAAATCATTTACATACCTTATTTGCCCCACTTACCTCTGAAGAAGCACTGAATACTTTAAAAAGGCAAGTCTACCTTTAAAGGATCAAAGTTTGTAACTACTGAGAAATTAAAATGTCAAAACTGACAATATAGCTCCTCCCTGGTGGTGCAGGGGGCTGAGCCGGCACTGTGGGGCTTCCGCAGCCACTGCAGCATGAGTTCGATCCCCGGCCAGGGGGGTCTGTCATCTGGGACTTTGTCTAGCAACACTAGGTCAGTGAGCTGGTCCCAGCCTTGCCTTTTTGGGCTTGTCCCAGACATTCTGACTGGGCCTTTGTCTTTCTTGGCTGACTTCCTGGCATCTTTCTTCTTCTAATCATCCTTGGGTGGCATCTCGAAGCTCTGAGAGCAGGAACTCTCACGGTCGCCTCACTAAGATTAGATCTAGGGCCTGTCTGGTGGCGCAGCGGGTTTAGCTCTGCACGTGAAGCATCCACGGTATAGCAGAGTGTGAGTTAGATCTCCGGCGGGGAGGGGACCCACATGGCGCAGCAGACTTCTGCCTCCCGCTGCTCCCCTCAGCAGTGTGTTTCAGTCCATCTGCCTGTCCTGCTCCCCACTCTGTCTCTGGTGACTCCTGTCACCTCCTGCACCTCTGGCCTGTACCCCAGCTCTTGTGTGCATAAGTAAATAAAAAAAATCTTAAAAAAAGTCAGATCTATTAATTGACATACCTCATGCTTCCCTTGGATCAGAGAGTTGGCATTAAAGTTCAGAAATGAGGTAAGTGGCCTCTCGGACTTGGTCTAGGACCGAGGGCTGGGAGTGTTGTCACCGCAGCGCAGCACGCACTTGTTACTGGTATGATCTGCTCAGGGCCTGTGTTCACAAGGCTCCTGGTATAACGCTGAAAAGAGTTGCTGAACTTTTGAAAAGCCTGGAATGTCATGAAATGCAGATAATCACAAAGAATAATAAATGACTAGTGCTGGTGTGAGTTTGTCCCCCCACCAGCTCCTGCTGTGTCTGGGAGAGCAGGCCCAGGGCTCATTGGCGCGTGCGGGCCAGCCACTGGCAGAGGCGGGGCTTCGCACCAGGCTGAGCGGACCTGCTCCGCTCCCAGTCACTGGCTGCAGCCTCCGCTGGGGGAGGCGGTCCGACGCGGGGGTGTCTGTTCTCGCTCAGTTGTTTGCTTTTGAGAACCAGAATGCATATTGTCCACACTTCGTTTATAGTCTTAGCTAGGGAAGTGATCTTTGTTGGCAGACACAAGAAAAATAATAATTAGTTGTGGGCGTTATCTCTGAATATAATGTGCATCACTCTGCATTGCAATTCTATCCATTTCAGGGGTGCACAGATTTTAAAAATTGCAACAATTATATAAACATGGTTTTAATAATATATAAATGCATATTTGGTCTAATATGTAGTCTGTGAAATGATTGTGTGTGTGTATATATATGCACACAGGTGCATATATATATATATATGCACACACATATTTCTAAAATAACCTGTGCATGTCCGTTGCAATAAATGTATATTGAGTAATTATTTGAGTAAGTCAGTCAGATCATAGGGCTATGGAAATATATAAAAAATATGCTGTTACTGCTCAATTATCTTACATGATTCTAGTGACATTAAGGTGAGAAGTAGATTAAGTAATTTCTTACTGAAAAATTAAAATGAGATTAAATAGCTGGGGCAACTTTGCTTTGTTATTCAAGATTGAAGGGGAAAAAAAAGAGAACCAAGATTGTTCTGAGTACAGGATCTAGACCTTCTGGGTTAGACTGATTCCAAATTGTGTCTTAGGCTTGAGTGTTTTTTATGTTCTATTACAAACTATATTTAGATTTCCATAATAATGCTTTTAGTTACATATATTTAATGTTAAAAAACAAAACCTACCTCTCACCAAAAGAAAGATGTAGAACAACATGAAGCATAATTTCTGTAGCCTAATTACTGTCATCTTTGCTTCAGGCACCGTAGGTATAAAAAGCCTCTTGTCCATTTTCTGTGGTGAGTGTTTATGTCTTTGTGGGCACACATTTATGTATGCACGTTTCATTGTGAAGCACCAAGTCCAGAAAGAATGAGACCTCACAGAAAGCCTTAATGATAGTACACAGGGAGACAGTCAGTGCAAGATAAATTTAGGGAGTATACACATCAACTGTTAATACGCTAAGAGGCTGAAAAGCTCTGCTCACGCTTACAGTAAAATTTCATTTCAGGGCAGTTTACATCACACTCACCAGTTTATGCTTACTTAGAGAAAATTTAATCCAGGAACTTTAGATCTTGTATACAGGACTCTACTTTGCTATTCATTGCTCATTTAAAATATGCTGATTGCCTTATTTTATAGTTCTTGTATCATTATTACATAATCAGCAAGCACATATTTAAAGGGCAGATCATTGTGGTGCTATATAGCTCTATAGCTGTCGTGCAAATAGACTGAAGCTAAGAGTTTATAGTACACCACCTATGTCATTGAACAACAACATTTAACAGTGATCAGCATGAACACATGGAAAGCATTAATATGATCTCAAGATAGACAGTAAAGATGCTGGCCACCTGAGATAAAGGAGAACCTGTAGGAGAAGGGGAGAGTGAGGATTATTCCTTATTTAATCCAAAATTCACCAGTGATGCCAGCAGGCTTTCAATTTTAAAATCCACTGTAAAAAATGGAGAAAGCTTGGCTAGAAATCAAGGCTTAATGAAGTCATAGACTAGGTCACTGCTCGAACAATTTTTTTTTCATCAAGTAACTTGTGATGCACTGATGTAAAATGCCCAGTTCGTGGTCTATACACATGATTGTTACATTTACCTACAAAATCTCTGTCAAACACTTTGACAGCTTCCATCTCAAAGCCTAAGCTCACCCAAGGTATAGAGTATTTTTTACCAATTATTTGAAATATAACTAAAAAGATTGGCCATTTTCTACATTTTACTGAATTTTAAAAATATTAAACAGCTTAAAGCTATGACTAGCAGTGTTTGGATACTTTTTATCTTGTAAACTCAAGAACCATGTAAAAAGAAAGCAAACATAAAATAATCAGTAGCACCTATAGTGCACATTAATAAATTTTTGTTTGCACAATTATTCAGTTACTCTTCAGTATCTTCAATTATTTGTTTATATTACGATTATAATAATTACTAGATCATATCATGCTATATCTGTATGCATTTATTTCTTTCCATCTGGATTATGAGTTTTGCAATGTCAGAATATTATGCATTTTTTAATTGTCATTTAACATATAGGTAGAGAACAGTGATGACTTTTCTACATTGTTTTCAAGATATTGTGGGTAATAATTGGCAACAAACTATATAGTCAGTGCTGAGGGGTGGGGGCGGTAGCAGAGGTCTGCACCCTGTGGAGCTGGTTCTCCTGTGAGGTGCCAGCAAGTCCAGCACTGTCTCCTCCCAGTTAATGGTGTGTCTCTGCACTATTCCGTTTCCCCTCCCCAGGCCACCGGCCAAACAACAGGAACATGGCTCTGAGATTGGCATTGTGGGCTCCTGTCTTGGAGCTGTCTTTAGGCACCTCTCCCCTGCACCTTTTGTAATACACAGCTGAGTTTCTCAGGGTCCCTTTTGGTACAGTTAGCTTTTTTCAATATCCATAAGATGCTCTAGTTTCACTCCAAGTCACAATAACCCTGAGCCCAGTGCCTGAACAGACAACTTTTGGATTATCTTTCCAGGAGAAAAGCATGGAACCTCCTCTGACATCATCTTGAACTATGCTGCTGTTCAAATATAGAATGGAATGTTTCTCTCTCGGTCTTCTATTTCTAACTTTATGCTGTAGGTCTGTGGAGCTGGAATTTCTGGAATGGCTAAAGAAAAGAGAATAGGAACCCTACTTTTAAGTACTTTAAGTCATTAATTGCAAAGCCTTTTTTCCTACTCTATATTCTGTATCCTGCTAAACTTCCTATTTCTGTTTTGGTAAAGTCATTTCCTATGAGCAGATCACATACTTACTGGCCACACTTTTGTCAGTTATCCCATTTATTTCATTTTCAGATTTATCCCTCTAATAATAAAAATGACTTTGAATAGTTAGAATTTCCCAACTCTGCATTGGGTTATTTTCCTCTCAGCATCATTGGATATATTTAATATTCTGTTCACACGTGTCATTCTTGCTCATGTAGCAGTAAGGAAGGCAAAGAATGGATTATACTGGAGGACACTAGATTTTAATTCAAACTATGAGAATCTATGATTCAAAGAGCAGAAATAGAAAAAAGTCATAAGTTTATAAAGGCTTAAAATATATAGTTTACCACCCAATCTTAAGGACCTTTGACTGATTATCTCATGCTAGGTAGCATCCACAGAATAGAAGAGTAAAATATGGAAAACGCTGTTTCTGGTATAATATGCTAAAAATAAGGAATGAACCGGATAGACATTTAGAATAGTACAGGACTGACAGAGTAAAAATGAGATTTACAGGTTCACTACAATTAATCCAACCAAATGAAAAGTTTATAGCATATGCAAAAATATAATATAAGATATACTTAGTATATCTTGTCAGTTTTATGAACCATCTTTGTGCTATAACTTTTTTATTTTTAATCACGGTAATACTAGTTTACAGCACTGTTCGTGATTCAGAGGTATAGAACACACCTCCTCAAGTGTATGCCCTCAGGTAAAGAGCAAGAGAGTAATATTCCATCGTGTATATGTACCACATCTTCTTGATCCAGTCCTCTACTTTTGGGCTTTTGGGTTGTTTCCAGGTCTTACCAATTACAAATAGTGCTG
>JAGFMF010011614.1:10938572-10966331 GCA_019455555.1 Galemys pyrenaicus | reverse complement strand
CGGGGAAGATGCCAGAGGGTGCACAAGGGACTGAGGTGATGGTGCACGGGTGAAATGGTGGTGGGTACCCCCTGGGGACTACAAATGATGTCAAATATAGCTAATAAAAAACAAAATTAAAAAAAAAATAAAAAAAAAGAGCAAGAGAGAAGATGATGAGAAAAGGGGTAGAATGTATTAGCAATAAATAATATTAGATGATAATAAATAATCAAACCAAGCAAGGCCTTATTAATGACAATAATTTTATATAAATTGAAAAAGGTTTTTAAAGATTATTCCTTTGTACATTGTATCCAGTAAAGTAAATTAATAAGATAGCATTTGTTGCTATCAATTTTGATTGCCCGTTTTATTTTCCTCTTAGTATTTGTGGTCGCCAGATAAAAGAGTTACTAATTCTTTATTGTCTCCCACTGCCCATTTGACTGATTAGGTAATTACCTTCATAAAGCAAATAATTCTCTTTAATTCTTTTTCAATTTTGATTGTGAGCCCAATATTAAAAACAATACCTGTTTCTATTACATACTTAAATATTTTGTATGAGTTAATGCGCTATATAAATTTCTGTATGAATTTGAGATCACTCAGTAACCCCTCATTTTGCTATTGGGTCTAAATGAAAATTTGAAAAAAAAATAAGGAATCTGTGATAGGTGTTAATATTGGTAGTGAGGAGAAGACATTTAAGAAGTTATCAGTGGGTCATTGATTTCTGGTTCAATAACTTTCTCAATTGAGATGTCAATTCAAATTAGTGCTTCACTTCAAGTGCCAGTTGGACTGAGTAGAATGGAATCAATGTGACATGAAAAGAGACATTAATGATTTAATGTTGTATGTGACCCAGAGTAAACACTACCAGCTATGCACATATGACTGATGCCAAGCATGAGCTACTCTAAAAGTTGTTCATAAAATAATAAAAATCACCTTACCTCAAAAACATATGGTAATACAGAAAAATATATATGTGTGGGTGTATGTATATATAGGCACACTATGTGCATGTGCAGTTAGACAGATAAACACTGCCTCTGAAGACCACCGTGTTCTTGTGAACAATATGATAAGTTGAGTAAACATTTTATTTTAGTTTCAGAGTGTTGCATCGGTGACACCACACTGATAAACCGGAGTGGTAGAGCAGGCAGCACCATGCAGGCCGCTGCTGAGCAAGCAGGATCCTGGCCGTTTTATTGCTAGAATCATCATACAGCATCGGTTCTGTGGGTAGGAGGACAAAGAGAAAAAAGATGGCTGAAGATAAAGAATGTGTTTTTGTCATCCAGGGTATCAGGAACATGAGGCTGATGACCAGATAGTTTTTATCTGCTTGATGACCAAGTGGTATAATCTAGACCCCCCAGACCTGGTTCCAGTCTTCTGAAGAAAGCATTCCACTGTTCAGCTCTGGGGTCCCTTCTCACATTCCCAGTCATACGTCATGATGCACACCCTTCCCAGGCTGATCAAGCTGTCTTGGTTGATTTGAAAGGAGCCTGTTAGACCGGGTGGTTCTGATTTGTAGAGCAAAGAGCGGTGGCTGACAGGCTGCCTGAGTCTAGCAGACCCACTGCAAAGGCACTGGTGACATTTCTGCCTTTTTCAAGAACTACAGTATATCTCTGCAAAAAATCAGCATCTTGCTTTCTACACCTTTATTTAATTTAAATGCTTGATTTGTCCATAATATTCTCAAAGAAATAGAAATGAAAGTATTTTATAATCTATAAAACCCTTTCAAAAAGCACTGTGATCAGATTCTATCCTATTATTATTCATACTAAAACTTTATTCGCAACTGCTCATTCAGTGCTTACTGGGTTTGTTTGTTTGTTTTAGTATTTCCTGAGTACCATGAGTGTTTTAGACCCTGGAGTTACAACACCAGAATCCTGAGTCTTTTGATTTGCATCTAGCACAGTCTTTTCAAACCTCATTAAATCTTAGAAACTTTTGAATTGTTTAAGAAATAGTAAAATTTGAGTACAAGTAAAACTCAGGCATCTGGAATGGATTATGCTCAGTGAAAAAAGTGAGAAGGCAAAAGAAAAATACCAGGCATGGTTTTCCCCCTAGGGGGAATATAAGGGAACCAAATAAAGATCAAGGAAAATAATAATAACACAACAAAGACAAAAACGACAAGGACAAATTGGGGACACTTGGTAGGGAGGGGCCTGGGAGAGGGTTGAGGGCAGATAAGTTCACAAGTGACTGAGGTGATGGTGCACTGGTGAAATGGTGATTAGGAATACATGGGGATTACAACTGATGTCAAATATATATAAAGAAAGAAAAAAATAAGAAAAATATCAATACAACTATAGTGCCCATATTGGCAACTACTTGTTTGAGGGACCATCTACGCAGGCAATAAATTCCCAATAAGCTTGGTAAGCTATAATAATATCAAGAGTTCATATAACCATTAGGAACAAGAGGATTAGCAGGTAGGGGGGAGAGGGGAAGATATTTCTAAAATCTGTCCCATAGGAGATATAATTAATGCTGAGATTTGGAGAACTGAAAAGCTGATGGAAGTCAATGGAGATGATTGAAGAAGAAAAGGCAGTTCACAACTTACATCTCTTGTTAAGAAATATGGACTCCATTCTAAGAGCAGTGGTGACATTTCAGCAGATTTTAAGTATTATGACAATTTTTTTCTTAATTCTCAAGATTCATCAGATATAAGTTTTTGTGATTCTAATATATAGTTTTTTATCTTCAAAGTGCGCTTTTCTGTGTAATTTAAGAGTATGCTTTTGATATATGATGCATGCAGTGTTTCTGTTTTTCATATGTGCAAAAACACAGTCAACCTTCTTCAATAGAAGCATCCTGTGATTACATATATGTGCATCCTGTGATTTTAATGATTTTCTTAGAGCTTATTTCCTTAGCTTAGGTCATGGGTTTTCAACATTTTATCTTTTTTTTCAAATCCAAAGCACTTGAAGTCATGACAGCATAGTAATTACTTTCAGGAGGTGCAGAAGAAGAGACTACAGGGTTCCGTTAGCTGGAATGTGACCCAGCCTGGTGGGACATGCTCCCTGTGGGGCAGGGGGAGGAGTTCCATTTGCCCAGCGCTTGACTCGTAGTCTACCCATGAAATAAAAAGAGAAACTAAATGCATTTGAAGTGAGAAAAAAGTTAAATACTGTCTTCAGAAGCACAGAGACACCACACGCACAATCTTGCTCGCTCAAGAGTCCAGTGCTCCGCTAAGACAGGCTCAGATATTCTCCCCTGGACTATGGCTCAACCCAGGAAAGATGACGGCTCCCTCCCATCACTGTTGGCAAAACCTGGAAGAGGAGCTGGGACCAAGGATCCCCTGCGCAGCCCTTGACGATACTGCGCCATAAACAACACTCTTGATTTTTGGCTTCTACGGAAAGTAATTATTACCCAAAACTGCAGCATTAGACAGAATTCTCAGAGTTGAGCTCCTAAGAGGCACAGATAGCTAAAGATACTGAGGGGCAGGGAAGATATAATTGATTGTTCAGTGAAGATTAGGAGCTGTCAGTGTACTATAAAACCCAGTTCAAGATGTGGTCTGCTGACACACTAGTTCTAATCCTTTCCTGCATTGCACACCTTTAGCTCACTTGTTTGTTCTTTCCTTGTGCACATGCTATGTCTTGTATGATGATCTCAGTAACAGGTGACGGTGTTGATTTGTGTGATGCTCACGAGACTGTCAGAAATGGGCAATATGGACGTAACTGTGGATTCTTTGCTACCCTTTACTGTATTCTTACTGTGTGGAGTCTTCATCTTCCAGCTACATTCAGTGATATATGTTCTTTTCTCACGCAAGTTACAGGAACCAGCAAAGTGTGCCTCACTAGTAACTGTAAATACATTTTATCCACTGAAGTTATCTTTTTGAAAACGAAGAAGTCGTCATTTTTGTTGTTACTTTTGTATTTGAATATTTTAATCTCTCAAAACAATAACTTAAAACCTAAAGAAATGATGGATAACTGGCATTCCTGTTTTTCTAGCTCTGGTACCATATGTTTGTGGTCATGTGCTGATCAGACAAAAAATGAAATACCAAAAAAATATTTTAGAGATTGGTTTTTCTTTCATATTACATGAAAATATTAATGCACAGAAGTCATTTACCTCTAGTGATGTTGATGACTTTGGCCAGATTTAAAGTCTCAGTGAGTTAATATAAGAACAGTGATATCAGAGATAGCAAAGAAGTTATTCAGGGGAGTTATTACTTGGCCACAGTTGGTACTCACCGAATTCTCAAGCTTAGGCTGTTTTTTTTTTTTCTGTGTTTTGTGTTTTACATTGAGCCTACATGTTTCCATCAATTATAACTCTATTTTTCTAGGTGTATCTATAATTTACTTAAAATATTTTTTAAATCTTCCATGACCAATGTAATTTTTAATCTACAGTATTTGGAAAAGCCTGCCTTAACAAGGCAGAAGCTGCATTACCCTGGGCTTTTCCACATGGATAGTCATCTGATGCTAATGACACATTTCCAGCAGTGGCAGGGAGCTCGCAGGGACACAGAAGGACTGCACAGATGCCAGGGCTGCTGGGTACTGCACTGCCATGTCGATGCACCCAGACTCTAAAACCTCTTTAAATTCCCCTCACATAAAAGAGTAAATTTGAAGTTCAGTCTCCAAGTAAGAGTATTAAAAAGACCAGAAGGGTTTCATGCGAGTTCCATGGGTGATAAAACACATCAATCTGAAACAGTACTAGTGCGTTGCTGATTCCCAAGCCATTCCCCCATTTGCTGTAGCTGAACAATGATAGCGCTGTTCTATCCAGGGAAAATGATTCCTCCTCCTCTCAAAAAGCTCTTTACAAGGCAGAGCTATAAAGTGGTAGATTTATTAACAATTTCCATTTCAAGAGTGGAGCTGCTTGTGTGGCAGTAAAGCTGGGCTTTAATGCATATGCAGCACTTGAAACCTTTTTTTCCGAATGCCTTCACAACACCTGTAAATAATGCATTCCTGGGTGGCATCCTTCACTCTTAAACAATTTGGGCAAACTGGTTCAAGTAGTAAAAATACAGATGTGCTCCTTTAACACAATCATAGTTTTGCAAACATTCTGGCCTATGCCAATGTGCTTTTCTAAATCTGAGTGTTATTTGATTGCCAGATTGGGAATGTAAGTGACTTTCACCCCAACCAAGAGGCTCTGGACAACAGAAAAGTGAACAATGATAAAACTGATTCATGGTTTTGAGTTTAGAACTGTATCCAAATTCTACAAACGGAAATTACCATGGAAGCATGTAGATCCCAGCTACTCGTGAGAGATTTCTGAGATTTTCAGTGTACCATTTTAATTACCTTAAACAAAGAAATCTAATTCAAATTTATCCTGATCTTGATTAGCCCTCTGCCATTACTTTATGCTTATTTTTTACAAAGAAACTAGTAATTTCATTGGTTTTTAAAAAAGTTATAATTCTCAATTAAAAAAATTTTTTAAGTTAGTAAATAAGGTGTTTCTTCTTGAGCATGTGAGGATTAGTTTTAAGGATTTATTTTTATTAAAACAGGAGTAACAAATTTGGAAACTAAGTTTCTCCAAAAGTAATACAACACAGTTGGGTCAGGATATGCCGATACCTGATAACCTGGAATTGACTGTGAGAAGATGGTAGTTGTGTTTTATTTAAAAACTTGTCATTTTACTGTGGTGTGTTAGCAGAGGAGAAAAACATTTTATGTGGTTTAGTAAGAAACTGAGTTCTGGCCATTTATACGGAAAAGTAATCGTTAGGCATGACTTAGTAGAGAACAGTATTTGGAAGAAAAGGTGTCCTAATCATCAGCTCTACTTTCTTTGATTTCTTTTGTATTGGTCAGGCTATTTGTTGTTGTGACAGACAAAACAGTCTGAAATGGCGTGTAATATATAGAGGAACAGCTGGATCATGCAACTGAAAGATCCGCAATTAAAAGGAGCTTTAGCTGAAAAATGCCCTGAAAGATTTTTGCTGTTATGCCCTCCAGTCAGCTGAACCCTTACATAGCCTGCCACGTGTTTTCAAAATGGCTACAGCAATTCCAAGTGTGTATCCACACAAGAGACATCACTGGTAAAGTTATTCTAGAAGGCGTTTATATGTGTGTATGTATGTATGCATATCTATATATTTAAATATTTATGTATGCACACAAGAACTGGGGTGCAGGCCAGAGGTGCAGTGGTAAGAAGACTCCCAAGAGACAGAGTGGGGAGCAGAACAGGCAGATCCACTGAAACACACTGCGGAGGGGAGCAGCGGGGCGACAGGAGAGGTCTGCTGTGCTGTGTGGGTCCCCTCCCTGTCTAGGAAAGGAACTCATGCTGTAGTGGCTGCGGAGAGCTTCATAGCTGAGAATTTAACCCCTGCTCCACCAGGCAGGCCACACAAGACATGTATGTAGCGTATGTATATGTGTATATATATATTTATCATATGCTAGTTTTATTTCTTGTTTTCTGAGGAGCCTTCATACTGTTCCATAGTGACAGCACCAATTTATAGTCCCACCAGCAGTACATAGGGGTCCTTAATGCATCCTCAGAACATCTGTGACTGTCTTTTTTTTTATTTATTTAAGTATATTTGACATCATTTGTATTCCCCAGGGAGTTCCCACCACCATTGCACCCGTGCACCATCACCTCAGTCTCTATATTTTTATGGAACTTCACAACCTAGAATCTTCAGCACAATCCCCTTTTGGTGAAGGCCATGTGATACCCCTGATAAAAACTTTGACCCTGAGCAGTGACAATGATGGACTCAAGCCCCCGTTTCTAAACCCAGTTGCATTGAGAGGTGAATCTTACTGCTCTTACTAACCTTCCGTAAAGTGAAACCCATCTCTGAAATTTGGGAAAAGTGTTACTTCCTTTGAAGCACAAGGGAGTGTGGGGTAAAGACAAGATCTGAACAAAATCTTGGTCCTTATTAGAGCCAGCCATTGGGAAACAGATGTTGGGTAGACATCTAATAAATGCTCACTCTTGTAAGGCAGTTCTCCTAACTTTAAGTGTTTTCTTATTGCCACTTTAACATTACTGGTGCCTCTGACTGACTGTGAATCACAGGTTTTCATGACTACTCCTTGGGTTTAGTCAGTTTGCTAGAGTGACTCACAGAAATAAGAGAAACATTGTATTTACCGATCACTGGTTTGTTATAAAATGTAACAGTAACAGTCAGTTGGAAAAGAAGCATAAGACAGAGTATATGGGAAGGGAGCAGCACTTCCAAGTCTGACCGTGGTACCTTCGCGCCTGTGTTTGCAGTTTGCCAGTCCAGACGCTCTCTGCACCCTATATTTTATAGCGGTTTCATTACACAGGTATTAGTCATCATGATTAACCATCATGATTTAACCTTTAGCCCTTCCCCCCTCTCCAGAAATTAGGAGTCCCTGTCATCCAGTTGATTCTCCTGGCAACCAGCATCATAGGGATCTTCCAAGTCATCTCACTAAAGTAAACAGGTGCAGTGGGATGTTATGAATAACATGGCAGAGATTTTGCCGTAATGCCTTTTAAGTGATTTTAGGAACTGAGGGGACACAAGGTTAAATACTATCTTCCATTGCTGTTACTGCTCACAGAATTCCAAAGGTTTTGGGACCTGTGAGTCTTTGAACAAATACACAATTACACATGTGCATTTATGTGTGTATATACACATACCCTCCTGTATATACATGTCATCATATGTTATATATGTGTTATATACATGTGCCACATACTGGAATATTTTTATGTGCTTAAACTTGTCAACTCTGTCTAATCTTTAGCCTTTCTTAGGTGGTTTCTTCAACCTAGAACTTTGGCTGCACATTGAAATCTCTGAGGGAGAGTTTAGCAAACTTAGGAGAACCAGGCTATTTCTCATATATGTGTGTGTGTACACACATGAGAAATACATATTTCCTATAATCATAGTATCACAAATCTATTCTTCCCAGTTAATGTCTTTTCCTCCTAGATACATATTCTCTCCTCATCTAAGTCATGAATTGCAGGGAGTACAAAAAAAAATATTCTCATTATTCTCTGTGGATTTGTTTGCTTTGTGTAAATGCTACATCCAAGAAAATTTCAAAATGATCGATGTTGAGACTTCCCTTAAAAATTCTATTACGAAATCATCATTACTTTATAGTGAAGACCTGTCTTTTTCTGCAGTCTTTTACATGTGCAGTTTGCATCACCAAACTGACATGATTTTATTTTTGCATAAAATGTATTGTTAAGATACTGGAATGATAAAAAATGAATTTCAAATTACCAGGGCTTAAATAGATATTTAATAGAATATTTCATAAAAGAATATTTCATAAATATCTTGTCATTATTAGACTCTATTACCATTAGCTATACTTTAAATGTTAAGTGTATTTCAAACCATTTATTATGAGTAACAGTATATAATCATCTATAGAAGTGGATATTAAGTGCCTAGAATTGATTCTTCTGTGAACTTAACTCCTGATAATCATGAACTGTTCATCCCATCAGCAGAAACACCACTCAGCTCCCCAGAGGAAAGTTCTGCCTCTTCTTGCCTCTGGGCCTCTTACTGCTCTGAGGCAGAGCTGCCTGCAGGGCCAAGGGTTTTCCGGCTCCATCTTCGTGCATCTACCTCTCTTCTTCTGGACTCCATGCTGAATATTTTTAGGTACTTACACATGTCAACTCTGTCCAATCCTTATCTGTTCCTTGGCTGTTACCACTACCTAGAACTTTGTCAGTACGTTGGCATCTTTGAGGGAACTTTTAACAAAATTGGCAAAAGAGCCAACAAGGTGAATCTTAATATCTGGGCTGAGCCTTCTGTGTAAGTATTAAAAAACACAAACAGAAACTTCCTCACCATTTCCAGCATGCAGTCAGGATTGAGACTCCTCTCTTTAGCTACACAACTCTTGATTCTCCCTTGTAATTCTGCCTAAATACCCCTGGAGAAACTTTCCTCCACTTTGTAGATGAGGTGTGCTCCTCCCAAAGATCGTTTCACCTGTTCCTGAAATTCTCTTTCATGTCACTTTGCATGCTACTTGGGAATAACATGTTATCAATTCTGTTCCCAAGTCTTTGGATCCCAAAAGGACAGAGAAGCAATAAATAGGAACGGGTTTGCCCTGCTCACGGGGACAAGCCTTTTGAAATCAGACCATTGTTTGTAACACTTTTTAATGGACACTCTGTCCACATGCTGAGTATGCCTTAGGCTTTGCATGAGTGGAAGAAACAACAGGAAACATTTGCAACTGCCTTGATAGCATAAACCTTTGTTCCTGACACTTAGGGTTAAATGTACACTTAGAATTACTTACAAAGCCACAAAACTGAAAGTGCTGGATACCTTTTCATGATGGGACAAGGTATCCTTCTCAGCCATTGTTTCTCTCCCCCCCCACCCCCCGAGACACACACACACACCCACACACCCCACCCCCCAAAGTGGTCTGGGTGTACTTTGCAGTGAAAGGTACAATAAGTTGCCTAAAACTCTGAGAGATGAAAAAAGAAAAATCTATACTAAATCCAGTTTAGAAAGCCTATCTTGCCAGTCCTTATTTTCTGTCCTAGGTTAAAGCCCTTCTCTCTGGGATAGATAATAGAAATAACCACTGATTTAAGAAAAATTCTACCTGACTTGTACATTATGAAGTTAACATGATAATTCAGAAGTACCCACTCAGAATTATGAAAGCAACTGGGTGATTGTTTTTTCTTTGCATATTTGAAGTCAACCTTGTAAGATACTATGTTCATGAAATTATCTATTACAGACATTCAGATATGCAAGTGGAATTGTGTATAATATAAAGCATAATAATATTTCAAAAATAAGTTGCAGACTGATGAATAGAATGTGAAAAGTCAAAATATAGGCAGATGCAAATCTGATTCTGGAATTTACCCCAAGTAGTAAGGACAAAATACAATTAGAGATTTAAGTTAATCTGGAAAGTTATGGAGCAGGATTTCATTAAGTTATTCCTTAGTGATTTCCTAATTAATGAAAATTGTATTAACCAGAACGGACCTTTTCTTTAATCGAAACTGAAAGTTTGATTACTTTTGGATTCAAGTTAAAATTTGATATTTAAGCCAGTTATTATAATAAATCTTAATTCTTAGACTGTCCAGACCTAAATATCAGGTGCTGAATCAAACCTTAATTATATAATTAGTGCTATTATATAGCACATTATATCATATATATAGTATACATCTGATCTATGTTGTTGAATAATTTAATGTTTTAACATTAAATGTTTTAAATGAAACACTTGCCATCAAATGGAAGAAGGAAATAGACTCTGTTTTTAAGACATACTTATTACTTGTAAGAGAAAAAGAAATTAATTTTAAAGCATGTGTGTTTTACCTGATTATGAGTTGATGGCATACATAGAATTAGTTAAGAATAATAATATAGTTTTAATCAATCATAATGTTAATTTTCAGTTCCTTAACATATTGTGCCAAGCTTCAATTTTTTTGTCTATTTGCTTATGTCCTTATAAGTTTGGAATAATTTAGTTTTTTTTCCTGCTTCATTGAGGCATAGTTGAAAATTAAAATTCTGATGTATCTATATGTACATCATGATGTTTTAATACACATATACACTGTGAAAGAATTCTGCCCATCAAGTTAACCTATTCATTACCTAACAGATTTACCTTCATTTGTGAGAATGTTTAAGTCTTATTCTTAGGAAATTTTAATTGCACAAATACAGAAGTATTAATTTTATTCACTATATTATACATGAAATTATCAAACTTAATCATATTATAACTGAGAGTATGTACCTTTTTACCAGTCTCCATATACTCCTAGTCCCCAGATCCTGTCAATCACTTTTCTACTCTGTTTATATAAGATTAAGTTATTTTTAAGATTTCATAATTAACTGAAACTACCTGCAACTTTTTTCATTGCCTGACTTGTTTTACTTAATTTATCATATTTAACCATGTTACAAATGGCATGATCACTTTGTTATTTAAGGCAGTATAATACCCCATTGTGCATACATACATATGCACACGACTTGATTGCTTTATCTGATGACACTTAGATTACTTACTGCTCCATAATAGTCAGTGCACTTGGCAATGATGAGTAATGTTTCAACAAACACAGTAATATAGACACCTCTATGAGATGCTTTTGTCGCCCTTAGATACACACACAAAAGTAAAATTGCTAGATTTCATGGTGGTTCTATTTCTAATGTCATAAGGAAGCTCCATCCTATAGTTTATATTCTCAGAAGCAATATACAAAGTTCCCTTTTGTCTACATTCTCACTAGCATTTTTAAGAAATAATTTATTTTTAATTGAGGTAATATTTGGATAACACTATCAGGTATTACCATCATATTGCACCAACTACTAAGTCACCCAGAGTATGTATATTGTTAGATAGGAATGCAGTTTTACTCTTAAAATTGTGACTATCCAGCTTCCAACTCCGATCATTGAAGAAACTGTTCTTTCCCCATTATATATGTCTTTTTTGTCATAAATTGACTCTGTGTGCATATACAGTCAATTTATATATATATAAATTTATATATTTTTTATTTTCTATTTTTATGCCCTATATGTTATTTTAAAATTTATATCATATTTATTATATTATTTCTATGCTCTCTATTCTCCTCCATTGAGCTATATGTATATATTTATAGTGTTTATGTCAACACCATACTGCTTTATTACTACAGCTTTATAATATATTTCAAAACCAGGAAGTCCATTATGTCCAGCTTTGCTTTAACTATTTTTTTTCTTCACAAAATTGCTTGGGCTATACAAGTTGTGATTTCATATTATTCTATTTCTGTGAAAAATGCCTTTGAATTATTTATAAGAATTGCATTGAATCTGCAGAAGAGTCACCAAACACCCTGTATACAACTTAGAGGAAGTTGAAATTCCAAACCAGTATATGGTAACATTTCTCGTCCTGCTGAAATATTTCCAGAATTAGCAGGCTGAAGTTAACTTTTTACATATAACTCCTGAGATGATACGATGTTACTACCATCTGGACCCCCAATGATTGTGCTGTTTAAGTAAATGACCATAGATACTATTATCAGGACCGCAAGGCACCCAGTAAAACCTCCACTAATGTCATTTCAAATGATGAGTCCATTTTCTCATAAAAATGTATCAGTTCAGAGACCATCTAGAAATTATCATTCTCTTTGTGTTTCTGGGGAATGATAAATGATCTACCATGAACAGGAATAATTGTATTGAAAATTTGTCATATTTCTATCATATCCTAAATTTCTAGGTAAATAATAAATAAGGAATTAAAGGAGATTTGTCAGTTCACCAAATCATTCCAAATTTCACAAACTAATGCAAATGAAAATGTGATATTTGAAAATTTGATGCAAATGAAAATTTGATACTGCTGATATACATATGGAGACTTGGAGGAAAGATAATGTGTGAAGATAAGACACACATGGATTAGAGTAGAAGTATGTTAGTGGTAAACTCAAGAATAATCCAAAGGTGGTTGACAGTTAAAATCATGTGCCAGATTCTGTGATAAATATGTTGTTTGATAATGTTCATTCCACAACTGTCTTTTGTTTGTTGATTTATATTTTTGTGTTTTACATTTTCTTTGGGGTTTTAGTATTAATTTCCCCTATGTCAATGGAGGTGCTCAGAGTTTCTTCAGCCTCCCCAGTCTTGGAGCCTAGGGTTCTGGGCACGTGGGTCACGTCCCTGTGATCTCCGGGGCTCCTGCGTAGTTGTGGGTGTCATAGCCTGGCTAACCGTGAAAGCATGCTTAGGTAGGGGCAGAACTATTGTGAGACCCCACGATGGCCACAAGCTTCCTGGCAGAGGCATTCTTGAGAAAGGCTGAGCCCAGGAGGTGTGAGCAAAGAGGGTCTCTCACCTCTTTATAGAGAGAGGAATCCAAGGTCAGAATACTTAGTAAGTCAGTAGGGTCACACAGCTTATAAATCATAAAGCTTTATAGGATTCAAACCTTCTGGGCATGCCTTTTAACTTCTCCTGTCACATTTCTCTTCTGATTGTTTTGTGCTGTCATTTGCCATTTATTTGTTTTTCCTTTTACTAGCCTTTCTTCCTTCATCCTATCTGTTCCTTGAATAATGAGATTCTCCAGAATTCCATTTTTGTAGAACTGAACAGATGCATATACATTTCTATAGAAAAATTATGTGACTTATGCAAGCATTTTACTGACAAACAAAACTGTTAGAAATTCTGAATTCCTTCAAAAATTATCCTGTTTTGACTAATGGACACCCACTTTTAAAGGACAAAGCACACAAAATATAGGTAAATAGCGCATAGGTATCCATCCAGTGTTTTAATTAGTGAAGGAATAAAATAATTAAAAATTCAAATTACTTAAGCAAGTTCTCAGGCAAATTCTCATTTCTGTTTCTTTCTTAACGAGTCTTTAATTAGCTGAAATTACATTAGGGAAGTTTCATGCCTAGTTCTCTATCTTTGCCAATATACAAAATACCCTCTTTGTTCACAAACGATGGGTGTAAATGGATAATGAAACATATTCCTCTGGAGAAAGGGAAATTGTAGTCAATTTAGTATTATTGAATATCAACTTGTGTATATTTTTGGCTGAACAAAATTAAAGTAAACAACAAGCAAGGGAAATTTTGTTAAAATATTTTATATTATGTTTGTTTTCCATAATTCCTCTGCAAAATGCTTTCAGGGAAGGATTTTAAGAACCACTTAATTATAAAGATTTTATGTGATCTTGTAATATTACAGCAAACAAAGGAATTACCTGTAATTCACACTGAAATTGAAATCCTCCAAATTATAGAATAAGCAGTAGAATAAAAATTATAGAATGATTTCATCTTTCTCCTGTCCTTTGATTCTCCACAAGCAAATTAGAGGTGAAATTTTTCATGATTTATGAGAAACTGGATACAAGATAATTTTTAGACTGGTGATCATTTTGTATTTAAAGATGGGCATAATAGAGTAGATCAAACTTTTATAAAATAAAATACATGGAGGACACAAAATGGTGTGATATTCCTAAGGATATAGAAATGCTTACAGTAATTTTGTTTCTAAATTAGATATAGTAAAAGTCTGAATATCTAAAGTCCAGATGATTCTGATTGTGTCATTTTCACAAATTCAGTAAATACTGAGCAGTATCATTTGCACATGTGGTTAGGAAGCTGCGATTTGTCTTTGTAAGCGCGTCCTTAGTCAGTACCCTTAAACTTAAAATATAACATTAAACGTAACATTTCCCTTCTGAATACATTTATTAGATATTTGAAGTGTGGGAAAAATAAGTTACTACTAGTATCATTGGAACATTTTACCACTATTATCAATGGAAATATATATATGTACCTAATCCTATAGAGTAAATAGCAAAATATAATGTGGACATTTTTTAATTAGAGGAAGACTTTTTTGGAAGCTACTTCTGTCATAAATTCAATACAGATTTAAGGCTGCTATTGAGAAACAGACAACAATAAAATGATAGGGTATCCTTCATATTTTATTTTAATAAGGAAGGAAAAATAAGTAACAGCTATCAGGCATATAATGGCATATTTTAGCACCTTAGAATGGCTGGACACCCCAGTGCTGTATTGAAGTTTTTCCCAACAATATTTCATTTAATTTGAAACTTTTGACTAGGCGTTTTCAGTCCAGCTTTACAGATGACAAAATTGAGTATGTTTGGCACCTTTTCTAAATCTAAAAACCTTAGAAGGTACAACATCAATATTTAAGCTTAGAATTCTGATGACCAGGCCAATCTCCTCGATTATGACAGTTTCTTCACCTTCCCTTCTTGTTGACCTTAACATATTTAAAAGTGTTAATAAGGTCTTTGTTCATCTATCTCCTAATTGAGATTTGCTTGATATCTCTTTCTTAATGAGAACAGAATTAAGGGTTTGAAGGATGATCACAGAGGTTTTTAATATTTATTTCAATTTTTTGATATTTTTGTAGACATCTTTAGATTCTCTGAGTAAACATAGCACTTAAAATATATATGTTTAAATGTTTGGAAGACACTACTGTCTCTTAAATTTGGAACAATTATGTACTTTAATCTTCAGAAAAATATAATGTTCAATTTCTTTTTAGTTGAAATATAATTGACACACAACATTATATTAATTTCAGATATGCAAGTTAATTATTCAATATTTGTATTCATTGCTAAACAATCTACATAAAATATCTGTTGACCATCTCCTCTTAGCAATTTTCAAGTGTGTGATGTAGTTATTATTGACTGTAGTCCCCAAGATGCATGTCATATTGCTATAACCATTTATTTTATAAAATTTGGAAGTCCGTGCCTCTTAAGTCCCTTCACCCACTGTACCATCCCCTCCCCTGTGATAACCACCATTCTCTTCTCTGCATCTGTTTTATCATTTTAAATTTCACATATAAATTAAATCATATATAACCTTTTTCTGATATATTTCACTTAGCAAAATGTGCTCAAAGTCCGTCCATACTGTCACAAAGGCAGGATTCCTTTTTTGGTTTTATATCTTAGCAGTATCCCTTCTTTTGCCAGGCAAAGGACAACTATGTTGTTTTTATATATTGGCTATTATAAATAATGATGCAGTGAACACAGGGTCACATACATATATTTAATAGTGCTTAGATTATTAATGGTCACATAATTAAATTTGAGCCTCAATTACATTTGAACCCAAGATTGCCAATTTTAGGTCACAAAGAAAATCATCTATGTTATATAGTTTAATACAATATTTTGTTGTCCGAATAATAGATTGTCTCTGTTTAACTATTTTAAATAAGTTCATAAGCAGAGAAAATAAATCATAAATATAAAATGGCGGTTTTATTTTATATGGAGAGGTAGATATGATGAAGGAGAGCAAAGCTTTTTATGTAAGATGCAAGAAGGGGAAAAGCAAGTACAGGAGCACGTTACAGCAGCAGGAGTGCAGTGAGCGGACTCGGTGAGTTGTTTGCAGCGATCATCACGGCCATTAAGTTTTCTTCAGAAATGAAAATTAACTTTGAAATATTGCTACTTAATTGAAGAAAAAAAGAGGTGATTTGGGGAAATTTTAATACTAATGTGTCTTAAAGGATAAAGTTAACAGTCACTGACTGAGAACTTAATATATGCCAAGCTCTGTGCTGGACATTTTCACACACCATCCTACGTAACAGAAAGACAGTTTCATGGTAACACATTTTTAATGGTGCACTCTTATCCTCTCATCAAACATTTAAAGTTCCTAGGAGTCTCAGGTGATGGAATATCTCAATTCATAAAATTACAGCCTTTCCCAAGGTCCAGTTCCCAAAACAAAAGTTTGGCAGACAATAGCAAAAAGAGTGATAAGTATCTTGATAAGATCACGCACACATAGTAAAATCACGTTCTAGTGGGAGATTAAAGGAATACATAGTAATCTCAATTTTGATTGTAACAGAGTTTCTTGGCAGAAATGGAGGCAGCTAAAATTTAGATTCAATCCACAAAGCATGTGGTTTTATTTTTCTCAATTTTAAGACATGTATCATGGGAAATTCCTTCAGAGTTTGCAGAGGAACTGAGGGCTCTAAGAATGAATTTGTAGGTGAAAAATAAATGTACTTGTTCTTTTCTTAAAGACAGGCACAATAGCTTAATATTTCTGGAACCATGGAAGAATCTGTAACTAATATACTAGATAACTGATGTGAGTCCTAACTATAAGATGAGTCTTCTAAATGTATTTTCTCAATTAATATTTTTCTTGGTGTTTAAAGAAAGGAAACTCAGAGAGAGAGAAAGCCTGACAGAAGTGGACAGGGAGGGAGGGAGAGGAGGAGAGAAGGAACTAAATCACTGTAAATTCCTCTAGGAAGTCCTACTCAAAACCTCCATAATTTTCCCTGGTTAACAATCAGCAAACTTCTCATTAGAAGCAACTTTAAAAGGTTTGCTGATTTGCAAAACATGGCATGAGTGATGTGTACATTACTTGCATAATTGGTTTTGTGCGTACATATGGCACATGCTATTTTGGAAATGCACCCCCTCTGTGTTCATTATAGCTGTTGCTCACTCTGTTCTCTGATAATCATTTATAGTTACTAGTCACAGTTTATTATTAGAAAAGTAATGAATCAGCAGTTTTATACTTTCTCCTCTAACAACCTGATCTTAGTTTCTGAACCATAGTATATGGTTATAGAAACCAAGCAGATTACTCAAATTAATTTATAGATAGTGAACTATTCATTCTATAGATATTATCTGCATTTAATAAGTCGCCCCTTTCATTATTCTTCATAAAGTCTATGTACATGCAAAAGAGTTAAGTTCATATAATAAACCATGTAAAACTTTGAGAAACCTCTTAATAATATATATCTTGTCTGAATTTTAAATAGCTGAATTTTCCCTTAGCTATTGTGATATATGCAATCTTTTGTGATAAATTTCAGTTGTGGAAGACCAAGTAGGAAAAGAGGGGTGTCCTTAGATTTCTGTGTGGCATGCAGATGTGCCCAAGGAGAAATGCCACCAGGGACCCCTTTCATTTGAATGATCCTATTTCAAAATACAGCCATTCCTGTAACTGAGGAATTGGATATTTGCCCTTCCTCTGCCAGCCTCTAGTTTTTCAGACAAGAAATTTAAGCAGTAAATATGTATACAAGTCACTGTGTTAAAAACCATAGTCATTTTGCAAACCTGGAAAAAACTTTAATATCTTAAAATGTATTCATAAAACAATTTTTAGGATCATTGTTCATCAGGAGAATTAAAAACGGTCAATTCTATTTTGAATGTCGCTAAGATATTTGTCTCTTAAGAATGGGCTCTTAATGCTGACCTCTGGTCCAGATTAGATGTGTCACGGTGAACTTTTATTTGATACCTTAAGAAGTGTACCGCGGTAAAAATACATTCTTGGAGAAGTGAGACTTTCATATGTTATAATTTGTCCCACAAATATATAATGTTTCCTATGTTATTCTTATATAGAAGAAAGGCATCAGCTAGACCTTTGTGAGAAGTGCAGTTCCCCCAAATTTGGAGACTTCTTCCATCATCGTGGTTTAGTTCTAAGTATGGCATTGCCCTGTGCATTGGTTAGGGGAGGGCAAGACAAAGATGGGTGCACAGTTTCTGATCTCAAAAGCTCACCCAACATCTCCTGAGTATGTTCCGCATACCAAGCACACTCACCGTAACAATTCTAGGAAACATCTAGAAATACAATGCCTTCGAGTTATCCAAAATGAGTAGTTTCCAATAAGCCTTGCTGAGCAGCTAGTTATAAAGACTGAATTGAAACAATGAAGGCTATTTAGCATGTTATGAATGTCACCATTTTGTTGCTAATCCCATTTCCATCATCATCATCATCTAACATGTTATGTATAGTACTGTTGCTGATCAAAAAGTGTGCCAGTTGCTGATCAAAAGGTGGTGAATAATTTTATTTAATCTTCACAGTGTTTCTTTGAAAAAGATAATTTTTTCACTTTGTTTTACAAAGGAAGAAACTGAGTCTTAAAAATGTCCTATAAAATCCCCAGGCTTACCAATCAGGGTTAGCATAAACATAGTCCTGGCCTTCAGTACAACACCATGTCATAGTCTCTATCAAATGCTCCCCTTTTAGAATAATGAATATGTTATGATAACGTTTACCACATACATTAGCCTGTGTCATTGCTGCCCCCTTTTCAGGAGGTAAATCAGTATTAAAATTTGAGTTAGAAAAGTATCAAAATGTAATCAGAGTAGGATGAATATAACACATATAATTGTTCTTATTTCCTAAAGTAAATCAGCAAGTAGACTTGAACAACAAATTGCACACTTTATGAGTCTTACTTTATTATAAACTGCAGTAGCAGATGGATTCCAAAACCAATGACATAGCTTATCTGTTTGCACCCTGTTAACCTCTTCTTTCACTGCTCTTAAAAGTGTGAGCTCAGAAGTCAGAGGAGCATCTGCCTCTGCTGTCTCTCTGCAGGCAAATTAATCTACATCAAGGCATCCTGGAGAAAATATCTTGAGTCAAATATTAATGGGCAAGGTGTAACTTTAAATAGAGCAAGGAAAAGAAAGATTAATGCACAGCAGAAAACTAACCCCAAGCCAGAGCCTCAGTCACAAATATCCTGGTATGACAAAGGGTGATTGCTAACAAGACAAGTCATTACTGTGGTATTCAAGAGGGGTAAAATATCAGTAATCCTATTTTGAAGTCCAATTTTTATCATAAACTCTCACTTTACTGACAATTAAGTCTATATATAATTCATAACTCATAAAATATCTGCAAATTTGGTAAGACTAAGAAACTTCTCCATCTGCGGGGGAAAAAATACTTGTATTTTTAATTTCAACTATTCTGCCAAAACCAATGCTTCTGTCTAGAATAAACTGATTGTTGGTTATGCATAAATTAAATGTCAGACTTCTCTAACAAACCAACTACTGGGCAGTGACTGTCCAGGCTTTTGAATGAGACAAAAAACAAATACAAATAACTGCATATTCTGTTTATTTAACAAAAAGATAGAGAACAAAAGTAACTTGAGTGACCTCAAATACTTGTGTGAGGTGTTTAAAGATATATTCTGCCTTTTATCTCTTTCCAAGATGGACCAGAAAAGTTGTTATATATTATCTTTCTCTTTAGCAATGCTATAAAACTATTTAACTCAAGCTGACCAGATACTAGAAGAATAGATTTTAAAATCATATTTAAAGTATGATATTGCAATCACTATGTGAATCCATTCAATTTATTTGCCACTGTTTATAACTGGGGTAAAAATTTTAAGTATAAAGTAACGGCACGAGTAAATGTCTGTTAATTTGCACATGCCCTACAAAACACTATGCATGCAGTCAACTTAGCTTTAATGTTATCTTGTTCACATAAAGGCATAGGAACTACTTTAGTGAGGTTTAAAGTGTATTTTATTTGTGAGTCTTAATAGTCTTTATTATTCCTACTGTTTTATTGAAGTACTCAGTTGTTCCTATTGATTTTTAGTATTTTATTATTATCAAAAAGATAAAAGGATGAGTTGAAGAATCTGCTGTATATACAATTATAAATACTTTGAAGGCAGAGATTCTTCGTTCCCATTCTTTTGCAGATTAATTGTAGCATATGTGGAATTTTCCTTTGTTGTGTTTAAACTTCAACAAAAATTATAAATCATATTCTTTGAATACTAAAACATAACTAAGTATTGTTAGGATTAATGGACTTTATTATTCTTATTTTAGTGAAGGGAAGCATTCTAATCAGTGCAATAAGAAAGACTCAATAGTGGTGTCATTAGAACACCTTTGTGTTTAATTATAATCTCTGAGAAGTCGCTGGTATAAACGTTCAGTGCTGCTGGCATTGGCTGGGCAACATGTATTTTAGATTCATGAAAATGCAACCTTGGCCTCAAAAGTAATTTACAGATTAAACTATTCATGGTTTTTAAAGTATCTGATGTCTTGCTCTTGTATTCTCTCTGGCTACAAAACTGCTTGAAAAATATCAATCTTGCAAAGGCTAATCTGATATTACACTTTCAATTTCTAGATTTCTACATGGCTTAAACAGCAATGAGGGGAAGACTATTGAAAAAGCCTATCATGATAAACATTCAAAATAAATAGTCTTTAGTTTCTGAATGAAAAGGCAAAATGTTAAACAAGCAATTCAGAAGCAACTTAAAAATGGAATAAAGCTCAGTGTCATCAGCTATAAAATGTGCATATTTTACATGATAATGAATACAGAGTATTGTTGGGAGGAAAGATAAGTTTCCCTCTACCCTTCTGTCTTCTTGTGTGAGGCACTCTGATCATCAAAGACAGCTTGAAAGGGAAAAAGCAAACAGAAGTTTAACAGCATGTATTATTCTGCTATACCTAGGAAATACCCATGAAAATTGAATAACCCTCCCAAATGGTCCATGCCCTCACCTTAAATGTTATCTTCAGCTAAAGGCAAAAGAAAGATGCTGAGGGAGTAGGAGAGGACTCCAGGCAGTTAGCAGGGAAAGTGCAGTAAATGAAAGTATCATTGCTAAGTGGATTTAAGTCTGCTTTTTCCATTGATGGAGAGTTTTTAGGGATTTTTAAAAAAAGATTTATATATGCATACTAGCACAGGGTACAGACCAGAGGTGTTGGGAGTGAGAGGATCCACTAGAGACAGAGTAGGGAGCAGAACAGGCAGAGCCACTGAAATACAGTGCTGAGGGGAGCAGAGGGCGCTGCAGGAGAGGTCTGCTGCACCATGGATCTCCTTCCCGACTGGGGGCGGGGATCGAACTTGTGCTGCAGTGGCTATGGTCTGCTTCATAGTGCTTTGCTTAACCCATTGCACCGCCAGGGAGGCCTCTTCTAGGGATTTGAGAAGGAGCTAACCCAACAAATGTAAATGTCTCTTACAAAAGGGTAACATCTACTCAGATTTTTAGAAATTTTTGTTCTGTTTTGTCATAATTAGCCTAAAATAGTGTCTAATGCAAAAAGGCAGACTTTGAGGTGACAATTTCTATCATTCAGCATCTGCACAGCACAGCGTCTGCCATTAAGCACATACCAGAGAGAGGGAACAGCAGAATTTGTTTCCATTCCCCTATATCCCCTTTCTCAGAATGTCAGCTATGCAGAGATGCTGCCCACATCACCTTCTGTGGCAGAACATCTGTCCTGTACCGCACTGGGTGTGGCTTTTAAAGTGCAGCCTGTGTGAATTGCAGCTGCTGGAGAAGCAAACAGATCGTGTCACTTTACATGGTGGGTCACTCATTCTCTGGAGCTCAGGGTGTGCCTGTTGTTTGGCTCGAAAGGATAATGAAACAAACTGAATTTCTCACACGTTGAAGGATTATGTTAACTGAAAATGTATGTTCAATCATTAAAAATATTTAAATTGTTGTAATACCTTTTCTGAGTTAAATAGTTGCTCCCCCTTTTATCCTCAAACTCTGAATGAATGTTGAAAGCATGCTGTGCCTAGAAGAGCTAATTGGTGGTTTTAGCCTATTAGGACCGGGAGTGTTAAATATAGAATCTGATAGCAATGAAATTAGGGACAGTACTGAACCAGTTATATGGACTGTAGCTAATGAATGATATGTATCATGCCCAATTTTTAAATAGTGTCTATTACTTACAGTAGATTGGGTTGTGCAGAGGGGGTGGAGTGAGGGGAGCTGGAGGAAATGATGTATGTTTCTGGGGAAATATATGTTAGTAGTGGGTTGGCAAATAGTGTTTCAGTATCTTTCTACTGTGATGTTTCCTTGGCCATTGAGCAGTTGTATATATTCCTGTTATATGCCAGTGAATTACTTCTCAATTAACTTTATTCATCCATTGACTTTTCAATTAACTGTATTAATCCAGTAAATTCTGAGGAAATATTTAGCAACCATCATGATCTTTACTAGGTGTGTGATAATGAACAAACGAAGGCTCGTACCTACCCGCTGAATATGCAGCTTCTAATGAAGAAGACAGGTTATTTTTGAACAAGGTGGGATGAGTATTGCAGTCTCGGAAAAGTCTGGAGAAGGTGTCTAGTACTAAAAGATTGTAGGAATCAATTTGATACACCTTCCTATTTGATTACAAATGCAAAACCACGATTTCATTGACTGTCTTGGTTTAGTTTAACCTCCCTGCCCCTTAGTGAATCTTAACCAGTCATCCATTCTCCACTGAGACAAAGAAAGATACTTCAATGATAAGTATTTGGGAAAAAAGGAACTTTAAAGCAGAAAATGTCATCCCCAAAGGATATATCAACCATGTCTGTTTAGAGAGAGAAATGTTTTTCAGAGTGCAAGCAAACATTGAGATTTTAGAAATTTTAGCTTGACACACAAAACAAGGTATTTTGGTGTTAATGGTAAAAATTTTAGCAGTCCCTGTGCATAATGCTATCCCCATCAAAAAGACTCGATGTCATAATAAAAAAGAACCCTGTTCTAGAGCTTGAAACCTGGCACTTCATGACTTAAACAACATATAGAACCCTCCAGAGTGTCAAAATCCTTATCTGAAAAGCTACATCATGATTACATAATTGAGTGGGGGAGAGCATTAAATAAGATAATGATAGCAAAGCATCTTACTGGATGTCTGATACCTTCAAACCAGTCAATTAAAGGCAGCTTAAAAAATCACTACTCTTAAAATATCAGGTCTCATCATTACATTAGGGAATACAGGCAAGAGAGAGCTGTTCATTTAAAATAAAATTCTGATAGTAATCTTTATTTCCTATTTGAATTTTATCCTTGTGAGTACAAAGGGTTGAGATATTTGTCAGTACTCTTGTCATTCTGCCCCCAGAAGGATTGTGCCAGAATGTAGTTCCAGGGAGTGTGTACTGCTGGAGTCCTCCTTCAGATGTCTTCTCAATCTTTCATCATTTTCTCTCCTGTTGACTGAAAATTATAGTTTATTCTTTTCATCAGAAAGAGTCCTTCCATTTGATAGAGCAAAATAGCAATATAGGAAATGCTTTCTTTTACATTAAAGATATGATCTCAGCTGATATTATTCATTGAAATGTTTCCCTAATATTTAAAGAATGCCTGCTTCCTACAATATGAGGTTGATGGGGTCAAGAGAATACCTCAGATCATGTTCTAGAACAGAGATGAGAGTAATGAATAATCAGAACATAGTCTTTAACAGTAAAGGATTTTGATAGTTATTCAATGACAAATGCTCTAATTTCACTTAAAAGAAGCTACCAAGAACTGGTAAGGAGAAGGATAGAGTCAGTATGTCCTTCTTTTTAAAGGAAGTTACAAGAATAGAAATAAATTTTAAGAGCAAAGCATCTTCTCTGTTGCTCTGTTGTAAGGAACTGTTATAAACTCCCCAAATAAAAATAATTCCATGTCAAAAATGCAAGTATATTCAAGATTCTAATTAATACACTTCACATTGCATTACAATGACTTCATGACAGACTTGAGGTGTGAAAATAATTTGTCATTTTCACTGCTGACTTTTTTTCCCATTTTGGAGTATTTTTCATGTTTCAGAATTGTATGAGCTTCACACATACATACCTATATATGTATTTATACAGATACATATATAAACTATGTATTTGTGAAAATTGTACACAAAAATTTGTAAGAATTTCCTAGTCCAGTAAAATTAGCTCAGAATGTGTTTTGCTTCGTAAGTTTAATTTAGAGATTTGAGTAAATCTTCTGATTTCTCTAAATCCATTTACTCCCTATTTTTTTTCTCTTTTAGAAATACAGATTTTAATGGGAAAAATAGCTGTCCTGTAAATCTTAAAAATGCATTAACAACTTATCATAGATTTACATGCATCACAAATTTCCAGAGTCAAATTCTGTGGTAATAATGTCATCGTGAAAAGAACTGCAGCTGTCTATTCAGGTGTGTTCAATCACTACTTGATAGGAATAATTACCTTCCACTCTCACTAGGTAATTGCCTTTTGATTGAGGTCATCAGAGCAATCAAGGCAGTGAGAGGTGGAAATCTGGAGTAGAAAAGAGACAAAGGGAAGAATCATGTAGAGAAATTTGAAGGAAGAACAGGAAAGGAGAGGTTTAATGCGTATCTAATATTTTACTTTGCAGTAATAATTTAAATAGTTGTAGTCATTAAAATCACCATAATGCACAGCCTGGGTTAATTGGTTTGGTAGTTTCATTTTTTGAGGTGGAAAACTAAATATGTTTAAGCATTTGATTAGAATCATTAACTGACTCCTATTTATGACAACTTATTTTCAAATTTAGTCTACAGATATTCATTGAATATCAATCATGTAAAGGGTATAGTTCTAGGTAATGGAATAGAAAAAGAGTGCTAAAATAAAGAATATGTCTGCTCTACGGAAGTTTACATTCTTATGATTTAAAAACACAATGAATGGGATTTTCATAGGTATTTAGAAGCAACACTATTACTTCATGTCTGTTCTGTTAATAAATGATAAAGAAGAAATCCTCCATAAGTTGATGATTTAAGTGAGATTTATTTAAGGGAGGAATTTACTTTCAGAGAAACCAGCAGTTGAAAGTTTTTAGAATGTTTAAGGAGCTTAAAAGACCCTGGTGTGGCTGAGAGTAGTGTTCAGGGAAGGGACATGATTTCGATTTTTGTGGTTTAATGAGAACACCCCCATGACTTCCAAATGAGTTCTTCTGAATGTGAGGGCTAGCAATACCAAAAAGGCCATCTGCTAATCTAGAAACCCTCTTCACAAAAGTAGTAGAAAAAGAAAGCACTTTGATTATTAAGCAAATATTTAATTTGAAGAGCTCTTTCCAAGGAAGGCAGAAAGGAATCCATCACTCCTTATACAGTTAAGCAGATACAACTCATCATGTAAACTGTTTTCCCAGATAAAGAACAACTAGCCTTAAAATCAGCCTCAGCAGCACACTTTGTTGTTTGCAGTAACCCTGACTACCTAGTAATGGGGTGATCGCCAGCCTTAGTTTATTGGCTTTGCAGGTAGACAAAAACAAAGTTCCGTCTTTGTGACAGCAAGTAGTTTTGCAACTTGGAAGTTAGGTTCCTGTAGTCCCACAGAAATTAAGAGATAGGGACATTATATTTCTTTCTTCTTTTTTTTTAAAGATTTTTGATTATTATTATTATTTATGCATACCAGGGCAGGGTTACAGGCCAGAGGCATGGGAGGTGAGAGAGAATTCACCAGAGACAGAGCAGGAGCAGAACAAGCAGATTAACCGAAATCCACTGCTGAGGGGAGCAGAACAAGCAGATTAACCGAAATCCACTGCTGAGGGGAGCAGAACAAGCAGATTAACCGAAATCCACTGCTGAGGGGAGCAGGGAGACAGGAGAGGTCCGCTGTACCATGTGGGTCCCCTCCCTGGCCGGAGATCCAACTGGCACTGCTGTGTCGCAGATGCTTCACAGGGTGGCGCTCCACTCGCTGCACCACCAAGGAGGCCCTGGACGTTATGTTTCTTGATATTTGTATTTTAAAGAAATGGATCATAGACATTTGAGGAAGATATCCCTGTGTCAGACAGCTAAAAGAAGTCCTCTTTAGTCTCAAAACAGACTCATATGTCAAAGAGAGAAAGTACTTACATTATTCGGTTTTCTTAGGTAAATGACCTAGTGAAAAGAGGAGGAAAATAGCTTCCCTTATTTTCAGCAAGGGGAATTATACCTCTTATTTTTATTAGATATTTGTCCTTACAAAACTAAATACTTACCTCATATTTAATGTGCATAAGAATAGCCTAGTGGTCTTTTAAAAGTACAGATTCTGTTTAGTGGATATGTTGAAGGGCCTCACTGTTCCTGTTCTTAACAGACCACCTGGGACACCAGTGGCCCTGGCATCGGAGCGCAGAGAGTGGCAAGTTTCGATAAGAAACTGGAGAAGTAGCAGGAGCAATGACTGGTACCAGATGAGGTGGGTGGGTAAGGCAGAGCGTCCAGGGTCCTGAAGACCACTTACAGGACTTTTGTTTTGAATAGGAAGTGTTTGAACAGAAGAAAGACTATGTCTTCTTTTGACTTTTAGAGGATTGTTCTGTCTGCAGCATGACCAGTAGACTTTGGGGAGTGGGCGTGATAGATGGCCAGTGTTGCCAACCAAGTGAGTGTGCGTAGTGCTGGGCCTCGGGCAGCGTGGAGGTAAAGTATAGTGTGGTCAGCAAGTGATACGAGATGTGAGAGAGTCGAGGAGGCGATGAATACTCCCAAGGTTTGGGTCTCAGAAACAACTAAAAATTCTGTTTTTCTGTGGGATAAAAATGATCAGAGGGGGAAAAATTATGAGAAGTCAAGAGATATAAATTAGGGAGGTAGATATAGCATTTGGGGGTCTCTATAATTTGTCTCTAGATAATAATTGACTGTTTCGATGCAGAAAGGGGTACCTATGTAGAGAATTTATTTACTTTATGTATTTATTTATTTTTCAATTAAATTATTTTATTGCACTGACATTGGTCTACTGCACTGTGTATGTTTGTGTATGGTGCAGTTTCATATTTCTCCAAAGTTATGCGCCTGCCACCAAGACACCAGCAATCCTCCCCCAGTCCTCTGAGCTCCTTCCCTCTTGCTATTACTGTGTTACTTCTGCTGCCTCTTTTTAATTAACAATAACTTCATGAATCTTGATGCTCATCCATCTCGTGTTTATGTATTGATGAGTGTTATGTCTTTGTGAGTAATGATCCCTTAACCATTGTGTGATGTGCATGCATTCCTGTGTCTTGTTACATCCTTCATCTGGAGGTCCATTTTATCTGATGCAAGTATGGGCCTCCTTGCCTTTTGTAGAAAACAATTTACTCATAGGATTATTTTCTAACCTTTTACTTTGGACCTCACTCTATCTTTGGAGCTCAGATGAGACCCGTGGAGATAGCAGAATGGTGTCTTTTATTTTCTGATCCAAACAATCACTATGAGTTTTGATTGGAAAATTCAAACCACACCATTTAGGGAAATTATTGATCCATCCATCCACCCATCCATCCACCCATCCATCCACCCATCCATCCACCCATCCATCCATCCATCCATCCATCCATCCATCCACCCACCCACCCATCCATCCATCCATCCATCCATCCATCCATCCATCCATCCATCCATCCATCCA
>JAGFMF010011614.1:10923956-10935972 GCA_019455555.1 Galemys pyrenaicus | reverse complement strand
CCCACCCACCCATCCATCCATCACCCATCCATCTATCCATCCATGCCAGCATCCATCCATCCACCCACCCACCCATCCATCCATCCATCCACCCATCCATCCCTCCATCCATCGATCGGGCTCTGTTGTAGGGAATGAAGAAGGAAAATAACGAGAACATGCAAGGGAGTGTTTGTCTAAAGAGCTGTAGTATCTGAGCTGGGTGAGGAAAGGGTGGCAGCAAGAGTAGGATTGGGGAGAGCAGAAAGCTAGGTTCTTAGGGTCTGCAGATTTGAAATCATTGCTGGACTCAGAATTCTTAAGAGACAGAAATGGAAGGTGGAGGTTGGAGAACGAGGTATATAAAATTGCTGTGTCCTGGGAATGGCATGAGGTGGCATATGACATGGAATGCTTGACTGAGGTTCGGTGAGTAGCTGGATTATTAAAGACAGTTTTGTAACTGAGAGGTAGGGATATTGGGGTGGCCACTGATGGGCTGACCTTCAAACCTGGAGCTTGTAGGAGGGGATGGAAGTTTCTGGGTCTGAAGCTACACCAGGGGATAAAGAGGACATTTACCTCCCCGTCAATCCAGTCTGCTGGGATATTGTAAAGAAAGCAAGTCCTCTGGGGAAAACCTGATTTTTTGAGAAAAAGGTGAAGTGGAGGATAAGAAAGATAAATGTAATAGTTGAAAATATAATTTTGCTAATGACTAACTGATTTTTAAGGTGCACAGGGAAATCAATAATTGTAATTTTCCTTAGAAAACAAATTTCCTTATTTGTTAAAATGGAAAGCATATATGTTACAATTTGAATTTTATATCCCATTATCATTATAATCATATTATTTAATATAATTTAGATTATGGTCTCATCTATAATGATATGCTTAATGGTGAAGACACTTTTTAACACTTGAAGAATGTAGATATTCAATTAAAATATTGCTGAAGTTATCAAGTCTAATATTTGATCTTTAATTAGTATCATTATTAAGTAGATTATATAATATTCAGGACAATTAGCAGAGAACATTTTGTACTTACATAAATTCTTATTTTTATGTAGTCCTTAAATTAGAAAATAGTGTGAAGCTAATTCAATCAATACAGAAGAGCTGACAGATGCTAAGGGAAGTGATGTATGAAATAGTGTTTCCTAAAGTAATTTTTAGAAGGAGGGAACTTGAATGAACATTCCCTTAATGTAAAGCTCCCTCTGTCTGATGGTACAGAGACGCTGTAGTTTTGCTACTTACCTAAAATAGATTATATTTTATTAACTGCATTTTTAAAATAAAGCTTGAAGAGCTGGAAGTCAGCTTCAGAAAACAAGGGAGTTGCCAAAAAAAGATTGTTAGGAGATAGTGTTACTATTATAATTTTTGTTTGTCATATATTTGGTGCTACAATGTGCTCAATGTCACATCTGTCATAAAGAATATAGAGGGAGAGGGAGGGTTGAGGGAAGATGGGAACACGAGGGACTGAGGTGATGGTGCACTGGTGAGATGGTGATGGGGAATACATGGGGATTACAATTAATGGCAAGTATATGTAAATTTTAAAATATTTTAATAAAAAAAAAGTAAAAAAAAAAAGAATATAGGGCTAGGGGTGCAAGGGGTTAAGCACAGCAATGAAGCATCTGCAGTCACTGTAGCAGGAGTTCAATCCCCAGCCAGGGAGGGGACCCACATGGGGCAGCAAATTTCTCCTGTCTCCCCGTTGCTCCCCTCAGCAGTGTATTTCAGTAGATCCACTTGTTCAGTTCCCCATCCTGTCTCTGGTGAACCTTCTCACACCTCTGGCCTGCACCCCAGATCTTGTATGCATGAATAAATCTTTAAAAAAAAATAAAGAGTAAAGTAGCAGAACACAGACATATGCAGTGTTCTGAGAAGTAATAAGATAGTTTGAGTTTTTTTTATCCATTAATTAGTTCATCAAAGAAGGTAAAAAGTGAAGCAGAATGAGGAGTGTATGCTGCATTTTACTCTATTCTTGATTTCCTCTCTAATGTTAGGAAAATATTGAAAAACAAAATTCATTTTGATACAATATCAATGTCCCATTTGTCATCCGACATATTTCTGAAAAATGCAGTAGATGGCATTCATACTTCTGGAAATATTTTGTCATTTCTAAAATGATGTACAGAGACTGGCTCTATTGCTTACTTAAGGTGTGTAGTAAATCTACTTTAATCAAGTGAGTCAAAAGTTGGAGGTTTTTGTTTTATGAAACAATGTACCGCATTATATTCAGTATTGCAGGTAAAGCTACATCATTTAAATCATTTCCTCTGTTTCTATAAAGCAGAAAGTAAGATATATAACTTTTAATTTTATCTGCTGTGCTCATAAGTCCTTTACAATAACTCAAGTTGTTTCACAGCTCTCAAAGTCTGTGTTAAGATATAGGATAAGGGAAACTTTTTCCAACATAGGCCGCTTCTCTAAACAAATCATTTTTAATTCCATCTTTATTCCTAAGAACTTATACTGCTTACTGCTAGTAACTAGAGACATAAAATTATTTGTCCTTAACAGCTGTGTTTGTTTTTATTATTCATTTCCAGAAGCATGTTCCTGTATAGCAGGTGCCCCAGAATTGCTGTGAAAATGGTGTACATATTTTAAATGTTCTCATTTCTACCAGGCATGTTGTTTTGACAACTTAAGAAAATTTTATCTAAAATATATGTCATACTTCTTAATTTATCAGCAAATATATTATTTAAAATTTAATTTCTTGTTCAATTTCCACACCATAATTGATATATCACTAAATAAAGAATATAATCACAACTAATCAAAATTCTTGAAAATGATACTTAAGACTGAATTTATTGAAAATGAACTTATCAATGCAATTAATTCTGAATTGTCTTTTAGCATCAATACTCTTTGAAAGTTTGAAGTAATGCTCGTAAGTAAAATATTGCAATGTGCTACTAGAAGAGCGTATATGTTTTCCTTCACTATATGTTAGACAATTTGAAAGTTTCATGACAAGTCAAAAAAGTATGTTTAATAAAAATATTTGTAATTATATCTCAGTACATTCACTTTGTTAGGCTGTCAGTGTGCACTGTCTCTATTTTTACATGTCCACAGCACTACCATCTTTTGGAGATGAGAAGTAGGTTTTTCAAGGTAGCATGCTCATAAGTAATCTCTTAATTTCTAATATTTCAGAATACAAGTTTATTTCTTGAGCGCAGGAATTCTGATTTTGTGCCTGGTTGACTCACCACCTCATTCTTTTCCATATAAGGTGATTCAAGGGTTAAGTTTCCTAGCATTTTGATGTTTGTGCTATTCCAGCAGTAAGTTGCTATAGTAGTTAGGAGAGGGGCTAGAATCCAGCTCACATTGAAGCCATATTTCTCTGTTTTGGCCTCAAAATTACAAGTCTCTTAAGTTACCAACACTGTCCATACCTAGTCACATGGATTTGCAAAGTTACAAATAATGCTGGAAGTGGAAGAGAAAATGTCTGTACTTGGTGGGTGTTGCATACTCTTTCAGGTGGGGAAAAGATTACATTTTAGACAGGTCAAATAACTTGTTTCTAGTGGACAATGAATAAAATGCAACACTTGGCACCAGAGCCAGTTCTTTCTGTCAGCAGGCTTACACTCTTTATGGCATATAGCTCTGTTACCTTTTATTGGGGAGTAATGTACAAGGAGAAGCTGCAAGGTCTTTATTCTCATGTTATATAGTATTATGTATATGCACAATGAAATGATACACAATAACATGTGGGAAAGACACTTACAAATTCAAAATCTGCCTCTGTTACAGAAATATTCAGAATTATAGTGTATAATTTTATAGCTGTTAGGAAGAGATGCAATTTGACTTTGAAATGACTCGTTATTGTGAAATTTTCATATACATTTCAGGACTGAAGTTGTCCTCAAAGGTCATACTATCCCATTAACACGTGCCCTCCTTCTCTAGCAATACTACCAGAGGTGCCACTCTTCTACGTGATTATCAACGGATAATTTAGAGCTAGAGACACCTGATTTGAATCTTAATTGACTGTTGTGGAGACAGCAATGTCAGTGACCATATATTGAGAGCTGTGACACAGGTTGCAGTAAGCACTTCATGAGCATTACTTTAATTTTTCCTGCAGAGAACACATGCCTTGTGTGCTAGAATCATTCCCATTTCATGCATGAGCAAATGGAGACTCAGATTATGTTACTTGTGCTGAGGTTCACAATGATACTAGATGGACATTGGGTCTTGTCTTCAGCTATGATTTATTGTTCTAATCATTACTAGGTTCCTGACATCTCAAATAGCTTTCACCATTCTTGGATGTTCATTTTCACAATCCGTGGTGTTTATTCTACCGATATGCTGAAATCTCCCAAATTTGTACCTTTAGCATTGGTTTGATGCTAACCTCTATGTTTCATCTATTGTGATTGAATATCAATCACAGTTTCTACCCATTTTCATCTTTTGGATGCTTATATTGGTATCTCACATCTTTGAAATTTGTTCAAAGATGAAGCTCAAGTTTCCACTCTTAATGTCTCATCATTTAAGTAAATAGTTGGAAATAAAACAAGATAAAAAGATATGTAGGGCTGGGAAGCTAGTACTTTAGATAGTAAAGATTATACTCACAGACACTGTGCCAGATAAATATTGATAATTGTTAGTGATAAAAAATATGTAATTTCCTTAAGGTCAGCTGCTAACGTTTACTACCACAGGGATGACAGAAGGGTGTCATGCTGTGTGATTCTTGCTTTACATAGTCATCTAAAATGTGATTTCATGTATTGCTTTGTTATTTCTAGTAAATATATGTCTTAGATTAAAGTTAAAATTGGAATTAACTATAGCATTACTAATGTATTTCACCAATGTGAAATACTTAAAATTTTCATGTGTCTTTCATATTCATGTGGCCATAAAATATATCCAAAGTAATGAATTTGAAAGATTAAAACTTCTATAGAAAATTGTAAAACCTCCTAAATTTCAATACTGTGAGACAATCTCTATTATAATGCTAGTGTACTCCAGATTTGATTTTTCTATTTTTATGGAGGATATCATGTTCAATATACAATAGAACGTTCTATTTTTGTTGCTTAAATAAGTGTTTATATATCAGATACTAATAATTCATCATTTTTATGTCACACTTATATGTAAAGGTTTATTCATGGTAAAAGATTAATAATTAAATTACTTATTTTGAGTGTCCTTAAGATGTGCCTCCACTCCACAAATCCTGGTTGGTGGAAAAAAACATATAATATAAAATAATGAAATGCTAGGTAATATTTCAGGTAAAATGAAGATGTTTGAACACTAAATGATGTTGTGTTTTATTTTAACTTCATATGTTTGAGTCTGTTATAAGGAAGCATTAAGTCTCACCTTTGTTTTACCTGTGAAGGTGTCGATATCACAGGGGAAGGTGCGACACACTAAGGGGCTCACAGCCAGTAATGGGAACTGGGTTCTGGCATCACTCTGACTTCAAAAACTTGAGTCGGCCTGTCTCCCCTAAAGGATCCTCAGATAGTTTCTCACCATTTCATTGTTTGCTTTACTTTTTTTTTATTCTTTCTGTTTCTTCTCCCTCTCCTCTACACCATCTGCATCCCAAACCTCCTCTCCTGCTCTCTCTCTTACACTATATGTATCTACAAAAAACCCTTACAGAGGTCATTTCATATGTTTAATTTCATATTATATTACATATTAGCAGGCTTAAATACAAAATATCTAAAAAATATACCCTTTTCCCTTGAAAACTTTGATTATCAATTGAGGTCATCTACCAATGTTAGCATTTAGTTTTGGATATAGGTTCATTTTAGATATTATTAGCTTTGTACTGGATATCATTATATCCATTTTATCCATTGTTACTTTTAAATTTTGATTCAGATTGATTTATGTATGTAAATGAAAATGTACATGTGCTGCTGTCACATGTTTTATGACACAACAGCATTACGTACTGGCTGTTGTGGTTCAGGACATGTTAGCTCTGTGCACAATGTCAAAATAGAGATTGTGAGGACTGTATCAGAGCTCCACAGAACTGACAATGGACAGTGAAAGATCAAGACATAAATACATATCATCAACTGAGTAACTTATGACAAGTTAAATGGCAGTTCCAATAAACCCTATGGAATCAAAATATAAGTGGAAAATGGGATAGACACTGATAAGTGAAAAGTCTGTATTTCAATCAGAGTCACCTAAATAATGAGAAGGACTTGGCATGTAAAGTTTTCCATAAAGAATATCGAAAGGAAAGAAAGAAACTTGCTTTAAAAGACCAAATGCCAAAGTTAGGGTCCTTTAAGAATGAAAATATGGGGACACAAGTGGTTAAGAACCACACTATGAAACATCTGCAGCCACTGCAGGGCCATGTTCTTGTATGTATAAATAACTTTAAAAAATAAAAAAAAAAAAGGCAAATATGGCTTAGTAGGCAGTTGTGGGAAAGAGAGGTGAAATCAGGAGGCAGGGTAGAGTTTTTTCATGTAGATTTGTAGGTCTTCAAATTTCTTTTGAAATTTGAACCCCTAACCCTAAACCTAACCCTAACCCTAATCCTAACCCTAACCCCTAACCCCTAACCCCTAACCCCTAACCCTAACCCTAACCCTAGCCCTAACCTTAACCCCTACAAATGTAGGTGGGCATTTTAGGGACTGAATAGGCACACCTTAAATGGAAAGAAATATTTAGATTAAATTTAGGGACTCCGTTTTTAAATAACTGGATTCAAAAGTGCCAAGTCCTATTTAGAAACACTACACATTTATATCTCAAAACAGATGTATATGTATATGTGAGTGTGCATGTGTATAAACATGCATACATATAGGTAGAGATAAGATATATACATCTTGCATATGTCAACAACTGAGACTCTTAAAGCAGTGGATGCAAGGAAAATTCCTGGCATTTATTTGGAATAGAATTTAAAACACACAAATTTAAGTTTGAAACATCTAGATAAATGCTGATGGTGCAAGTGGTGGAGTTGCAGTGCTATTGGCAGCCAACGCAGCCCGTTCGATCCCCGGTCAGGGAGGGGACCCACATGGCGCAGCAGACCTCTCCTGTCTCCCGCTGCTCCCCTCAGTGGTGCATTTCACTCTATCTACCTGTTCTGTTCCAGTTAATCCTCTCACCCCCATGCCTCTGCCCTGTACCCCAGTTCTTGTATGCATAAATAAATAAATCTTTAAAAACAAGAAAAATAAAATATATAGAGCAATGTAGATAATTCAGACAAATTGGAAAAACAGCAAATGTTAAAGCATTAACATGATTGAATGTAGCAATGAATATATATTTTTGTAGTTATGCTGAGGATTTAATTCCAACATATTTCCTTGAGCTAAAAAAAATGTATCCTTCACATTTTTTCCATAACTTTCAGTAAATGAGGATAATTACATCTAGACGTGATTCATCTTGATAAGTGCTCTTATAAATTACAGCAGCTAATTTTTAGTGAATTAGGTTTATTGGGACACTGCTGAGTTAAAACGGGTATGTTTTTCTGTTGAAATTTCCTTATTAAGTTAATGACTTCTTGTGCAACAAAATGACAACTGAAATTATTACTAACATTTAAATCTAAAGTGTTTTGTTTGAACATAAAACACCATTTCTTGTTTTCTTAGCTTGGACCCCTATAATTGAAAAATGTCTTTATTTATTTAAAAATGTTAACAGATATGTATATGTACCCAGGCAGCAGTTTAGGTTTTCTAATCCCCTATACTTTCTACAAAGAGTTTCAAATTATTTGCTAGATAGCTATTTAAAATAACTCACTTGTTATAAAAACTTTTTAAAGTCTGTAAATACACCATTCTTCCTTTTCTTCCCCCCCCACTGTGTTGTGTTTGATAAAATGCAGATCTTGGAAATATTAGCAAAACAGGAAAGAGCATGGAGATTTGGGTGTAGAAGGGGACTCATATTCAGCCTAGAAATCAGACTCCACTGATGAGAACTGAATCATAGCGCACCACTACAAACTGCAAAGAAGACTGGGAAATACAGCTAGCTGTGTGTGCTCAGTAAGAAGAGAAAAACACATTGACCATGGTCTACCACTTGCAGCCTCTTCTACTTCTAGACAGGATTATGCCAGAGCAACTTAGTAATTTTTATTTGATTATATACTGTAGTAAACTTGTGTGATTTCTGTCTAGCATCAGTTTATAAAATGTACGACTTACTGACTCTCAAAAGGACAGAAAAGCATTGAATGTAATTTCTGGCTAGTATATCTCAATCTAAGTTTCTATTCTCATGCTCATCTAAACAACGATAAGTAGGCTTCTTTTCTATATTTTTTTACCCAGAGATTCATACAATAATTTAGTGATCTCTTATTCTGTAAGCAAAGATTATTTTGCCCTGATTTTTGTAAGAATCTTCACTAGAGCTTTCTAACCTAGGTCAGCTGTGAAACGCTTCACACTATTATGTAGCAGCTGACACTGTCTCTCAGTCCTTTCATGAAACATTTGAATAATGTTTTGACATAGCCCAAGATTCCCCCATTGTGAGACTGCCAGGCCACCAACTCCTCCTGAAGGGGCGACCCCAAAACTACATGTCCTTTCTGTTGATTGGATTCAGATGTGCCACAGTAACCAATAAATTACTGGAACTAATAAGAACTTGAAACAAACATGAATTGAGTCATTCAGATCATCTTATCAATAGTTAAACTATAAAAGGTGGAGTAACTCGGAATTGGAATATGAGCAGAAGGAATCTGTCTCATATCAGTAACCCTAAAACACTGGATAACCATGCAACTTGGCTCACAAGTCTAACTTTGTACTTTTTTAATATGCATATCTAGGAAAAGATAAATCTTTACAATCATATTTAAATTTGATTGATATCTGAATCACTATATCTATCAACATCCAGCTAAACCAGACAGGTGGTTAGGTTTTGAACCCCTTTTTCCTCCCTAATTTTCTTTCTGGTTGAACTAGGGAGTGAATTTCAGGAAAACATGCCCCTTCAAACACTGAGTCAGTGTCCCTCTCCTTTAAGATTGGCTCCCTGACCACTGGAATTGCTTTCCTACTTTTTACCGAAATGCTCACATTTCCTCTCACATTGTGGTTAATTCTGCATCTCCCTTGCTGGACTTGTTCCATGACAAGGGTTGGATTCTTTTAAGGGTTTATATTAACTCTACCTGTATCAGTGCAATAATCAACTTAGTGTATATTATGGGGATAGAACTTCATGGACACGTTTGTCAATCTGTTTGGTTTTATTTATTAGTTCGCTTGACTCTGTGTGTGTATATGTGGATATGTCTGTGACATCTAAAGTTGAAGTCAGAACAAAGGCATTCAAAATCAGTGTTTTGAATTTGTAGTGGCTAACCATACTTTTCTGTCCCCTCACTTATCCTACCCAGAGAACTATTAAAGCAAAGCTATATTTCAAACCTTTACAACAAAGGACAGAGGATGAAGGAGGAAAATACTATACCAGTTGTAAGTAATGAGAAATCTATAACCCAGTGTGTAAATTAAGTGATATAAAATATGACTTGTGAATGATCAGAGGTTAAGGTGACAGCAGGGTCATTCTGGAAAGGTTGATCTCATGGATGGCCCTATGGTTGTCTAGTCTTGTGCATGCCTTTTGCCTCTGCAGCAGTTAAGACTCCCCCACATCTTTCTCCTTCATGGTATCTGGCTCTTAGTTTGTTAGCTGAGTGAACTGATAAAATAATCCACACAAAATTAATGCATAGGTGCAGCAGACCTCTCCTGTCTCTCCACTGCTCCCCTCAGCAGTGGATTTTAGTAGATCCTCCTTTTCTGTTCCCCACTCTGTCTCTGATGAATCCTCTGACCCCCACACCTCTAGCCTGTACCCCAATTCCTATATGCATAAATAAACACATCTTTATTTTTTTAAAGATTTATTTATGCATACAAGCACTGGGGTACAGGCCAGAGGTGTGGCGGGTGGTGAGAGGTGGTGAGAGAGCAGGGAGCAGAACAGGCAGATCAATGGAAGTACACTGCTGAGGGGAGCAGCGGGCACAGCAGGAGAGGTCTGCTGTGCCATGTGGTCCCCTCCCTGGCTGGCAGCAGGGATTGAACTCGTGCTGCAGTGGCTGTGGTTTGCTTCATAGTGTGTTGCTTAACCCACTGCGCCACCAGGGAGGCCCAATAAATACATCTTTAAAATGTTAATGCATAAGTTTGAAAATAGCAAAAATAAACAAAGATAATTGATGAAAGGAAGTTAAATCGAAAGCGATGGTGGCTCATTGTATAAAAGAATGACTGATCTGCTCACCAAAATGCTCGAATGAAGACATGGAAATATTTTCTTTCCTAAAACAGATAGCTCTGAATTACAAAATTCAAGAAAAGTTATCGGCTGCCCTTCTCTTTTTTATCTTACTATGTAATTGTGGTGCATTATTCAGAAAGTAGCTTCACAGTCTCAAACAAATTGTTTTTATAGATGCTCGATTATGTAAATACATATATTGATTTTTTTAATAGTGGGCAGCCTGTGTAAATTTTGATGGCATTTTGACAAAAAACTTAGCAATAAGTGTCACAAGTCAGTTTTTGCTGACAGCAGAAATAGAACTCTAAGAAAAATGCAAATAGATGTCACTTCTCATTTGTAGGAGGCTTGCGAATTATGAATTTATAAATATTTAATAGCAATGGGTCAAACCAAAATGTGTTCTTCCCATAGAGTTTGTGGTGGTTTTTGCATGGAGTGTACACAGGGAAACTTCTCTGAGACAGTACTGTGTGGATTAAAGAGCGAGAAACAGGGCAATACTACATGATTTTCCAGGACATGGTGACCTAAATCTTGTACCATTAGCGTACTTGTTTATAAACCATTAATTTTCTTCTGTTTGAAGCAGGTAGCACTGCCAGTTTAAAGTTTATCCAATCTGGAACAAAAATATAAGGCTTATTTGGAGTTTTTTCTTCTTAAACCTCAGAAAACTTCATTGAAGAGTTTAGAAGTTTTTACTGCGAACATTTTGTGTATTCATCACGAAGACTCTCCTGTAAAATTATACTGCCCAGAGTATTCTATTGTCAGAAAACAATACTGAAATGAATTAAAGGGTAGCTGTTTTAGTATTATTATTTATTATTATTTAAAGGTTTGGTAGAAATCTGTGGTAAAAGGTGTTGGTCCTGATCTTCTGTTTTATAGGGGAGGCTTTAGATTACCATTTCAATTTCTTTCCCTGCACTTGGTCTGTTTAGGTTTTCTGTTTCTTCCTGATACAGTCTCAGGAGATTGTATGCGCTTTATAATCTGTCTGTTTCTTCTTGGTTATAAATGTTTTTTGGAATGAAGATGTTCATAATAGTCTCTTATGATCCTCTAGTTTTTTTTTTAAAGATTTTATTTATGCTCACAAGAGCTGGAGTACAGGCCAGAGGTGTAGGAGTTGAGAGGATTCACCAGAGACAGAGCGGGGAGCAGAACAGGCAGATGGACTGAAGCACACTGCTGAGGGGAGCAGCAGGCGGGCAGGAGAGGTCTGCTGTGCCCTGTGGGTCCGTGCTCTGTCCAGGGATTGGACTTCTGCAGTGGCTGCAGAAGCCCCACAGTGTGGTGCTCAACCCCTTGTGCCACCAGAGAGACCTGATCCTCTACTTCTAAGATGTTTCTTACAACTTTTCCACTTTTGTGTCCAATTCTATTTACTATATTTGTCTCCTTTTTTTTTTCTTTCTTTTTTTTTTAATTAATTATATTTGACATCATTTGTAGTCCCCAGGGATACCCACCACCATTTCACCCGTGCACCATCCCCTCAGTCCTTTTTGCACCCTCTGGCTTCTTCCCCGTCTTTGCCCTCCCCCTACCCCCCCCCCACCATGGTCCCTTTGGTTTATCCTGGCTTTTTGGTCTTGTTGAGTTTTTTTGTTTACTTTTGGTTATAATTGCCCAGTTCCTTGAGCTTATT
>JAGFMF010011614.1:10841919-10923889 GCA_019455555.1 Galemys pyrenaicus | reverse complement strand
TTAGCTTGCATTCCCACCAGCAGTGTACCAGGGTTCCTTTTTCTCCACATCCTTGCCAGCATTTGTTGTTGTTGGTTTTTTTGATGTGTGCCATTCTTATCGGTGTGAGGTGGTACCTCATTGTGGTCCTGGTTTGCATTTCCCTGATTATGAGGGATGTTGAGCATTTTCTCATGTGCCTGTTGGCTATGGGTATGTCCTCTTTGGAGAAGTGTCTTTTAAGTTCTTCTGCCCATTTTTTGATTGACTTGTTTGCTTTGTTTTTCTTGAGTCTTGTGAGTTCTTTGTATATCTTTGTGATCAGACCCTTGTCTATTGTGTGGAGCACAAAGATTTTTTCCCATTCAGTGGGGTTTCTTTTTGTTTTGTTTAATGTTTCCTTTGCTGTACTTTGCTGAAGCTTTTTATCTTGATGTAGTCCCACCTGTTTATCTTCTCTCTCATTTTTATTGCTTTGGGGACTGCCATCTCGAAGGCACTGTTGAGATGTATGTCTTGCAGCGTTTTACCTATGTTTTCCTCTATATATTTTATAGTTTCGGGTCTTACATTTAGGTCTTTTATCCATTTTGAGTTGATTTTAGTAATGGTGTGAGATAGTGGTCCAATTTCATTTTTTTTTACATATGGTGTACCAGTTTTGCCAGCACCATTTATTGAATAAGCTATCTTTGTCCCATTGCAGATTCTTTGCTCCTTTGTCAAAGATCAGTTGTCCAAAGTTGTGTGGCTTTACTTCTGTGCTTTGTATACAGTTCCATTGGTCTGTGTGTCTGTCTTTGTACCAGTACCAAGCTGTTTTAATTACTATTGCTTTGTAGTAGAGTTTGAAGTCTGGGAGTGTAATACCTCCATTCTCCTTTTTCTTAAGTAAAGCCTTGGCTAATTGGGTTTTTTTGTGTCTCCATATGAATTTCATCAATGTTTGGTCTATTCCCTTAAAGAATTTCATTGAGATTTTTATTGGTATTGCGTTGAATCTGTAGATTGCTTTCGGTAGGATGGCCATTTTGATAATGTCCTAACGGTGTTAAAAGAAATATTTGTCTCCTTTTTTTAATTAGGAGGGCCAGTCCGAGAACTGTCTTCTTTGTTTAATTTTTGAAGTAATCAGTTTTTGTTTTCATTAATTTTTTTTTTTTAGTTTCCTTTAGCTAATGAGGTAGGGTGTTATAATACTAATATCAATAAGTTTATAAGAAAACTTAGTTTATATTATGTAGCAATTGTTTAATATGAAGAAGGTGACTGCAATTAGCTCTTCCTTGAAATGTCAGTTTCCTTCATTTCTTCATGAATTAATTATATTTGTTCAAATGATGACTCGAATTTCTTCCATTTTCTATCGTATCTTTAGTGGCAAACAGTTATGCATTTAGTGCTGGATTTGTATCTATATTCTCTAATTAGAAATAATTTTCTTTGATCCTTCATATTATATATTTTTCCTTCATATTTTACTGTCAAAGAATTAGAATGTTGCTGCATGAAACACGCAAGTTATACAATATGTTTATTAAGGAAATTATGTGCCTTCCACTCTCCATCCATTCAGCCCTTTTTCCCATATTCAAAGTGAGTAAAATTATTATTTACTATATAGTTTGAGAAAGTTTTCCTGTCTTGTAAGATAGTCTCTTGGATTTCGGAACTTCATATTACTGATGCTGTGAACACACCCTTTCCTGGTTTCCCCCACCCCCTCAAACTCACCTACCTTTATTGACTTGTGCCTTCCCTTCCATTCATCTGTGGACATTCTTGAAGGTTGGGTTCATGTTATTACCTTTTGTGGCTTATTATTATTATTTTTTTTTACTTAAACCTTCAACTTTGGAGGATGTGCTGGTAATCACATTATTTAGATTCTGTCTACATGTCTGTATGCCAAATTTGCCTAATCCTCTTTCATGTATATTATATATGTGTGTATATGATATGTATTTTGCTATATATATAGTTATTTCAGTATCACTTCAGTTTTAATAATTGCAGTGCTACTTGCTTCATTATCACTTTTACCCAGCAATTACTTTTTCCTGTTATTTCCTTATTTCACTACCAGATTGTATATAATAAAAGACTAACATTTAGCCTTGAGATAATCTTTCTATTTTTTTTCTTTCATTTTTATATTCAGTCAGTCTGCTCTACATACTACATAAATGTGCCTTATAAAAGTGCCTTGTATTAGTAAGATTTTATCAGGAGGAATATGAGCCATTATGTCTATATCTTTCTTTACATTTCTAGTCTGTCATCAGGATATACTGCTTGTTAATTCACTGGACTACAGTCTCAGAGATGACTTCTCTGCTCAGAGTCAGTAAGTGTGGTAGAGCCTACTTTGAAAAAGTCGAGTTGAACTTTATCCTTTTCTACAAAAACCGCCAGTACTTATCTCTACTTCTTAGCCTGTTTTTCAAAAGCAGCTTTATCAAGGGTGTCTCCCGGCATTTTTCTAGAGTGTACTCCTCTTTCGCTTGAATTTAGTGCAAACTTCTCAAGGCCCTCTTCCTCAGGCCCACATTTTTTTTTTCTTTTTATTAAAATATTTTAAAATTTACATATACTTGCCATTAATTGTAATCCCCATGTATTCCCCATCACCATCTCACCAGTGCACCATCACCTCAGTCCCTCGTGTTCCCATCTTCCCTCAACCTTCCCCCTCCCCTCCCCACCAGGTGTACCCAGTCTGTCCTTGACTCCTCATTTTTGGTTTCTGTGTCTTTATTGCTGTTATTGTTATTATTATTACTGTTCTTATTCCTTTCCTTGATCCTCATTTACTCTTGTTCTTTTCTTCTTTGTGTTGAAGTCAGAGCACATCATTCTCAAATCCACACATACGCAAGCGTAACCCTTCAGCAGCACCCCTCAGTAACTGCACAGTCCTCAGTAAATTGCTTAAACTCTGAACTTCAATTTCTTCACTCATTAAAAGGTGATAATTATATCTACCTCATAATACCATTGTAGGGATTAATGTTCATATATGTAAAAAAACGCTGAACTTAGTTCCAAAAATAATTTATTATTCTCTACCACACAACGTGGTGTTGAACTTAATGCTTTCTTTTCTGTACATAATTTTTAATATTTATTAAGTACTTCTCAGCCATTTGTCTTTCTGACCCTTTTATCTAAAAGTTTGTATCTTACAATTCTCTTATATCCCTGAACATTTAACACAATTCTGAAAAATAAGAAAACAGTGGCACTCAAGTTATCTGGATTTGCTTCTAACTCAACTCTAACTATTCATATAACCTTGTGGAGCTTACATAATTCCTTGTTATTCTCAAGACTTGGGAATTGGCAAGATATTTCACACTTGATCTTAGCCAAAAGGCCGAGAAATGATGCAAGATATTTCAAATGAATATTTTTTTTTGTTTTAAAACTGAGTAAAGCTTTATTAATTCATGTACAGAGCCAGTTTGGGAAAGGACAATGAAACCTGGCTCCCACGAGAGTCAGGAGGGCATTTTGAAAGGATAAGTTCGTGAGGTGGGGAGTTGGAGAGCAAGTTCCATAGTTTGTTCTGGGTTGGACCATTCCTGGGTACGCTCAGAGAAGTTATATCCCAACTGTGCATGTGGGCTCTCAACTTTCTCTTTCCAGGAATTATGAGATGATCACTTGTCAGGATCTGATGCTTTTTATCTGTCATTGTCCCTCGTGGTCAGTGCAGTGGCTGAATTGTTTGGATAGGTCTCTCCAGTCCATCATGGGACTGGGATAGCTCATCTTTTTTTCCCCTTTTCTTAAAAATTAAATTGGATCGAGAAGATGTGGTACATATACACAATGGAATAGTACTAGGCAATTAAAAATGATAAACTAGAACATTTGTAGAAACATGGATGGAGCTAGAAGGAATTATGCTCAGTGAAATAAGTCAAAGGCAAGAGAAAAATATCAGATGGTTTCACTAGTAGGAGGAATATAAAGAAAACAAACAAAAACAGGGCTCAAGGAAAAGAACAACATTCAAAAAATAAAAATACAACAAGAACCAAAAGACAAAGACAATTCAAAGACATCATGAGGGTCGTTGGGGAGGGATTGAGATGAGGCAGAAAGAGCACAAGGGACTGAGGTGACAATGCATTGGGGAAATGATGGTGGGAACTCCCTGGGGACTACAGTTGCTATCAAATGAACATATAACCTTTGATGATACAACTTTGCTGAAGAACAGACAATGCCTAAAAAATTAGCAGTATCTAAAGTCTGGTTTTAGATTTGAAAATCATGGAATTCTTCTAAGATATTTAGGGAAAGCTGTCCAGTATGTGGTTAGAATCACAGAGATGAACCTAAGAGAGAACTTATAGCTAATTATATAAATTTTGCAACTATTAGGATAAGCTCTATTTTTTTCTTAATAGATTAACAGTGATTATTGGAAAAATCAGAGGATGAATATTTCTCACTATCTGACAAAAAGTTAGACATTTATGTATCTGTAATATATATAATATATAGGTGTATATAGTTTGTGTATATTTATGTGTATAGAGATAGTCAGTTGAATTTCATTAGCCATAATATTGTTCTATAATGTCTCTGGAAATACTGAATTAGTGAGTGGATACTAAAACATTGCACTCTGGGGCTCTCTGCTGGCGCAAGGGATTAAGCATCACATTATGAAGCATCCACAGCCACTGCAGAACAAGTTCAATCATGGGCCAGGGAGGGGACCCACAGGGCACAGCAGACCTCTCTTGTCTCTCCGCTGCTCCCTTCACAGTGTATTTCGGTCAATCTGCCTGTTCTGCTCCCCACTCTGTCTCTGGTGAATCCTCTCACCCCCCGACACCTCTGACCTGTACTCTAGGTCCTGTATACATAAGTAAATAAATTAAAAAGAAAAAAAGAAAAAACATTGCTCCTAAGGAATATATATTAAAAACTTAAATACTACAAACAACTCATTTTAACAATTTTGTTTCTATGCGAAAGAGTTAACGAAGTTCAGAAAGGTTAAGTGACTTACCCAGGGCTACCTTCTAACTAAGTTAGCACAGGAGTTGGGATTGAAATACCTTCTCTCTGACCCATGCTCTGAACTTCCTCTGATCATTGTGAATGAGAGTTGAACAGCAAGGCATGCAGTCACCTTGCTGAGCCTTGGCTACCAGGTGCTTGTGGCATGACTCAGACTTGTTGCTCTGGATAGCTGCCAGTGATTAGGAAAGCAGTCTCATTAATTTTAGGGTTATAAAAACACTTCAGTGAGCCCATACATTCTCAAATAAAGAATCTGCAAATGTACCTGACTAAATCTAGATAGTAGGGTTATACTATCAGCAGTACACTGGCTGGAATAGAGGTAGTAATTGTAAGAGAAACATGGCAGACGTAGTAAGCATTTGCTTTATGTTGTAGCACAGTCTCAGAGAATTTCCCTGTTTGCCCTTCCCAGTCACAGAAGGAACAATTTATGAAAGGAGTTACTGGTGTGGAAGACACAAAGTATGATCATTTATGTGAGAACTGAGATCGTAACTTAAATGCAAATGAAATCCTAAAATTTAAAAGTTGAGTAAATAACTATCCAAATGAAATGACTTGTAATCATTTTGTAATGAAACAATTGATTATTATTTTCACCGCAGTGTTTTCTTAAAATAATTCTGTACCAGAGCATAGCATTTACATGGAGTAAAGTAATGTGACCCCATAGTATGTGTGTGTATGTGTGTGTGTGTGTGTGTGTGGTAGAATTCAGGTTGTAGGCGCTAATGAATTAAAGAGGGCCTAAAATATACAAATTGTCTGCCAGAATATTGAAGATGTGAAATTTGTGGACTGTGCAATGGTAAATTTAGAAATTTGTCTGAAGTAAATTCTCCTATCTCAAAAATTTCAAATATTGTTTACCAAATAGGAAATATGTATCTGCTACAAATCATACTTTATCAAATGTCAGATATTTTCTTTCCTTAATTGAGAGTTTTTTACATATAAAAAAAAGCAGCAAAATGGCAGAATTGTTTTGTCAGGAGGACTGGGTGGAATATATGAGGAACAAAATTAGACTTGCATTTGATGTATGGAAAATCTTTTATTCATCTTTTAGATATGATACTGAGATTAAATAAATACTTAACATATTGTACATACTCAATTTTTAAATTTGGGTTTTGGAGCCATACAATTTCTACGTTTTAATGTCCCATGTAATGCATTTTGTGTGGCAAATTTACAATAAATTTGGATGACACATCACTATTTTAAATCACTAGACTATTTCCATTTGCCTTGAAGTAGTAATTCATAAATGGCTGCTTATTGTACAAACAGAATCAGTTTCCTTATAATTATACAATTCATTTATTTGCATAGTGTGGTTAAAGTAAAAATTGCTATGTACTGAGGTGATAGTGCACTGGTGATATGGTGATGGGGAATACATGGGGATTATAATTGATGTCAAATATATATAAATAAAGGGAAAATTTGCTATGTACTATAAATTAGCAGTAAAGTTCTAATGCATTTATATAATATTAAGTGTCAGCTTTTCAAATGTTTTAGAATTAGATGTCACTTTCAAGGGTAAACATTTCATAATTCTTTGAATTTTAAATGATTAAACCAAAGATCAGGGGCTTTTGTTGACATGTAATTGGTGTAGAGGAGGAAAGAAAATAAACTGTGATTAGAAAATACTGTATAAAACTGGTATAGTCATTCATTTGAAAATCACACAAATAGACAGTGGGTATAAAAACTAATGTTTGTCAGCTTTTCGTCCAAAGACCTTAATCCTATGCCAGTCTGACTCATCTTTGCTAAAAAATTTGAGGTTGAGACCCAAAGACAAGATCTAAAATCACCAAATTTCAGTGCTTCTTTAAATGTCACGTTATAGTGTTGTCATAATGGACTCAAAGAAATTTTGACAACACAGTAACTAAACCAAGGAAGTGATAATTATGGGAACATTGTCAAAGATTGACTATAAGTGGAGATTTTAAATATTCAGATTTAGCAACAGATAGTGTTGCTAAAAAGAAATACATTTTATCATGTAATTTACAAATCAATCTAGGAGAGAATTATCATCCCCATTTTATAAGTAAAAAAGAGAAATTGCATGAAAATTTGCAAACATAGTAAAGTAAGAAATTGCAGGGTCTGAACTCGCTATTCTTAGGATGTGTTGTCTGTCCTTTGTGTGAAACTTCTCAGATTCACAATATGTTTGCCTCAACTTTTTTTTTTCTTATTTATATTTTAACACATAAAAGTGGGTAAAAGTAAATTGTGAATAATATGGAAAGTGGAAGAGTTAAAGGGCAGAAACATAGGTAAAACTAAAAACAATGTTTGAGAAAATACTTGAAGCAATTCCTTTAATTCATTGTGGAAATCACTTCATGAAAATTTCCATTGTTGCTAGAATTCATTGAGAATTAAATGTTTGGTTTGAGAAATGGAAGATTGAATATTACAAGTAAGAAGTGGAAGATTGAATGTGACAAAATCTCTTTACCTAATAGCTAACAAAAAACAAAAACTAAAATGAAACAAAATATAAACACATAAAAGCAAAAAAAAAAAGTAATAATGTTAGTACCAAATACAATATGAACCTAAATTTAGTGCAAGAAATTTCAAAACTTATAACCAAGGAAATAGAAAAATTTTAAGCGCAATCTTGGATCTTATATATACTGCCCAAATCTGGAGAGAACTGTAAGTTTATGTCCCTAAGTTTGTCTGTTCAATCGATAGAAATGGTTGTTGCAAAGAAAGGGGAAAGGGCGCAGAGAATAAGTTACATCTGATATAAGAGAATAATATGAAAGGTTGCCTAAAAAGCTGGGTAAGGCTTGCAAATTTCTCAGGAAGGTGTAAATCATAATGTAAGGGACTAGGGGCTTCTCAGAAGATATAAGATAGCTCAGTATAATGAGTTTCTTCTCAAGCACCCCTACTTTTATGTAGACTATAGACAGTTAAACAGATAAAATGTGAAATACACAAATCTAAAACTCAGCTGACAGGCTAAAATGTATAGATAACACAATGTATCCCCTCAGTATATCTGTCCAAAACCCACATCTGAGCAGTTTTTGAGGCTCTTAGCTTGAGCATTCAGAATACAATACACTAAGTGGGCCTCCCTGGTGGCTCAGTGGTTAAAGTTTTAGTGTTATCAAGCTATCACCAGCCACTGCAGCAAGTTTTATCCCTGGTTAGGGTCATAACCCACAGGGAACAGCAGACCTCTCCTGTCTTCTCCCTGGTTAGGGTCATAACCCACAGGGCACAGCAGACCTCTCCTGTCTTCTAGCTACTCCCCTCAGCAGTGTATTTCAGTTGATTTGCCAGTTCTGCTCCCCACTCTGTCTCTGGTCAGTCCTCTTAATCCCCGCACCTTTGGTCTCCACCCCAGTTCTAGTAGACATAAATAAGTAAAAACAAATCTTAAAAATTACACTAAGTGAAGAGAGGAAGAGGAAATGAAAAATAGAATATCAAAAACATAAAGATCCCAAACTACAAAACTAGAAAACTACAACTGTTACCACAGTTGTTTTCCTATATATAGAACTACCTGGTGAAATGTAAAATTAAAAATTAGTGTGAGACATGTAAGAAGAAAACAATACTTTGGCACCATTATGAACTGAGTGCTATGAAATATACTCTGGATTAAATTGTATCTTGTATAAACATATCTGTGACCACGTTGGAAGGCAAGCCCCCTTCTCAGAGGCACTCATGCAAGAGCAACAGCAAATGAAATCATTAGCATCACAGAAGAAAGTAGCAAACACTAAGAAAACACAAAAACACTTTGATTTGTATCTTCTCGTTTTTTGAGGACAAATGCATTGCCCATGGGATTTACCTTAGTAAATAATGGGTGGATTTGCTGAATCTGAGACACTTAAGGCACTTGCTCAAGTGGTCCATGGTTAATAGTGAACTTTGGCTCAGTCCAAAAGAAATGCAGATCCTCTCTGGAGAAAAGTAATTCCAGATTCCGTCCTAAAGATGTTCACAATAAAGATCAATGAAATCATAGCCTAAACTCGAAGAGCCACTTTGTCTTTGACAAGACAATAAGCAGAGCAGAAACAAGATTCACAAGTTTTAGTTTCTGTTCCTAAAGGCGTTTAGATACTAGATTAACCAAAATATTATCTAAATATCCACTTTCACTAGGCAGTTAAAAACTAAAGGCAGTGTGCTAGCAGAGAAGATTGCATGAGTGGTAAAGATTTTATTTTCCTGGAGAATATCAAACATTAAAAAATCCAAAACAAAACAAAGAAAGAGTCCTCCAAGAAGGGAACGAAACAAGAAGCAGGGCTGGGGCAAAAATTAGGGAAATAAATAGAATAAAATGTTGCTGAAATCAGGAGAGGAATTTCAAAAGAAAGGCTTGGCTAATAACGTCTTGCAACAGGAACAGAGGGACAGAGGCAGAATGGTCACTGGATTTAAGACTTAAGTTAACCTTCTTCTCTCCTCTCAGTGACTTTTGCGGAGACTTCTGTATTTGCCAACAAAAGCAGCCACCAAGGAGCATATGGGGTTGGGGAACGTTGAATTGCCTCTTGAAAATCATTGGATAGTAAGAAAACATTAAAAATAGAGGAAGCATTATTCAAATGAACACATTATTCCAAGCCACTGGAGGGAATTTTGATGTTGTGTATTCCGTGTATCATATTGCTTTTCAAGCATGTGGTTTTGCTCTGTTTGTCTTGCAGACTCTTTTCAGGACCAGTACTTCTTTTTATTCCCAAAGAAAGGCTGTGGCTCTGTCCATTTCTCATGGAATAGTTGTCATGGCAACCAGGAGCTCTGTCAACACAGAGGTCCTTTTGTTTTAGAAATCCGTTTAATGCAAAAAGTCAATTCTATATTTTCTAAAGACAATTTTCAGTGAACTTCCCCATCACTGACTTTTCTTTTTAACCTCTTTTCACTCACATGTTTATTTGAAGTTCTGGATTTTATTCAAATCTCTTGAAATAGTTGTGTTAAGGTGGATGCGAACTTTCCTGAAACTAAAGGGGGAGTGAATATAGATAGAAAAGTCCACAGAAAGTAGTAGGTTTTAAAGGATCAAATCACCTGCAAAGCAGATACTTCCTCAGAGAAATGATTACCAGAAAAACCAGACATTGGTGATTCATAATGATGGAAATTTAAGAATAGTGTGTACTGACAACATTTTATTTTTTAATATAATTTCTGGGTGATGAAAGTATGTTAAATGCCCTAAGTGAAGCGCATTTGAAATATTAAGACTATCTTGTAGAAAATTATTAGGCAAATAAATTATCACCTTTACACAAAGCTGTCTATCTAAATCAATATCCAGGATTAATCAGGAACTCTCCTGTCATGTTTTTAAGCAGAGGATTTAGGAGGCAAAATTATTGACTATTGTAGCAAGAGTCCATCTCAATAAAACGTAGATGTTTTTGGTGCTTACATTTTCCCACACTGCCTTTCCAGCTGTTAATTCTAAAGCATCTGAGATATGCAACAACAGGTGAGTGAGTGGATACAGCCATCACCAACACATGGTAAAATCACCTCTGGTTTGGTTATTATTTTGAATTTAGTAGAACTAAATTGAGAGCATACTCTCAAGAGATTATAGATAGACATTTTAATTTTAGTGCTTTGGTGACGGGTAGGTGTGATAATATACATTTAAAGAGGTGTGACTCTATACCCCTAAACATATACAACCTTGTAAACAACATTAGCTACCTCAGTGAAGAAAGAAAATAAGAAATATTCTAGTAAGAGTGATTGGCATATTTTATATATTCAACAGATATTTGACTTATCTCCTGTGATAGGAAATTTTTTTATTAGATGTATTTAATTATATTTGACATTATGTATAGTCCTCAGGGAGTTCCCACCACCATTTCACCCGTGCACCGTTACCTCAGTCCCTTGTGCTCTTTCTGCCCCATCCCAGTCTCTTTGCTGCCCTCTCCTCCCGCCCCCCTCCCCCCCCCCCCCTGATCCCTTTGGTTTATCTCTGACCTTTTGTTCTTATGTTTTTTGTTTGTCTGTTTGCTTGTTTGTTTTTCGCTGTAATTGCTTATTTCCTAGAGCTCTCTCTTATTATTACTGTTATTGTATTGATTTTCCTTTACATTCCTCCTAAGAGTGAAGCCATCTGATACTTTTCTCTTGCCTTCTGACCTATTTCACTGAGTATAATTCCTTCTAGCTCCATCCATGTTTCTATAAATGATTCTAGTTTGTCATTTCTGATTGCTGAATAGTATTCCAGTGTGTATATGCACCACATCTTCTTGATCCAGTCATCTACTTTTGGGCGTTTGGGTTGTTTCCAGGTCTTACTGATTATAAATAGTGCTGCAATAAATATGGGGGTACAGGTATTCTTTTGGATCAGTGTTTTTGTGTCCTTTGGGTAGATCCCTAGGAGTGGGATTGCTAGACCCCACTATTGGTAGCTCTATGTTTAGTAGACTGAGGAACCTCCATACGGCCTTCCATAGTGGTTGGATTAACTTGCATTCCCACCAGAAGTGTAGTAGAGTTCTTTTTTCTCCACATCCTCGCCATAATTTGTTGTTGTCCTTTTTTATTTTGATATGTGCCAATCTTACCAGTATAAGGTGGTATCTCATTGTAGTTTTGATTTGCATTTCCCTGATTATGAAGGATGTTGAGCATTTTCTCATGTTCCTGTTGGCCATTTGCATGCCCTCTTTGGAGATGGGTCTTTCAAGCTCTTCTGTGACAGGCAATATTATAGGATCCTTTGACAATGTGAAGAGAAGTCAATTAAGAACCTGGCTATAAAAAAAAAAAAAGAACCTGGCTATATTGGGACTTAAAGATTAATCACTATGAGATTAAAAAAATTTTTCTGTAAATTTGCAATTCTCTAATGAGACAAAATAAATATTTTAAGTAACACAAATAGCATTGGTCAGTGAGTTTAAAGCAGGAAGATATGGTTTACTTGGGGCAAAAGTATCAGTTTACAAAGTGAAGTAGATTTGATATGTTTCTTAAAGAATGGGTGGAAAGAATTTCAGTATTAGAACAAAAAAAGATCTGGGGGATTACAAAGCAGAAAATAAAAGTTCATTACCACTGCCTCTAATACTTTGTTGTTTTGTGGGGGAGGTAAAAAGTGAACTAGCCCACCAAAGAATTGTGTCAAATTATGTAGTTCCTTAAGATGTTTATATTGAAATATGATTTTGATTATAAATTTAACATCAAGAGCTGCAATTTCTGTATATTTTAAATATCATTATTGCCATTATCAACTGAAATGAATTATCATCTAAGTAAATAGACCAGTGGAATTAAAATATATCAGCAGCTTGAAACTCACCATTATCTATATTAAAAAAAATGATCATACATCTTCAGTGGTCAGATTTTGTAAATAGTTGTTCTCCTTGGACTCAAATTTTCAGCTAGATTAAGCACATTTTATTCTTACATTTCTCCTATTGACTTTTTGATCGTAGTTCTCAATAACTGTTTAAATTTCTGTAACCAAGACTACCAGTTTTAATGAATTGAATAATTATTGCAATAGCATTAGTACACTACTGTTCAAATTATGTGTACATTAAAAGTGTGATAAGTTATTAATAATAAAATATTATTTGCAGTGGATAGCTTAAGAATACAAATGAAGCTGTTTAATTTCAATATCTATGGATTAATATTAATTTTAGAAAATGCAAGTTTTGTAATTCCCTATTCTTCTTTTTATATAGATTTAAGTTTTGATAAAAATTATTTATATGAAACAGAGATGGATGGACAGGTTTTTAAATATCAATACCATATAATTTTTGAAATCCTTTTGTTAAAATTCAGATAGAAGTCTATAATCATTTTTAATGAATAAGCAGCTTATACATAGGATAGAATATGAATTATATACTATAGAAAGACTCAAGGTTATGAGAGGTGATTATTACGTAATTCCAATTTATTTCTTCTTGTGGTTATAATTTTTAAGGTCTACATTTTTGGCAACTTTCAATGTGCAAGACAGTATAATAAATTATAGTTGTAGTGCTCTACATTACAACTGAATTTGTATCTTTGAGCCTCTTCACCCTACTTGTACATACCTCCACCCTAAACATTCAGCAATCTGTTATCTATGAAGTTGGTTTATATGTGGATTCCACATTTCAGAGACATGATACAGCATGTCTTTCTCTATATGATTTATATCACTTATCAATGGAGCTCTCAAGATTCATCCATGTTGGACAAGATTTTCTTCTTTTTTATGTATAAAAGCATCCCAAATATGTATGTATATATGTATACATATATATATATTTCTATAGCTATATCTTTATGTCTGTCTGACGAGATTGGGCACATTCAGGGTGGTATGGCCGTAGACATCTTTGTGTCTGTCTGTCTCTCTGTCTAAGCATCTTATTTTCCTTTCATCTTTGATGTACATTCAGGTCATTTACATATATTTACTATTCTGACTAATGGTGAATGATCTTGGAGCACCTGTATGGTTTTGAGTTAGTGCTTCTTTTAGAAGAACAAGACTGTGGTCATGTCTTTGTTACTCAGTGAAGAGAAGGCTAGATTTAACATCTCCCAAGGAAATTCAGTAAATCTGAATATGCACACCTCCTTCTGCCACCTGAAATTGGTAATTGGCATGCACTTCTTGCTGCTTCATTGGTGAAACATGGATTTGGAGATTGAGACTGTAGGAGTGTAGACAGAAATTCTAAATAGAAAATACACTACAAGAGTGAATAAGGAATCTGACTTTCAGTGAAGAATTAGACTCATTAAACTTAAGGAAAATAAAGCCCAGTATCCCAAGCTAGCACATTATATAATGAGATGGAGTACCTGAGACAGAATCAATCTTCCATGACTGTAAGAAGAAAAAAACTAGCACTTAATATATTTTATATTGCTATGCATGATTTATATTGTTTTTTTTCAAATAAAAGTACCTATAGTGTCTGAAATAAAAAGTATGAACTTATTTGTGATATTACAAATTCATATTTTATAAATCAGTCTGAGTCTAAAGACAGAGTAATCAAGGAAGTAATTTTGTTACTCCCTCTATTCAGAACCTGGTCTTATTATGTAGCTACATTCTTTAGATAGTAGTTTTTAATGTAACAGTAGATGCATCGATTTTTTTCCCATCATAAAAATGATTCTTTGTGCCAACGTGTCATTAGGTAAATTAAAACTATACTGTGTCCTCAAAAATTATAATATTGTGATAACATAGTAAAATATTGATACTCTTTTTTACTGATTTCTTTAACCAGATTTGTAATTTTCTCTACAGTATAGCAGACAGATGCAGCTATTGATAGAAGACTTGGGGGAAATGTGACTTGCCTGGAGAAATGTGCTAAACATTCTTTGGCCTCTGTTCATAATTTCTCTATTCAGTGCATACATTCGCGGGGAGGGATGGTATTCTGCCTTTGAACATAATCACAAGTTTTTTGAATTGTGTTCACTTTATAAAACTAAACAGCTGTTCCATCCAGGGGAACTGGGGATAAATAAGCACATTTCAGCATTGAAAGTGGTTGATACCGTCCTGGATATTCATTTTTTTTCTGATGATGTCAGCTTTCATTTTAAAGCACAAACCTACCCATCAATCATTTTCATTGATGGTCTTTTTTCCAGTACTATTGTGAGTATTTTCTCACAAGTCATAGTGAAAGTTAAAAAAACCCCAACAAAACAACAAGTTATCTCTGCATCGTAGCTATGAAATTCTTGACTCTTTAAACTACAACAGAGATGATGGCTCTTTCTTTAGGTTGCAACCAGTAAAATCCAATCAAGGGTTTGGATTTAGTTATTTAGTTTTACTAGCATTTAGATTTGATATGAAAATTGCAGTCATATAAATTTTGAGAAGCTAGATTTATATGGGATGTTTTAGCCTATGAATGAACCAAATAGTGACTTAGGGAAATATGTCATGGTATTTGTCAAAATCACTAAATATCTGTTTACTATTAGAGACTGACGGTTGACTCACTCCCCTCAAAAGGCACAAGCCCTAGGTGACAGTGTGGATACAAGCCATAGTTTATGACCTACCACAGCCGCAGTGGTATATCCAGTTGCACTTTGTTTTATATTTTTTTATTTAGAACAGTTGGCATTAAATGAAGATCCATAATTAAGACTCTCAGCTGTTATGTTAGAAAAATAATAAATCATGAGCATGAGGAACAGGAAACATGCAGAAAATTTTTTCAGTGTAAAGAAAATATAAGCACACGCATAAGGCTATCCAGGATCTTTAGTAAGCTACCCAAGGAGTCTCATCCACAAGTAGTGGATTTGTGGGCCAAGTTTGAATCTGCTTAATAGATGCTTTGTTATTCTTCTCACAGCCTGTCTGTGCTCTTCAGTGGATCTTAGTTCCCACAGTTTCCTTTTATCTTCCCAATACTACAGTCAACTTTCATTGCTTTTTAATTGTATTTTTTTCCTTAAAGATAAAATATTTCTATAAACTTTATGAGATAGTTCAACATACATCAAGTAATCACTATTCAGTATGTATAGTTTAATGTTTATGTACTGTATTTTACATAATGTTTTATTTCACTGTATTTAATTTGAGTTCCAAGTAATGTGTTGATCCCTTCTCTCTATAATGCATGCTTCCTGAATCACATTATTCCAGAGATTTGTTCTGTTGCATTCAATACTGTTTGTCCAGTTTCTACATAGTACTTGGCATACAGTAGAAGATCAATGCATATTTATTAAATAGAATACTTATTTTGAGGGTGACACCATTCCTGGAGTTTCCTGGATATATGTAATCCTGGAAGTTTACCTTCTCACATGTTTAAAATCCATCTTTTCAGAACATCATATGTTTTTCTTTATTGATGTGATTATCATCCCTTCATTCCAGCGTGGCTCCTTCTACATCGCCCTTCGAAGGACTGCAAAGGGAGGCATGGTTTTCAGCTCTTGTTCTTTACAGTAGACTACCCAAAATGAAACTTAAGTTCCCAAATCTTACAATATCATAATAAAAACTAATTGTCTCTGCCATAGTTTAATGTAGGAATAAGAGCAGCAAGATTTGTGCAGCCAGTTAGGGCCCTTGCTCCTTCTGTCTGTGCCGTGCCAGTCACAGCTTCCACGGGCACTTCACTGGCTGAGAGGGGTCTTAGCTGATAACATAAGGGCACTTTTAAAATTATTTTTAATATAGGGATTTTAGGGATACTAGGTGATGAAGTGCATACACATGACTACTAAGCCATTCCATTGGCCCATGCCCAATTGCTTGTTTTACTGCAAAAAAGAGTGAAAAATATAGATTTCCTATAAACCTGGATGAAAATGAGTATGTGCATGAAATTCATAGCATTATCTCTGTCACAACTTAGTTACCTGACAAACAGAGTCAAAAGGTAAATAAATATTATGGAACCATGTTACAGATTTACCTGGAGTTGATTCTTCAGGAAAATTTGTGAAATCAAACATATATGTAAATATATATATACATACATATATACACACATATATATGCTTTAAAATCTTTGTTATATTTATAATCTCTTGCTGTATTATATATTACTGCAAATTTAATGGTTTAAGACAACACATTTATCATCACACTTTCTTTGGGTCAGAAGTCCTGGCATGACTGAGCTAAATCCTCTGCTACAGAGTCTTTCACAAGATTGTAATCAAGGTAGCAGCAGCACATTGGTCTCATTTGAAGACACGACTTGGGAAGAGTCCATTCCAAGCTCACTTCCATGGTTGCTGGTAAGGTTAAGTTATTCCAAGCTTACTGGATTTAGGTGTATTGGTTTAGACCTGTTGCTGGGTAGACCACCCTTGGGTGTCTACCACCCTTATTTTCTTGTCATATGGGTCTACCCCAAATAACTTATCAAAGTCAGTAATGAGAGTCTCCTAGAAAAATGAGTTACAGTCTCTTGCGATCTAGCCACAGAAGTAGCATCCTCTCCTTCTGTTGTAGTCTATTGTTCAAAGCAAGTTTCTAGAAAAGAACACAACCAGAAAGAAGACGTTAGGCAAGTGCATGAACATAAATAGCATGGGGTTCTTGAGGTCATTTAGGGCCAGCCTGCTACAATGCATTTTCTTTGTTTCTTTCACCATAATAGGCAATTCTAACTGTTTTTATGATTCTTTTCTCAAAAGGTTGTTTATCTAATAACTACTTATAAAATGCTTAGTGAAGGCAGTTAAAATATTTTTTTTGGTTTCAGTTTATTTATTTTTTATTTATATATTTGACATCAATTGTAATCCCCATGTATTCCCCATCACCATATCACCAGTAAGCTATACTTTAAGAAATTTGCAATGAGTGGCATTCCCTACTTAAAAAACTAGCAAGGGTTTATTAAATCTATTTTATTGAATGTATATGAGTATATATATATATATGCACACACATTGTTGTATAGCTAAAGCTGAAAATATTTCTTGTGTATTGCTTTAGATTCCTTTTAGTTGGTTTTGAATTTAACTTGGAATTTCTCTTAGCCCCTAAACAGTAAAGTTTTTGAGTGAATAAAGAGAGAAAATAGAATCCATTCATTAAAATGAACACTAATGCTAATGGTATATTAAGGTACATATATTATTTTACATATGATGTAAAAGAATGGCTAAAATTCTTAAGATACATATTTTCTGTTTTCTGAGGAAAAGAAAACATGAGGAGGTCAGCTAGTTCATACTCTTCAAGTTTTATTAATCACTCTTAAAAATTGTTTGTTCCAGAGTATAAATATTGGAAAGAGTGGAACAAATTTCACTTAATCTATGAGGTTAAGAATTCCTGTCATATTTTTTTTCTTTTTCAAAGTTAAATGTTATTTAGAAGATAATAAGGTGCAATTTAATAATTTAATTTGTATGGCTATTTTTTTGTCCATTTAAAACTTTCTTTTTTAAAGATTTATTTATTTATGCATACAAGAGCTGGGGTACAGGCCAGAGTCCAGGCCAGTTCTGGGTTAATTTTTTTAGGCATGTTGAATGTAGGAAGATAGATGATATCTTGGAAATCAGTTTCAAAGGTAGATACAACTGAACTATATAAATCAGAAATAAAAAATAACCATACTTTTCTTGACTTAAAATTTTAAATCTGGAATTATATAATACTCAACAAATCACTTGATATAAAGATATAAAAATACCAATTCTAATGTGCTTTACATTTCTAAGTTAATTCTTAGAAATTTTAAGTAATCATAATGTTTCTCAAAATATGTAATAACACCCTGTCTAATTTGCAAACTGAAATTTTATTCGTTCATCTACATTAACAAATGTATGTATTTTGAGGCACAGGAAAATGCATCAGTGTTCCGTAGACTATTTTAGCTGTTTGCCTTTTTAAAGTTTGCAGTCTTTTGCTCTCTTTTTATTCATTTCTGTTTATCTTACTTACCAGAAGCTGGATGAAGACCTGTTAGTCAAGTTCATTCCTAGACACAAAAAGCTACTAAACTTTTATTATAAGAATCAAAACTTTCATTTGGCTAAAAGGAGAAAAACAGACTAATATATAAACTATAGATAAGACATGATGCTTTAAATTTGGGATACATTTGACTTTGATCATACCTTGGAGTTGTGGTTTTCTACCACACGTTAATTACATGTTGAAAAATAAGTTGCCTTTGTAACTGTTACTGCTGTTATAAAAGATGTTCTACACAAGTCTGAATACTTGCTCTCTTCTGTTTTTATCTTCTACTTGCCTTTGTTATGACACTTTTCACTACTGGAAATGAAAAACCCTTTCTTCTTTAGAACAGCCCATATGCATTAGTTATTTCGCACGGTAAAAACGAGATGTTGGAGTCATAGCGATTTCACTCATTTTGAGTGCAGTCTCTCCCAGGTTAATCATCACTTTATTCATTTGTAAGTAGTAATTATGAAAAATTTTCAGATTATATGACTGTTGTAATCTGAAATGATTAAACACATACACTAATGCTTGTTATGATTACAAGTATTATGCAAGCATACACTCTTAATTGTATTTGAATCCTGAACTTTTGCTTATTAAAATTCACTATGTGTGAATCTTTTCTGTCCTTGTTTTATGAATTGTTTTCTTAATATCTAATATGTTTTCTAACCATTTTTACTGTCTAAACATAAAATTTCTAATATATAAAGACTTTCTTTGCTCCACCAGTAAACTGATACCTAGTGAGCCCATTCCTGTTCATGACCTGTTATGTCACATAGGCCACTCCTGCATCCTGATGAACTAATGGTCAAGAGTGTTAGTGTAACATCAGAGCATCTTTTACACGTAGAGAGTCTCAAAAAACATTACATGGAAAGTACTGTTTAATACAAATTAAGCAGAAATAATGTCAAACTAAAGCAGCAATGAAATCCATTGGCAAGAATCTCTAAATCTCCTTGAGCTCTCTCTTATTACTTTTTTTTTGTAGTTGTTGTTCCTTTACATTCCTCCTAAGAGTGAAGCCATCTGATACTTTTCTCTTGCCTTCTGACCTATTTCACTGAGTATAATTCCTTCTAGCTCCATCCATGTTTCTATAAATGATTCTAGTTTGTCATTTCTGATTGCTGAATAGTATTCCAGTGTGTATATGCACCACATCTTCTTGATCCAGTCATCTACTTTTGGGCGTTTGGGTTGTTTCCAGGTCTTACTGATTATAAATAGTGCTGCAATAAATATGGGGGTACAGGTATTCTTTTGGATCAGTGTTTTTGTGTCCTTTGGGTAGATCCCTAGGAGTGGGATTGCTAGACCCCACTATTGGTAGCTCTATGTTTAGTAGACTGAGGAACCTCCATACGGCCTTCCATAGTGGTTGGATTAACTTGCATTCCCACCAGAAGTGTAGTAGAGTTCTTTTTTCTCCACATCCTCGCCATAATTTGTTGTTGTCCTTTTTTATTTTGATATGTGCCAATCTTACCAGTATAAGGTGGTATCTCATTGTAGTTTTGATTTGCATTTCCCTGATTATGAAGGATGTTGAGCATTTTCTCATGTTCCTGTTGGCCATTTGCATGCCCTCTTTGGAGATGGGTCTTTTAATGTTTTCTGCCCATTTTTTGATTGACCTGTTTGCTTTGTTTTTCTTGAGTCTTCTGAGTTCTTTGTATATCTTTGTGAATTACAGCCAAAAACAAACAAACAAGCAAATAAACAAAAGCACAAATAAAACAAAAGGGCAAAGACAAACCAAAGGGATCTTTATGGGGAGGGTGGGGTAGATACTGGATGCGGCAGAAAGAGTGCACGGGACTGGGGTGATGGTGCACGGGTGAAATGGTGGTGGGGATTCCCAGGGTATACAAGTGATGTCAAATATAATTAAATAAATCTTAAAAATAAATCTTTAGCTCTATGAGAAGAAAAGGTGCACCCACCCTCTCTGTTTACTATAGTCTGTGATCATGAGACTTGGTTATGTCCTGTATTCTTATATTCTGAATTCTGTTCCAGCTCCATGTATGCTTGGCATTATTTCAAGCAAATATGGTGATGATTGCTCTGTTTTCATTGACCATATGCATTCAAAGTTTATTACCAATGGGTCTTCAATAATAGGTTTTTGTCCCTTTTTGGAAAACCACTTTAGTGAGGTAGGACTGACATAAAAAAATCAATAAAAATTAATATGTAAGCTTTATGAATTTGGAGATAAGCATACACACATGAAACCATTACCAACATTGATACCTTAAGCATATCCTTTACCTTCAAATTTTTTCTTACCCTCATTTACCTTCATTTTGTCATGATATTTAGTGTAAAATTTACTCGGTTAATAGATTTTTAAGTGTACAATATACAGTATTAGTTTCTATAGACTCTGGTATAGTAGAGCTATAGGGTAAATTAATCTTGTGTGTTAGAAACTTTTTACCCTTTGGCTAATACTTCCCTATGTCCTCAGACCACAGCCACATGACTAACATAATTTTCCTCTCTATTTCTATTCATTTGTTATATTAGTTTCCTCAGGTAAATAGTATGATGTAGTATTTTTCCTGTGTCTGAAGCTTTCATTGAATGTCATAGCTTCTGGTTTCACCCTTAGTGCCCCAAATGGCAACTTTTATTTTTTAAAGCTGAATAATATTCCATTATATACACTACATATTCTTTATCCATTCACCTGTTAATGGACATTTGGTTTTTTCCATGTCTTGTTTGTTAAGAGTGGAAAAGTAGCTATCTCTTTGAGATACTAATTTCATTTATTTTGGGTGTTTACTATTAGTGGGGTTGCTGGGTATTATGGTAGTACTACTTTTAATTTCTTGAGGAACTTCCATACTGTATTCCATAATCATTGTCCCAGTTTCACACTATCAGAAAGAGTATGAATTACTTTTTATCTACGTCCTTTCCCACTTATTATTTATTTTATCCATAAAATCCACACACTAACTGAATTGAGGTAATGTTGTGGGCTTAATTTGCATTTTCCTGATAGTGGTTTTGGAAAGCTTTTCCTTCAGTCATTTTTATTTCTTAATTTTTTATGTAGATGTTTACTATAAACTTCTCTAAGACTGCTTTGCCACTTCTCATAATTTAGGTAGGCTGTATTTTCATTTCTGTCTGTCTCAGTATACTAATTTCCCTTTTGATTCATTTTTGACTCAATGGTTGTTTCAGAATGTGTTACTTATTTTCTATGAACTTGTGAATTTTCCATTCTCCTTTTTTGTTTCTTAGTTTCTCATAGACACGATACACAAATTTAAAGCTAAAAAGAATTGCAAACCAACATCTATAATTAATAAGTTAATATTATCTGAGATAGTTTTCTCCCACTTGAACAACATTATAGAATCTGTACATATTTTATGATATATTATGTTAACACAAGTATCCAACTAAGGTGATATTTATATGATTTATTGAGAAAGATATATGCATCCTGCAACATAGAATCAGCCAAGAGATAATACAACTGCAGAAGGAAATCAGGAAAAGTCTGATGTCATTTTATACTTGCACTTTTGCAAGAGAGTGTAGGAGTGCTAGAAATGAAATCACAAGAGTGAAAGCAAGAAAGAGACAGAAAGTGGGATTGAATTTAAAATAGGAAACCTCAAAAAAGGGAGAGATAATTTTGTGTGCTATCAGGGAAATGAAACAGATATCTTGCTCTTAAATGTCAACATTTAACCTTTAAATATTTTATTATACCTGGACATATTCACTCCAAGAATTTGAATGTATTACTTCACTTCAGATTTATTACTTGGTAAAATGATACAGTGCATTGAGAGAAACTTACTAAGCTTTTCTTTCAAAAATGTACTAGGGAATTGCATTTAGTATATTTATAACTTAAATTGGTGTCATTCTGTAATGTTAATTAATCTCAAAATAGTATTACAAAATATAGGTATTAAGTTTGACCATCATTCACATATTCTGATTAATGGAAATAGCATAATTTAGTTGCCTACATTTGGGCCTTAAATTATTAAATAAATTTGAGACATAAAATTAGAGACATAAAAATAATCTATTTACATGGAGAATATTGTTCTGAACATAGAGTTCATACAATAACTTTGGTAGAGACACATGTGTCATTGTTATTCACAATTTTTACATGTTCAAAATGCCCTTTCAGTACACTTACTTTAGGAATATTATACAGTTCTAGAAGCAATTTTTATCTTAGTTTCGGTTGCCCAGAAAGCATAGACTGAGGCCAAATGTTAATTGCTCTTGCTTTATTTGATATCATAATCCAGGAAGATGTGAGGGATAAAAAAATACAATAAATTAGAAAGGAGAATCGATATGAGGGTATTTTAGCAAGTTGGCTGCAGCTAACTGGTTGTTTTATCCCTCAGGAATCTTCCTTTGAACTAAAAAGTACTGTTTCTCAGTTTAAATAAGGCTGACTGTTAGGGGTCGAGATGTGTGGAAGAATTTACCCATGGTTTCCCTTCTCATTGTTAGGAGTTTTACTGGACTGGTTGTTAACATCCAAGCTGTACTGGTGTGAGCACCAAACAGTGCCATAAAGTAATTTAGGGAACCTCTGGAGTTCAGGCATTGAAGCAAAGAATTGTCACTTTGTTCTTATATTGAGTAGATCAGAGTCTACAAAACACAACACTATTAGGAGCAGATAAATAAAACAAAGTACTGCTGAGGCCTCAAAGATCTGAAGTGGTGAATTTGGGGATGGTGATGTGTTCTAACCCTAGCACCATAAGGACACGCTATGTAGCTTGTACCTAGCTTCATGCCGTAATGCATGGCCTCCATAATTGTAAGGGCAGTGTATCCTCATGTCTTTTCTGAGCAGAGTAGGAAAGGACAAAGGTAAAACTCAATCATTTATAGCTTCACTCAAGATGTCAGCTTTCCTCAATCCCTGATAAATTTAAGGAATAAGAACCAATGAAGCATCTTTTTTGAGAGACTCGTTCATGTTAGCTCATGTTGTTGTTGCCACTGTGGTCACTGTTTGGGGCTTACCATGCAAATACAGGTTGAGTGGCAAAAATGAAACCAGGTCAGACCTCTCTAATCGGTTATGTCTACTCATTGTAGAAAATTTACTTTCTAAGTACTCCCTAGTAAGCATTAGCAAGAGAAACTAAACATTGCATGCTTTGATTATTATATAGGTACAATGACCGTTCTATATCACTCTTTATTTCCTTTCTCCAGTCTTACTCTTTTCAGGTTTCTAAATTGGTAGTACATTCTTCAATGTTCAGGAATTGACTTAAGCATTTTTTTTCATAAGTAATAAAGCAATGTTGAATGTACATGTTACAATAATCCAGAAAATGTGTGCCACTAAAGAAGGTGATTGATAGGATAGAGATGTGATCGAGTCCAGGTTTTAAGCTTTTTGTTCAGTTTGAGTTTTGGTCCATATTTTTGCTGACATAGTTGTTGATATACAAGTTGAACAGAGACTATCTGGCAAGAGTTAGAAAATGAAATAGTTTTGGGTCCCCCTGATAGCCAAGGGGTTGGGCGTTGCACTGTGGGACTTCCATAGCCACTGCAGTGCGAGTCTGATCCCTAGCCGGGAAGGGGACCCACATGTGGCAGCAGACCTCTCCCGCCTTCCTCACTACTCCCCTCAGCAGTGTATGTTAAGTTGATCTGCCTTTTCTGCTCCCCATTCTGTCTCCAGTGAATCCTCTCCTCTCTGGTGCCTCTGGCCTGTACCCCAGCTCTTGTATGCATAAGTAAATAAAATCTTTAAAAAAATAAGAAATAGTTTTTAAAATATGATACAATCCAAAGGTATTTAAAGTCACTGATTCAAAAAATAGTCATATCAATGATAATTATAACAACCTTATTAATCTCTGGAGCATTGAAAAATTTCATTTGTGTTCATTTAATGCAGTAACGACTCACTTATGTGACATCCATAAGCATTTTCATTTTTTTAGAAAATAGTATTGAATAATTCTTTACCTCTTGTTACCATAATCAATCTTACCTCATGCTAAATCCAGGGCTTTTGAAAATATCTTTTCATGAGTTGATATATTTATCTAACATTAATCAAAAACCTTAAATATTAGGGATTCAACAATTAGTCTTATTAAAGCAAGATTCAGAATAAACAAATATATAGTATCAATAAAAATAAAGTGTTGGTGAAACAAATAAATCAAGGTAAATGGATAGATAATGAGATAGGAGGGGACTGGGTTGTTTAGGGAAGTTTCCACTGGGGAAATTAAATTTGAGCAGCTATCTGACCTGTAATTTTATAATAATGAGGTAAAGAATATTCACTTTTCTTGCATTTGATTTGTACCTCTCATCATTGTGATCATGGAATAGAAAATAAACATAAATGTCTATAATATTTCAATAAGATTTACTAAGTATGCTAACTTTTGAAAACATTGTATATACAGCGATGTTCAGTTTTATACTTATCATAATCTGTAGCTACAGGTTTATATACATCTAGTGGTCATTTACTAGAGGAAAATAGAAATGTTACAGAAGTTATTTTTCTGAGATTAAAGTCTGTAGAGGTACCTACACATCATTTTAATTCTGATGCAGTGCCATTCTATGACATTGAAGTTGGAACTCTCAAAGTCTCCCTTGAACTGATCAGACTCGCTCTACAGGATTTTATTAAATTTAGAAGTAATCAACTGCATGTGGCAAACCTGGGACTAAAAGAAATGCTTCTTAATCTTTAGCGGCATGCGTGTGCTCAGTATTTAAGGTTTAACTCCAAAATAATGGAACTGCAGTACCCTTTTGCTTTCCTGCCAGACTATATCACACTAATAGAGCTTAAATAGACTTAATCCTTAAATATATCTATTTGTCTAACATATTTAATGGCAGTGCTAAATCCTTTGAACTGTATATATTTTACTTTAATCGGAATAAATAATTGCTTCATGGTACAATAGCATTCTTTACATCTTGAGTTTAAAGGTGAAGAAAATCTTGTTACTTTCTGATAATGGGGTCCAAATAGGTTTAATAGCTTAAAGAAAAAGACTTCAGGGATTCACAGGAAAAAAGTCTACTGTGGAAAATAGAAATGTTACACAAATTTTTCCAGCCTGTTAGTCCAAAATAGTCTATAAGAATTAGGGTCTATAGATAACTGTGGTGAAACCACACACATCCTTCCATGGCTGAACTAATGTACCTAATAGAGTGGCTGGGCCTGTTTCCACTCCCACTGGCAGGTAGAATTAGTACATAATATTTCCATACTTTTTATTTTTCACTTACTCCAAGAATAGTCATCGTGAACTTAGGAAACTAGAGATTATAAGTAAAAGCCTATTTTTTAAAAGTAAAAACTAATTTATCTTATTTTTTACACACTTGAAAAGATGTCAAGTGCTGGCTCATGTTTTATTTTATAGTTAACTCTAGTATAAGATAAACACTACACAATTTAAAATATTAAACTAAATAAAACATTTTGCCTTCGAAGTTTTTGTGATATAAAATATTAAAATTAAAAAATGAAACTTTGATACACGTCCTTACCAAAATTACTATATATAAATGTCTTTATGTCTTGCCTTCATACACACTAAAAATAAACCATTTGTCATGTACCAGTCTCATCAGCTATACTGTTTTCTTGTATTAGCCAGTATAACTCCCGCCCTGTTGACCCAGAAACGCAGTGAGAGGGCAGCTGCAACACTAACGCTGTGATATGTTTCTTCCACAAAGGTTTTCTAGCAGCAGAGACTAGGCGTTCATCCTTGTGAGAGACGTTTCTGATACCCCACTTGAGAATGAATTGGAGAAGTGGTAGAGTTTTACATCTGGGGAACGTTTAAGAATAGCATGTATAAATCTAGTAATGAGGTATGGAGAGGTTTTCTCTGTAGGAGAGAGAAGTATGGAGGGAAGTTTGAGAGATACTACTAAGAAGCTCTGGTGGACTTAGTGATTGGGCCAGGGAATGAGACATGCTTGTGTGTCTAGGTGGACTGCAGCTGGTTACCTGGGGTAATGTAGGATGAACAATGTGAATAAACCATGAACAAAGGAGAATAGTAGGAGTTCTCCTTCTAGCTGTGTTCATTGAAACATTTCCATTGTGTCCAGTGTATTAGCTAATATATTAGACTGCAAATGGACTCGACAGAATTATTTGTCGTGGATTATGTGTGTTTATTATATCATAACAATGGAAACAATTATGCAGTTTATTTGGAGAGAAAAGAGGACTAAAGTACAACTCTGTGAATTGAACATTTAATGGATGTGTAGCAGAGTAGTATTAATTGAAAATGATTTCTAAGTGGTATCTGAAAGGTGGGGCTTTGACCTCCAGTAAATCAGAGAAGGAAAATGTTTCTTTTCATCTTCTCATTGGAATATTCAGTATAGTACTTGGTATATTAAAAATCAGTGCATATGTTTCATCATGCCCCCATATTAACATCAAGTCATAGCCAAAGATAATCCTTTATTAATATACAAAAATGGAAAATAACATTTGCAAAGGCATAGAGGTAATGCTACATATGAGGCCAATGTCTGACTAACAGAATACTGAGAAAGTGAAAGGCAAATCCCATTTCCCTAGACACAATTGTAAGGATGTTACAGGTAAATAATGAACATTCAGTAATTTCTGTGAAGATAATTTGAAAATGACAGAAGTAACTGAGAGTAGAGGTAGTGAAAACAGCACCTGTTCATAAATACCTATAGGTTTTGATATATTTTCATCCAGTCTAAATTCAAAACCTGAACCTTAAATGTAGACCCTACCACTCATAATTACAATAAGAAAACAACGAAGACACAAAATATAGTGATTAAACCTATCAGTTTTGTAGTCTGGTAAGACAGCATTCGAATAGAGACTCCAGAACTTCCTAATTGTATCTTATATTCATGGACCTCAATTACACACAGTAAACTATAGATATTAGTGCTACCTGTATCACAGAATCGAGAGTAAAAGTAAAATATTTGTAAAATGTGTTACACTGAGCACAGCACTTGTAAACTCTCAAAAAATTGTAAGTTTAGCCAATACATAGATACCTACAAAGAGGAGCATGGCAATCCCCAAAAGTAAGATACAAACCTAATGCCCATCAATAAATTTTTATGAAAGTAGGTTATATTTTAGTAAACTTATACAATTTTTAAAGAATGAGAGAGAAATTAAAATGCTTTGATGTAAGTTGAGTTAAAAAACTGAGTTAGAGGGCCAGCAAAAATTGGCTAGGAGCCTGTTATGAAAAGATTCAGCAGACTGCTGCCTTTGCTGGGTGTTCTGGCCGTTGGAGAAAATGATCGTGGTTCAGGGTATGGAAAAAGCTAGTTAACTTTTCTCAGAAAGTTACCTTTTCTCGAGGGACTTAGGAGTAGTGCAACCCAGAAAGATTCTGGTGATAACTGCAAGGAAACAAGAATGACACAAAATAGGATGAAAAACAAAACAAAATAAACCAAACAAAGGTACCTAATAAAGACAGCAGGAGCAAACAAGTGTGCAGACTGTCTTTGAAGACTTGGCATCACATGCTTGTAGCCCAGTCCAGTCTATAGCCATGGGACTGGGAATTTGGAAATGTACTCACATTTTATTCACTGTTTGAAAGAGGAGATTTCTTCAGATATGTTCTAAAAAGTGGGGTCACTTGGCAGGTTATAGCTATAATGAAAATATCAGGAATAAATATCATGAAGAGATGGATAAAGGGGACATATGAGGAATATCCAAGCTTTGCAACAACAACAAAAAATATTGTATTTTTAATTCTCTAGTGATAACTTAAGAAACAAGAAAAGTTGGCAAAATTGTACCCTGGTTAGATTTCTGATTGGCATGCATTCCAAATGGTTCCAATACCCATTAAATTCTAGTCATCTGACAAATTTTCCTGAAATTGATTTTGATCAGAGATTGCATTGTCTGCAATTCTAGCTGCTAGGTTTCAGGGTCATGGTCTCTGTTAGTTTATACCTGCCATCCTTGTAAGTCTCTGTAGTTAACTGTTGGGTTTCCATCCATCCATTCTGGGCATAGTTAAGAGACAATTAGTCACATTTTCCTTGTTTTATTTTTTACCCATGTGTGTTGCTTTTCTCTAGGTCTTCTTAAAATTGTGCTTTCTAAAAGGATCAGTTTTTATAATAAGGTATAATATATAAAAACTGCACTGCATTTTTTAAAAGATTTATTTATACATACAAGAGCTGGGGTACAGGCCAGAGTCCAGGGCAGTGAGAGGATTCACCAGAGACAGAGTGGGGAGCAGAACAGGAAGACTGCCCGAAACATACTGCTGAGGGGAGCAGCGGGCATAGCAGGTGAGGTCTGCTGCGCTGTGTGGGTCCCCTCCCAGCCGGCAGCAGGGATCGAACTCGTGCTGCAGTAGTTGCGGTTTACTTCATAGTGCGCTGCTTAACCTGCTGCGCCACCAGGGAGGCCTTGTACTGCATTTTTGATGCAGGTCACCTTAACAACATTACTATAATTTGGGGTAGTGTCTGGTGAGCCATTTGTTGTTACAACTTTAGACCTTCATGGAGAATGTTTATCTCTTCATTATCACAGCTAACCTCAGTGAAAACTTTATTATCTTGTGCCTAAGTTATTGTGATTGTGCCTTACTAATTTTTCTCAATTTAGTTTCATCATACAGATAATCTTTCTTAAGCAACTCTGTGAAACTATGCTAACATCTTTTACTGACTTCCTATAACTAATCATTCTCCCCTCTTCACAGCTTTCTGTAGAGAACCTCCCCTCTCCTGTATTCAGAAATGGGATTGGAATGGACTTGACTTCCCTTTGGAAGTAAAAGTAGGCTCCAATTCCCTGGAGCCATGTATATTATAGCTCCTGCCTCTGCGCCAATGATGGGCATAGCGGGGAATACATAGTCCAGTAGGAAACAGTGAGGTGTCAAGAGTTGATTTTTTAGAATTTTGGAGAGAAATGTTTCTTTTCCCTTTGGAGGGAAGAGAAAAATGACTTTCTTCCTTGTAGACATTACAGTGAGAGTATGTGAGGTCTGAAACCATTGCAGCCATTTTGTTATCAAGGGAACTAATTTTAGGATGAAACTGACATGTTCAAGTAAGAAGAGCTAAGAGATGGAGCTTTGATTGATACAGCAAGCTTCCAGTGAAGCCATGATTAAAGTTACTCCATCCTGTGATCTTTGCAATCACACAAACCAATAAATTCCCTTGTTGGCTTAAAGCATTATTGACTTCCTGCCTTCCTTCCTTATCAAAAGCATTTTATCAGATGGAAGATATTTTTGGTCAATATTATCACATCTAAAATATCCCAGTGCTGCTTAGAATTCTATTCTGCTAAGTTAATATTCTTAAGTTTGAACTTGGACTATTACCTAGCAATTCATGTTCCCCTTGAATTTTTAACAGAAGTATTACACCTAGTTAGTATCAATGGTATCTTATCAGATCCTTACATGAGTCTCTGATAAGGCTTTTATTATAATAACAGCTAACTGATCCTGTTGAAAAAGTTAACTTAGTTCAATTCTGTTATTTATTGGATTTGTCTTATTTCTTTTTTTTAAGATTTATTTATGCATACAAGCACTGGGGTACAGGCCAGAGTTGTGGGGGAGTGAGAGGATTTACCACAGAGAGCAGGGAGCAGAACAGGCAGATCAACAGAAGCACACTGCTGAGGGGAGCAGCGGGCACAGCAGGAGAGGTCTGCCATGTGGGTCCCCTCCCTGGCTGGCAGCAGGGATCGTACTTGTGCTGCAGTGACTGCGGTTTTGCTTCATAGTGCGTTGCTTAACCCACTGCGCCACCAGGGAGGCCCTGTCTTATTTCTTTCGTTGATAATGAGTTTTTCCAGTTTTATGAGATATAATTGGTATATAGCATAGTTGCATGATATATGCATATATACCATATCTATCATATGGTATAGTATATCATATTATACCCATATAATCATTTTACAAATATGCATATACATGCAAATAAGTATCCCAAGTTTAGTCTATCACTTCATATAGGTATAATCTTTTTCTTCTGTTGAAATTTTTAACGTGGACTTTCTGAGAAACTTTCAAATTTACATTTGATATTGTTAACCATCATTGTGCTATGTATTGGATCCCCAGAGCCTGCAACTTATCTGTCTACCACCTTTACCCATTATCCTTGCCTCCCCCTCTAGTTATAGAAATATGCTTTGTTTCATTGATTTTAAGTTTTTTTAGATTCTGCATAGAAAAAGAGGTTATGATATTTGCCTTTCTCTGTTTGACTTACTTTCCCTAAAACAATGCTCTGAATATTAATCTGTTTTGTCACAAATGAGAGAATTTCTTTCATTTTTATGGTCGAGCAACACTCTACTGCATATATACAGTCACAAAGAACTTATCAGTAGGATATGTTCTAAGAAATGTGTTGTTAGACTCTTCATCATTGTGCAGAATTGCAGAATGCATTATATATTTTATTATAATCATATTGAGCAATGTTACTGTAATAAGTGTTCTTATATTATTTTACTGGATACTAAAATAAATTAGCATTTCCTTTGTCATCAGAGTAATATATAGGGATAAGAATTATTAATGAATATTAAAGGTCTGAGAATTATAAAAAAAATTCTGCGTTTTCTTATAGGGTATTCCAGTAATAATGAAGGGGTAAAAGACTCAATTTGTTAGTTAAATTTACTAGTTTAATGCAAGAGACCCATCCTATATAGATTATTATGAAAACTAAAGATCTTCTAGGTGGCTTGGGATTGGTGAAGAAAAGTTAAAAATGGACAAAAACAAAATTGACTTTGTCCATGGGTGTTTGTATCTATCCAACAACAAAGAGTTATTGCATTAAACTATGGGTTTTGCTGGTTTTAATTGGAAGGCCACTAAACCCAAGCTTTTAGTGAATAAAGAGAGACCAGAGAGAGTGAGTTCATGACCATATTCTAACTAAAATGAAAAATTATTTTTGTATGTGTTCTTTATAAAAGAGTCAAATAGTTAAAAATAGTATACCTGGCTATTAAGTGTTTTTGTAGGCGAAATCGGCTAGGGGATTCTTGTGTGAGTTTATATCAAAAGTAGGAAGAAGTTAGTTCATATGCAATGATGGTAACTGGAAGAATGTATAGAGATTTATCTCCCTTTTAATACACCCGAAGTAATAGTGATGATGTCTCAAAATTTAAAAAAATAACTATTGTAAAATTAATGCATGTTCATTATAATAATAAAAGATAAAGATATAGTTGAAAAGACCTGAACACTTTAAAATGGAAAAAGAAAATCATTTCTTTCAAGAGCTCCTTTTCTACTTTCCAGATTGTTTGAAGGGTTTGTTTATATAAACACAAAAAGAGCAAAAATACATTTTGTATTATTCCATCCCTTTTCCCCTCCTTCCTTCTTTCATTTCATTATTTTCATATTTCTCTTTCACTTTTTCCTCATATTTCTTCCTTTTATTTCATATTCTTCGTGGCACTTGCCTTCTAGTACATCTAAGACTATATGGTGGATACCATACTGTAGAAGCTCATTTTTTAAAGCTCTATGTTACTGGCGAGGACTAGTGGGCCCTTGAACATCCCAATCAAGAATGCCATGAGGACTGGAGACATCAAGTACCAGTGGGAAGATGGTATTTTATTGAATGAAAGGTCAAGAGCTGCAGGGGGCTATTTCAGAAGTGGACCTTGTCTGTCCGGCTCGTGATTTAAGTGCAAGAATCTGCGTGATCTCCACCTTTTCCTCTTCCTTGTTTTCCTCATTACTTTTTATTTTCTTTGGTTGATCAGATTCACTGGTCACATTAGCCAGTGAATGACCTTTATCTAGTTTTGTGCTCTTGTAAAATTCTGCCATATGCCTGGAATATTGTCAAGTTACACAGTGCCTCATCTGATGCCCCCAGGGGAGTCTTGGAAAGGACACTGCAGTGTGTTTCAGCAGAAGCTTTAGGGGTGAGAAGTGGTCTGGTGGGACCTGTAACTCCTTTAACCTGAGGTCTCAGCAGGATGTTCTGCTCCGTTCCCCTTAGGCTGTCATACACAGCTCTCATCGTGGCTGGAGGGGAGCTTTTTCATTACTCCCAGCTAAAATTGCTGTTCCCCATCCCATCTACATAGTATGTAAGTGTTGTCATTTACTTTTTATTTAAGCATATTTGTGCTATTTCCAGAATTATGTTCAGAAGACATAATAGCAATAATTTTATTCCAATTTATTAGTGTCTTTTACACCCTATTATTGTGTAGATTACTGAACTGAAATTGACAAAAGTATGTTTATTTAAGTGCTTTGGACATCAACAAATTCCCACAAACATGTTGCATGAAATATAGCAAAATCATGTTCTAGTACTTTCTCTCTACATGCATATATAGTTGTCTTTTGGAAGAGAAGTATTTTAGAGATCTGTGTGCACTATTAAAATGCTTTTTACGTGTGGTCTATGTACCTGTTCTGTTTATACACAGACAAACATATGTATGGATATACTGTTTTCTTGTGCTGTTCTTAGAATGGAAAATGGAAAGTAGAAGTTCCCTCTTGAACTATTATTATTCACTGCAGTGTAATTGGAGTGCTCGGTGACAAGCTTCTCCTCAACAATTTGCTATAGAAGAAATGATTTTTCTCATGCTCCTTCATGAGATAAATGAGGTCTAGGTCAAGTCAATTATGAAGGCAGAGACATTGAAGTTAATGCAAATCACTCCAAATAGGTTTAGATAACCTTGATATGTTTAACTAACACTTAATTTAAAGAATGCTTGAAATTCAGCTTCCACAATGAGTCCTTTTCCAACCGCGTAAATCTGAAATGTAGACGCATTCTTCAGGAAACCACTGACACAGCAGTACTCTCTCCTGGCAGCAGCAAAATGCTGCACTTGCAAAATAACGGATTTGCATCTTCAACAGTAAGAGGGCATGTTCTTAAAAAAAATTTGCATTTTTAAAAAGATATTTTGATTAACAAGGAAATCAGTGATTCAACCAATCATTCAATCACTTACTCAGCAAACTATTTTTAGCATGTTACTTCTAAGAGAACGCCATCATCCTTTAGAAGTGAGGCACGCCTAGTTGGAAATTAGTTGATCTCTGGCTCTGTGATGTTGTTTATGTCATTTCTATAAAATGCAGCCAAAAAACTCCTCCCTTGCAGTACTTTCAGTATTTGACAGGAAAACTTGTATAAGGCCTAATGAATAGATATTTAGTAATTAGTCTGTTCTTTTCCATCATTCGTCAGTGTAGATGATTGTCCTGATAATCTAGTCATCGTCCAGAGACTCTGGTTTAGAAATACCCAGAGGTACATGAAAGTCAATCGGGGAACCTCATCTACGATGGTGCCTGTACACAAAGGAAGGGCCAGAAGGGCATGGAGCCGAGGCCATGCAGAGGACTGCGGCGGGGCGCTGTGGGCAATTTGGTGGTGGGTGAGATCAACCTGAATGGGATGATCTTGCACATCTACACACAAACGATGATGTAAACCAGTGGTGCCTCAATAAAAATAGAATGGAAATACAGTAAAACGGGGCCTAGAGGGTCATAAGGAGAGCTCTCACGAGCTGTAATTGACATTGTCATGACTTGCAGACTCCACAGGAAGCACCTTTAGCCACAACTCAGCAATGAGACGCCATCACCACCCTTGAACTCTTGCTTTACTCCTGTGAATTTTCCTTCACAACGCTCTCTACCAATTCCCTTTCCTTCAATTAAACAACCTTATTTCTTCTCCACATTTGCATGTTTCACTGTAGCACACATCTCCTGGATTGCAATTTTACTATTCCTCAATAAACTCACTTTGCTGCTAAAATAATCGTTATGTCTTCATGGTCGATAGCTGCAGAGCTCAACGCAAACTGCGCATGTAGCTGCTCTTCCCGACTTCCCACGCCATGCTCACTCAGAACGCCAGTTAAGCTTGTCTGTCTGTTTTCTATATATGGGACACATGATTTAATTATATTTTGCCATTGATTGCTAACAAGTAAGTTAGGTGGTTAACTTTTAATCTCATTTTTGTTCTTTTAGTGTCTTGCTTTTGAAAATAATGCCACTTTTTTCTTGTAATTTAATGCCCTACTACTTATCTCCTTTCACAAAAGTGGGTTTCTGCCTAGGTCCCTGAGTTTATGAATCCACATGCCCATCTGGATGTGGACACAAAATGCCTATGTATCCAGTTTTGCCACTCCACCCGTATTTGCCAAAGACACTTCAAACTCATTTGTCCAAGTTTAATGCATCAGCATTCTTAAGATCGTTTCCTCTTAGTCCGCATTTCAGTGACTGCTGCAGCAGTGTGTTCTGAATGCATGCGTGGGAGATTAGGGATCATTTGGGTTCCCTTACACGCACCTGCTATGTTGAAAAATTACTTAACACTGAGTTGTATATCCTGGATATCTGTTATCCTGTCATATCTCTTGTACTTTTATTCAGGTTTTCTTTAATTTTTACTTGGCATTTAACAAATTTTATTCTTACCATAATTATGGTATACCTACTTATTCATCATCTTTCCGTTGTGTAACTCTCCAACCTTCTTTCTCCATGTCCCTTACATCCTCAGTGTATCACATTGCCCTGTACCCGACAGCAGTATTCTCAGATGCTGATTAGTAGAATGGGTGGCCAATCAGAATCCAGACACACCTTTGTTTTGCCAGAACTGGGCAACTGACTTTTAATCATTGCTACCCCAGCCTGAGTGAGTTAATTGCCAGAAGAAACAATGAACTCAGCTTAACCACTATTATCCTCTGAAGCTCAATTCAGACATAATTTAATCATCTCCAGAAAGGCTTCCAGGATTCTGAGAGTTTGAAATAAGAGGCTCCATTGATGTGGGCCACTGCAGTTCTGTTACAGCATATGATGGTTGACTTGTTTGCCAGTACTAGACTTCAAAGTATTGAGGGACAGAACTGCATCTTTTGCATTGCTGTTCCCAGGCTCTGGTTATTAATGTGTCTGTCATACTATAGAGAGTTGATACACAGATAACTGCTTGCAAATATAGCTATCACAATGTTTTATAATACAAATATATAGGCTAATGGACGTGAACTATAAATGGATAGTGAACAGGAGTTGAACAGAGTTTAATGTGACAAACCAACTTATTTTGGAAAAATTGGTACAGACAGTGCAAATACATTTGTGGTAACTCGAGTTCTTATGGCTTTAGACAAGTGCGCTCACTGTATGTGGACCAAAGAAATTGAAAGATGGTGATGTGCTTTGGGTCCTATTAACAATTCAGTAGCCTGCTCCAGTATTTCTTCTCTCTTTGTTTTGTATGGAATCTAGATTTTTAATAGAACTTTGAATTTTTAAAGAGGGCGTTACTGTGAGGTCAGATAAATTGAAGGCATTATGCAAAAGGATCTCTGCTCTTCCAGTAGACTCGTACACTTTCTCTAGGGACTTCCTTGGCATTGACATTCTTGGTTTTGATGCAACTCTCTTTCATCAGCCACGAGCTCCTTGAGTGCAGGGAGCGTAGTTTGTCGCTCCCAACATCCTCAGTACAAAATGAAACAAGGCAAGAATGTAAGAAGCCAGGGAGAGGGCAAAAATGAATAATACAGTCTCTGAATACTTTTCAGTCTTCTAATTAACTGTTATCTCAATCCCACTTCTCCTGTCACTAACTTCTGATTGACTCTGTAACCTGGAAAGGCATCTTATCCGAACTTGTTTCTCTTCCATTTTTTTTCTTCTCTCCTATGATTATGCCTATTTCCCTCATACAGTTCTATAAACACCATTTGTGAGGAAGCATTTGACTTAATTGTTATTAAGAATGGGATAGCTATAAGCTGTTTTCATATAACATCCAATTAAGATGTTAACATTTTAAAGAAATATGTGCTAAAACAAAGCAATGGATCTTTCTTAGTCCTTCCAGGCTGCTGTAACAAAGGACCATAGACTGCACTACTTACAGACAACAGGAATGTAAAACTCAAAGTTCTGGTAGATGGAAGTCCAAGATCAGGGTACTGGCAAATTAGGGTTCTGGCACTATCCCTCTTCTGGCCTACAGAATGAAAACGTCTTTTGAAGAGCAAGGTGATGTGAAAGGGGCCAGGAGCAAAGTGGAGTACCTTTTATAAAGATGATAATTGCATCATGGACCCTAGGTTCTTAGGACATGATCATCCCCACTGCCCCCACTTTCTTGCACTATCACCTTGAGGCTTAAATTTCAACATATGAGCTTAGGGAGACTCAAACATTCTGGCATGCTAATATTTAATTGTAGAAATTATCTCTGAATTTTGGCGTATAAGGGCATTGATTATCATTACCTGTCCCTGTGCTGCTGTGATTAATATCACAAGGGGGAAAATATGCTGAGTAATTTTAGAAGCTGGTGTGATATATATAGAGGCAGTGTTCAAGATCATTAGGGATTTTTGCAACATAACTTTTGAATAACTCGCTGTGGTCATTTAGGCAGCAAGCCCAAACAGCGATGTTAGAAAGCTGGCAAAGAGTTTGTTATGCAGGATAAATCCAGCCTTTGGGAGATTTTGCAGCTCTCTTAGCTGCCTATCTGTGGCTTAATATATGCAAGGCTTGCATGCTGGAAGATAAGAGTATTATATATTCCCCTCCTCCCTAAATAATACAGAATTCCAAGTTTGGTTATTTTATTATACAGTTTATTATAAATGTTAGTCTCTTATTAATCCACCTTGTTCCCACACTATTATATAGGGTGTGTATGTGTACATGTGTTTGTTTTTCTTGAAGTCAGTGAGTGCACGGCCCCATTGCACTGCCGAATGGTCTTCCTCTCTTCTTCACTTAGAACTTTCTGAGCCTCATCAGCAAGGAACCTTCCACCAGGCTCATGGTCATCGGTCCATAAATGAACGGCACCCTCCAGGCCACGGGCTAGATAATGGCAAGTCTGAGTCCTGTGTGTGTTCACCACTGTGTGCCTTTTCCACTTTCCAAAGTCAGAGCAGATCAGGTACAGTGACTTCTGCTCCCATGTCTGAGCTGCTTGGCTAAACAGGAAGTAATCCCTCACCTTAGCCCCATGCATAATGCATTCCAGCTTGTTGCTCTGAGTATTTTTGACAGCTTTAGCATTTGTTACTGGTGGTTGATCTTGGACTTCTTGATCCATGAATCCCTTTGTCGTGGCTTGTTCTCCTTCTCATCATTCCATAGTTAGCAAAATCGTCTTGGAACTTTGTTCAGAAACTGGGCTAAAATGAAATTTTCTTCCAAATTAGTATTTCAGTTTTTTTGTAGCAATTGTTTATAAAAGGAAAAAATGCTCTTCTGGTTGTGGTGGTAAAACACAACCATTGATTTTTGTAGCCACCAAGACCTCCCTTTAAAATGTGTGTTATGCAGATTTTTATAAATAAAACCTTTATTATATTTTTTAAATGAAAGGAGCATCACTTCTCCCATCTTGCATCTACCTTCTCAGAGTTTGTCACCTCCTATATGGTCTTCATATCCCATGTTGCTATTTCTTTAGATAGTTAATGTGCATTTTCGATAAGTGTCACTGAAAATGTAAGTAAATAAAAAATGAAATTAGCAGGAGTATTTGTGTATTTTCTGTATTTTCTTTAGTAGACCATATTTTCTTTGTGAAAATTTGAGTTTTCATACGGTGAGTACATGATCATAATTAAATAGACAGGAGATAGAATTGCCATTTTTCAACTCTGTAATTGTGATCCTGGGGATGCACTTTAATAATGTAAGTGGAAAATCAAAGAAACTCATTGGATTACTCATTATGGGGAAATGGCAACCTGAAAATGTCACAAATGCAGTGTTCATAGCGCCACTCCAGGGCCATGGGGTTGTGTTCATTACAGTATCTCAAAGCGGGGCCTCTCTGCTGGCACAGGGTTAAGTCTCACTGCTATCAAGGTGTCATTAGTTAGTGGGGCCCAAGTTCCATCCCTGGCCAGGGAGGGACCCACAGGGCGCAATCGACCTTTCCTGCCTCCCGCTGCTCCCCTCAGCCGTGTGTTTCAGTGGATCCACCTGTTCTGCTCCCCACTCTGTCTCTCGGGAGTCCTCAATACCTGCATCTCTGGCCTGCACCCAAGTTTTTGTATTCATAAATGTAAATAAATCTTTATTTTAAAATATGAAAGAGCTGTTTCTGTAAGAAGATAGAATATAGCACCCAACATTTAAACTGATCTAAATCAGTTGTTCAAGTGCTTTGATCCTCATATGCATAAAAATGCTTAAATTAAAATGTTTTCAAAACAGTAGGTATCCTATCAGTACACATGCTACTGAGAATTATTATTGTAATCTCTCTAAATTTATTATTTCAAAGAATGAGTGTTGTGATCCAGTAAAGTGATTCCGTGACCAGTAAGTGAATTGTGATCTGTGGTTAACCTAACACTTACCTGAACTATGCAAATAATTTGTTTTAAAATTATTATAGCAGGTAATGTAGTCTTATTTTTTTTATATCTGAGCACTTGAGGATATTCTAATTTTTTCCTTACTCTGTTGTATTTTTTTTAATTGCTGAAGAATAAAATATTTTAAAATTAGTCATTTTTAAGTTGATATTTATTTTGTTGTGTCAAAATGCTTTTAAAAATATTTTCTTTTAAATTTCTATTTTTATTAGGATCAAGCTACATCTTACATCCCATAGTAATTTCTTAAATTTAAGGTAAATAAATATTGCATAATTGAATGAGTGGATAAGTATATGAATGGCTTATAAAAATTGGCCCTGGTATACTTTCACAAAATAATTCTTAGTTTTGTCGGGGTTTTTTTATTCATTCTATTACCAAGCAACATAAAATTTAACAAAAAGGGAGCTAACACAGTCAAATTAAAGGATACTTTCATAGTCAAAATAAGATCTCTCTCAGAATGTGCTCGTGGTTGAGACCATAATGTGTTAGAGGTATTATGTCAATGTCCACTGTTGTGCAGGGAACACTTGGTGGAGCCAGGACAGACCAGAGAGCAGACGTAGGGGGTGCAGCTGCCCATTTTGACACTGGAAGCTGTGACCTCACCGAACCCGGGCTTCCTGTTTTGTAAACTGAGAGTAGTATTTGCCTCAAATTGATTTGAATATACAAGCAAAATACCTGTGTTCATGCCTAGCACATAGGTTATGTGCCTTCTTTTCCTCTCTCGAAGCTACTCAGCCTTTTAAAATATTTTCTAATTTTAAAGAATATAACTGACATGAAATTTTTAAAAATATATGTAAAATTATTATTTTAAAACTAAGTTTTCATGTTGACCCATCACTTAGGTTTAACAATAGGCACATTTGAAATTTTAAATAGAATTACTTGAATTGTAAAGTAGTGAATTGACAAAAATCAGAAGAAAAAAAACAGCCTATTAGAAATACAGGTGGAAATATGTATTTGCATATATCCTACATATAGCTATGTCTAGAATTTACTGGGAAGATAAACTAGGAAAATTTTCATAGTGATTTCTTAGAATGAGTGGTACCATGGCACATGGCACCAGTTGTAGTTTAACTTATATAAATTTTTATTTTTTTTTCATTAAAGGAGCAATGATGAAAGTATAGCACTGGGTCCAAGAGAGGCTCAGTCAGAGCAAAAAATTAACTGTAGTCAAAGTCCCTGTGGTTTAGATATTTTTTGATAAAATATATGCAAATTGAGAACTGATACTCAAAAATGAATACAGTTAGTTGAATTCCTATTAGAGAAAAGTAGCTTTGTTTTTTTGAAATCCTGTGAGCCTCTGGAATTGAGAAGAAAACTGCATTTTTATAAAATAAGATAAATGCCTACACAGCTGTGAGAATATTGTGTTTTCACCATTGTATCCCTTCATGTTGCATTTTTAATAGGCAATAATTAACAGATCATAAGATTCAGTTAGAGAAAACGTATGCAATTCATAAAGTTCATAGTGGGAACATCTTTTAAATATGAATACTTAACCTTTATCTTCCCCAATAGTACTGATTCTATTAGAATTCTGATTTACATATTGGGGACCAGCACTCAATCATAAATATATCAATTTTCTAGATATATTGATGTTTTATTAAAATGTCTACAAAAACATTGAATTTTAAAATTTGCTGGTTAATAAATATTCTTTCGAATGATCATTATCTTCCTTGTACATAATGCATAAATGTGCTGGCTATACTTTAAAAAATCTATTTTTCTAAGTATGTTGTACAAAGTCATATAATTGAGTCAACATCAATGCATATCTGCATAATATTTCTGTAAAACAAACGGAAAATCATAGCTATTTACCTGGCTAAACTAAACGTTTTCTGATCAAGTAGGTTTTTCGGGATACTTGACCCATAAGAACAAGCAACTCACCAATGATCGATTAGGCTATGAACTCTATAATTATTACAAGGTATGCACTACTGTAAAGAATAGAATAAAAATAAATTACTAATTGTTCGTTTAGAAATGTATAGATTAAAAAAGTCCAACTTGTGTTTCACTCTTAAGTTAAAATTAAATACATACAAAGCATGAAATAGCAGTGAAAGTAATCTTACCATGTTAATGGTTTATATTCATAGCAATGTTCTAAGCTATTGAAATTTCTTAAATTAACAAATTTTACATTGGAGAGCATTTTCTTTAGAACCTTGGCCAATTAAAGTGAATATCCACTTCAAATTATATGCTAAGTGGCCAGCTCCATATAGGCTCAGTGGTATATCTCTGTGGGGAATAATTCGTTCTAGTCTTTTCAGTTTTCTTTCTCTTTGAAAAGTGGGGTGGTCAACAAAATAAAAATTAAGGATGGTTCACACGGACACAAAACCCCCGTCATTCAGATGGAGAGCACTGAGCCAATGAAAGCAATGAGACAATGATGCAAAAATGTGAATTTATTTCCTTTTTCTATTGGTATAGTTCATAGGAGAATTTTTAAAATATGCTTCTTTTAAAAGTAAAATTAGGAAAAACAGCTTTAGTTTCAACTCAATCCTCATATTTTTAGATTTGTGCTAGATTATTTTACTTTTTGAAAGAATTAATCCTCGTGTGCCCAATTTTTGTATTAAGAGATATAAGAACCCATATTTTTTTGTTGTCATTGCATTTGGAGCACAAACATAAATTAGTCTTTGAGATATTTATGTTCCATGGCATTTTGTAAGGGATTTGATTTAATCCTAACAAGTGAAATAATTGGCAGTTTATACAATGAGAAATGAATTGGTGCTAACGGTGATTGGCATTAAACATATTACACTGATTGTTTTAAATTATCACTTAAGTTCAAAGAAAGGGGGAAGGAAGCTAAATGTGTTTTAATTTCTTATGTATGACAAACCCAGTGATAGATTTTCTGCAGATACAGAATATTTCTGTCTGTTCCTTACAACACCTTGTAGACAGTTTTTATCTCTATTTTAAAGATAAAATTATCAAATGCAGAGGTTAACACAGAGTCAGAAATATGAGAGGTAATCACATTCCTCTCTTTACCTGAGAATATAATCACTCACCAAGCTCTATCAAATTGTTCTCCTTAGAGTCTTTCATATCAACCCCTTTTTTTCTATATTTCTTTTATTATTGCCATTGACCTCCATCACCTCTAGCCTGATCCCTGCAATAGTCCCCAGAAAATGCAGGAGACCTTCCCCAGTGCCTCTCTTTTCCTACAGTGTAAAACTAATCATGAGAATCTGTTGCTTAATATTCTTCAGGGGGTCTCCATTTTTCATAGGCTGCAGTCTGGAACTCTTGGCGTGCTCTGTAAGATTCCCTGCAATCTGCTTCCTGTTTATCACTCACGGTTTATTGTCACCGCACTCTCATCTATTTCTCCTCCATGCTTCTTAGCCATCTCAAGATAATTGCAGTTCCATGGCTCTTTTCTGCTGCTTTACATCTAGTATGTTCTCTGTGTCTTGCCCTGCCACCTCCCCCAACTAGCCTTGACTCCCCACTCCCATTTCCTACCTAGTAGTTTTCTGTGAGCGATTTAGGCAGAGCTTTCTTTCTTTTTTTTTTTAAGATTTATTTATTTATGCATACAAGAGCTGGGATACAGGCCAGAGTCCAGGTTGGTGAGAGGATTCAGCAGAGACAGAGTGGGGAGCAGAACAGGCAGACTGACTGAAACACACTGCTGAGCAAGCAGCGGGAAACAGGGAGAAGTCTGCTGCGCCATGTGGGTCCCCTCGTGCTGGGATCCCTTGTACAGGGATCGAACTCGTGCTGCAGTGGCTGCGGTTTGCTTCATAGTGCGCTGCTTAACCCGCTGCACCACCAGGTAGGCCCTAGAGCAGCACTTTCTAAATAAAGCATTTCATCAACAGTTATCACCACTCTGATTCCCTCTTATGTGAACTGACAACTCCTATTGCATACCTATTTCTACTGAGGCCTCCTTACTTGTGTATATTTATTTTTATTCATTTAAAGATTTGTTTATTTATGCACGCAAGAACTGGGATACAGGCCAGAGGTGTGGGGCATGAGGGGAATCACCAGAGACAGAGTGGGGAGCAGAACTAGTGGGTCCTCTGAAATACACTGCTGAGGGGAGCAGCAGGGAGACAGGAGGGGTCTGCTGAGCCTTGTGGGTCCCCTCCCGAGTGGGGCATAAAACTCGCAGTGCAGAGGCTGTGAAAGCCCCACAGTGCAGCACTCAACCCCTTGCGCCACCAGGGAGGCCCCTGTGTAAGTGTTAACTTGTGTGTTTTTCTCTGACTGTAAAACTCCCTTTAGGACAGGAACCATGAAATATTCTGCATGCAGTTTGGATAACAGGCCACAGCATTTGGGACATCCAGTAAGCAGTACTATTTTGGTTGTGAAAGCATATTCTTTCAGGATCTGAAGAATAGTACATTAAATCACTGGAAAAGTTCAGTAGTCACCAACAACCTAAAAATAAATGAATTAGCAGGATGAATTATTGTTTGCCAGCATTTATCAGTTATGAGCCCATTTTATGCTTTTTGTAGTGAGTGTGGCTCAGCTCAGATTTCTCTCTCCCCCTCATCGCCCTCCCCCATCTCTCATTCACTGGCTCTCTGGGTGTCTTCAGGTGTCACATTTCCAGTGGACTCAATCTGGTTTTCTCCCTTGAGCCAGGCAAAATGAAGTGAATCATTGAAAGTTACAGGTTTGTATATTTAGGGAACCCTGCCACGGAAGGAGAATTTTGGAGAGTCCATTAGCCATTTTATGAGATGTCCACTTAGAGCCATTCAGTTAGTTTTAGATGACTAAGTAATGATAAGTGGGAAAAACACTGTTTATCACAGAAGAAGTAAAGTCATTCATAGAATCCACAAGAAAAAAAAAAAGTAATGTTGTTAAGACTTTAGCAGCTAAAAAAAAATAGACACAACACATAAAAAAGGTTCACAATCTTTTCAAATGCTTTGATCTTAAATTGTGCATACCTGAAAAGACTTCAAGTACACAAAATTTTATTTGCAAATGAAAGTACTAATAAAAAGTTATCATTTCGCATTGCAGTAATGTTTCTTATAAGCTTACAGTCTTCAATTGTTTCTTTGTAAAAATGAATTGAACGCCTTCCATTTTGTTAGTAATCTAGAGATTTTCAAGTCATCTTTACTGTTTTCTTTTCTCTCTAACCATCTCATATTTTATTTGTCACCCAAATCTAGTAATACTAGGTCCATAATGTCTCTAAGAATTTCTCTGTTGACAACCTCTCCAGCAACATTCTACTTCAAATTACCTTATCTTTCATCTATTCTAATGAGATGACCTTCTAGTCTATAGCTAACTAGTTTAAATTTGTACTCTGTTAATTTCCACCTTTCTATTTTGTTCTTCGCACTGTATCTAAAACTGTTGAAAACACAAATGCCAGCATGTTCTGACCAGCCTGAAATTTTCCAAACGGTTTCATAGGTATTAGAAAAAAACTACTAATCCATAACGGGTCTACCAGTATTCTTTTTACAATCAGAAGTAGCAGTTTTATTATCAGTGGAGTTGATATGCCTTAATTCTCACCCTAACTAGACTGCAAGTTTCAGTGTCAGAGACCATGAATTTACTGTGTTTTACCCCCAAACAATCTGCAGAATTCCACACTCTAAGCAGATAGTCAATAAATAATTTACTCTATTTTCCTTACCGTGTTCACGCTCCCTTAGTTGCTTTAGATTATCTGCCATTGCTGCAGCAACCTTTGTGCCAGTTCGTTGAGCCAGGATATTTAAATGTTTCTGTATAGCACTTATTTTGTGTTCACCCTGGTTTTTACAGCTTATGAGAATTAAGTACAACCAGAAAAACATTTGGTAAATTGAAAATTAAAGCATCTATGTATGATTCTTTTGCAGAGTATTTGCATTTGTTTGGGTTTGTATGCCATTACTGAAATGCTATAAATGTAGAGTGTGAGAATTCTTTAGACTTTTAAGATTTTACAAAACATCTAAACATAATGGAAGAAATTAATAGCACTAACTGTATTTTATCTCTTCTGCATAACTATCTTTAATAAACAATTACTCCCTCTTCATTTCCTTTCCTCCCCTCACCCTCCCCATGCCCTGCAAGTGATACTAAGATGAAGTTATATGCACAATCTAAATTCTTACACAAAAGAGATAGGGAATGCTTACTTGACTGACTGAGGAAAACAATGAAAGGAAGTTGTTGCTAAGACTTTGACTTCATGCTCTGAGTCTGCCTCTAGGTTTTTGAGAGTCATTGGAGGAATATTGGAGCAGGGCGTGATAGTTCCAGTTCTTTCCAGGCCATTCATGATTTCTGCTCCTGAGAAAACTGATCTTCAGGAGCTTTCTTATTGCTTAAGAAAAAGAGAGGGGAGCTCACTGATAAAGAGATTTTATGGGGAAAGGGAGATGAAAAGATGGAGGCATTGTATTCTTCTCTTGCTCAGTCTACATTTTGAAACCCTAGGGGAAAGCAAAATTACTTATTTTGAATCAAAAAATAGGATGTATGAAGAACAACATGGAGATGTATAAATGACTTAAGAAGTTCAAATGTCCCCACTATAAACCTTTTCTTAAACTGCCTAAAACATCAATAAATACTAGTTAGGGTAGGAATCAGATAGGAGGTGAATGACATCACATGATTAAACAAGACCATTCAATTATATAGTAATATCAATTCATATTGCTCTCAAATTCAGTACACCCTTTAATTTTGTTGGGACCCAAGATTATGTGATTGAAATTTAGGTGACGGAGCTAAAATCCAATCTCTCTCGTAGAGCACCGCTAAGCATTGCATTGTGGGATGCAGAGCCAGTCCCTTTTCCTTTTCCTTCTGACAACTGTATTTAGATTTGGATGCTTGAAGGAAACTCAGAAAAGAGGTACTGAGAGTAGATGACAGTATTCCTTCAGGGCCAACCAGCTTACAGACGTGAGGCCTGGCTGTGTGTCTCTGACTTTTATGCTCTAAAGTTTTCTCATGTGAAAAAATGGAAACATCATCTCTTTTTCTTAACTCACAGATTTTGTTTTGGGCTTGACGGAAAACACTTAATGAGTTCTAAAAACTACCCTAATTTCAAGTTATTTATTTTAGTTTTGTCATTTTCAAAGAAAATCATTGCCATGCTAATTCTATTCAGTATGTAAAATATTCAAATAATGAATATAAAAGGGAGTCATTGTTTCTCTTTAGAGGAGAAATATTCATGCTAGCACAAAACTGCACCTTTAATGAATTAAATTTGCTCTAACTGAGCTTGTTATTTCCCAATAACGTAGACACTGTCCAGAGCGTGTCTCTGTTGGTTGGCCATGGGTGAGTAGTTTTTCTTAACACATGAAAGAGAGTGCTCCAGTGTCAGCAATAAATTTTCTCCTTGGATTTTGCTTTCTTTTCCTAGAGCCTAACCATTGCTTTAGAGCAAAATTTACTGCATATGTATATGAACTAGCTTGAGATTAGTTTCTGTGTTCTAAGAAGAATAAGCAACTTGTCAACATGTAGAAACGTTTGTTCACTTTTTACCTTTATGGTGGGGTTCTGCTTGTGAATAACTGGTGATCTCAGACTGAGAGGATTAGAGTTTGGATAATGAAGACAAACAATTGAACTTAGTCTTTGATGAGATTGGCAAGGATGTGGTCATAGTAGCTCAAGTCACATCACAATATATCACCTGGGGCAGATGCACAATGAAGGAGTTTGTTCCTTGTTTTAAGTATTGGAGGTGACAGGAGAGGATATTAACATCTGCACAGAGAAGCGACTTTGTCTACTTAAACATGAAGATGAAATGTTCTCTGTGCAGTAAGCGTCTTTAGAAATGGCTATGTAGATGGTCATTTTCTTCTTGTCTTATTCTAATTAAAGCCGCTCTGGTGTCTTCAGACTTGAGTCACTGTGATGGTTGTTGGATGCAGAGGAAATGTCCACCATCCCATCTGGGTTCTTCTAAGATTGAACAGATGAATGAATGGATATAGCACAGATTAGTAGGAGAACAGGTCAAAATTTGATAGCACATATATGGAGAATTTATATGCAGGTATGATTATAAATTTTAAAGACTAATGGAGCAAGCCATGGCTATGATTCTGCCCTTAAGCACATGGGGCATCAAGAGGGGCGGCAGTTCACATGACAGACAAGGAGGGGATGATCTACTTATCCTTATCTGACAGTCAAGATGAGATTCTCAGCTAGAGAGGACATGTTTAGTGGTAAACTGGTGAGGCCCCCCCTCCCCCCAGCCCAGGCTCCATTCTTCTAGTTCCTAAAAGGGGAGAGCAGGTAAGAAGAAAGGGTGAAGGACTCAGGCAAAGAGAAAACTTCTCCTCAGCCTTCCAACCCCTGACTGGTCTCAGCACAATGTTGTGTTATTAAAGCAGTGGCCCTGCAGAGGTTCCCAAGGCATAGGCTGCCCTCTAATTCCCACAGCAAGGTCATGGGAGGTCTAACTCGGGACACTGGGATGAGCCGCTCTGACTTGGGTGCGGAGACCAGTCCCACAAAGTGCCCAAAAATTTCATGCAATGCTTGCAAGGCTTTTAAAGTTCAACTAATAGGAAATAGGTTCCACTCATCTCCTGCTAAGGTTATACCTATTATGAACAAAAAATCAGCGATACCTTAAAGTGAGTTACTTTAACCAGTCATCATTAATTGAGATCACCCAGTCTGTTTGCAATATTACAAGATAAGTGATTATTTTATTTCATTTACTTTTAATTGAGTTTAGAGTGATTTACAACCAATGTGTTTTGGAGGCCTAGGATTGCACCTCCTCAAATATATATGTAGTTATTTTAATAGCAGAACAAAATATTAAACATTTTTTCAGATATGTTAAGGGTTATTCTTGTATACCTCCGTGAAAGTAATGATATTCTAGGAAACCTGTATTTACATGAAAAGATTTATAAAAGGAAGAAAAAGATGCTTGTTGTAAGAAAAGGAATTCTCTAGAGAAATTCACTAAGAAAGGTGTGCTATTTTAAAAATGTAGGTAAATATTTAGTACTCTATAATGATATTGCCCATCTTTCAAATGGTTTTGGTTTTCAGCATTTAGTATATTCAAAAGACCATTTCATTAAGTAGTAATCATGAAAATAAGACTTGACAATCTGCTTTCCAGCCAAAACACTTTAGAGACGTCCACATATTTAAAAACCATATTTCTAGAGAAATTCTAGAGAATTTTCATGAGAAAAACAAGAGAAATTAATCTGCTTTGATTACATTAAAGCAAGATATCTTAAAAATGCATTATTGGAAAAGTCATTGAATGTTTTATTTTAAATGTAACATTTTTCTTTGAATGAAGACTTAGTAGAATTCACTGGATTTGCAAATAAAACAAAGGTTATTTCAGATTCCTTTCTGTAGTTAGCTATGAGGCTACATTAGAGGTTGGCTGTTTTTTAGTACTTAGTAGGGTCTCTGGTTCTGCTACGCAGTAACTTGATTTAATAAGAAGAAAGAAAAATATACAGAAAAGAAGAAATGTGGGAAAAGAAGGAAAGAAATAGTGTGGTTTCCCTTCAAAGCTTCAGAATAGAGCGCTTCCCACTGACTTACATTATCTGACCGTAGAGACAGCCCTGCCTGCCTGTGTGTGGTCTTTGATACTCAGACCTGCCCAGAATATCTCATTCAGTTTATTAGATGACTTCATTTTAGAAATCATGCTTTGTACTGAAATCTGAGAGCAGAGAAGTCTGGAACTGGTTTTACAAAGAGATGAAATGTTTTTTGCAAGAATAGCTGCAAAGGAATGCAACAGATTCTGGATCGCTTGTGGCTCTAGGCCCAGTGGTGCATGGGTGGTTTGGAGTTATATTTGCATAGGTTAAAACTAATTAATGAACAAGCAACTTCAGCACATTGTCTCAAGTCATGATCATTGATTTTTTGATATACAATGATACTTTATTAAGTTATATCAATGAACACTTATTGAACACTTGTCACTTCCCATATGTGCTACATATCAGATGCGGTAAAGTACAGATGTGTGTTAACTGCTGTTTCTGCACAAGACACATACGTATTCATGGTGGCATTATTCTGATTCTCAAGCGAACTTGGTGGTGCATGAATTCAGATTCTAACATGCAGTCGGCAGAGTACAGGGAAAAACAGCGCTGCTGCAATTTCGATTTCCAAGATCAAGAAATTGTTCTGACGTTTCAGCCACAGTGAGAACCTTTACACCAGACCCACAGTTGGGGCTGATTAAACAAGCAGGCCGTGCATTTGCAATTAAGCATATGCATGGAAATCACAAAGTGCCCAATTACCTATGTGCTCATTGTAAGCCTGTTAACATCGCAAATGTCTCCTGAGACCCAGTGCCCTTTTAACTAACAGTAAAGCCACCTGTCTCCTCTGGGAAAGCTGGTATGTCTGAAATAACTGATTGTTTGTTTTCAGACTAAATGCCTCTCCTGCTCACTGTTTATCTATTGATTGCACCTTAGTTTATGACAGCTTTGCCCTGAGATTTCCCCCAGGGATTATAGTCTCTCTAACATTTATTCAGCAGAACCAATGCCTCTAACCCTGAGGGTTTGCTGTGTGGAATTCTGACTGACCTTGGGTCCCTTTCAAGTAACTAACAGAGTATATACACAAGGGATATGAACTTTATACCTAGTTTAAATGTCCTCCTAATCCCTTTTTGCATTGGTTGCCTCAAAATCAATGATGTCATGCCTTTCCAATATGTTATTTAAAATTATGAACACAAATCTTGATCACCTTCAATATTTCTAGCAATTCAAAAGAATGTAGAGAAAAAAATCACAAAGCTTCTAATCTGAACATGCCCGAGAGACACAGTCACTTCCTCTTTTTCTACAGACCATACAGAAGCAGCAAGGCAGACAGGGAAAAAGAAAGCAAAACACAAATTTCTCCCTTTTCCCTGAAGTTTGAAGACAGGTGCCCTTCAGAGAGAGCCTGCTAAGGGCAGGAGAGACTCACGGCGCCATGTGCAGTGAAGTGCAGCAGCGGCTAGAGAGGCTTAACTGCCCAGGAGCTGCTGGGCAAAAGCACGCTGTCAGGAGGCATAACTCAAATTCAGAATTGGAAATTCCACAGCTTACACCAACAGGAGCTTCAGGGTCTGGAGGGAGTAGGATCAAGCATCAAGAAGGTGTGGACAGGAAGAAGGCACAGCAGAGAATGGCCAAGCAACCAGGGGTGCAGATTTTAGGAACAAGAATAAAACAGCATTTAAAATCCCTCTTTGGAAGAAAGTTGCGTGAATACCTGGCTAATGAAATCCAACTCATTCTTAGATGTGCACTGTAGAAGTTGATAAAAATCAGTACAAAAATAATGAAGAAACACTTTACTAGACTAATGATGCCATAAAACAAAACTTGGACCAAACAATTTAGCTCAACTGAAAAAATAACAAAATAATTGCCTTAATGAAGGAATTCTTAAAAAAATATACCAAAAAAAAAAAAAAAACAGTGAAATGTAAGAATTCAGGGAAGTGATAGGCAGCAATAGTTAAAATAAATTTGTGGAGCAGTAAAAGTGTCAAAATGAAAAACTAACAAGGTAGAATATGCAGGGTAGAAAATGCCACAGTCATGGATTATAGAAGTAGAAAGGAAAATTAAAATGAAAACGGTAAAGTAGGGCTAGAAAGGGTTGTCTCATAAGCAATAAGCAAAGAAATTCTATACTTACAGAGCTGAAGTTTTCTATACACCAAAAATGAAAATTTTAAATATATGTACAATTATTAGAAGAGTGTAAAATATTTAAGAACATCATTATGCTATTTTTTTAAGATTTATTTATTTATGCATACAAGCACTGGGGTATAGGCCAGAGGTGTGGGGGGTGGTGAGAGGATTCACCACAGAGAGCGGGGAGCAGAACAGGCAGATCAACTGAAGTACACTGCTGAGGGGAGCAGCAGGCACAGCAGGAGAGGTCTGCTGGACCATGTGGGTCCCCTCCGTGGCCGGCAGCAGGGGTCGAACTCGTGCTGCAGTGGCTGAGGTTTGCTTCATAGTGTGTTGCTTAACCCACTGCACCACTAGGGACGCCCCTATGCTGTTTTTTTCTGACCATTTTTTGGTATTTTCCAGTTTTGGTATAATTTGGAATATGTTGTGGCATTTTTCTATATATCTACCATATATATATTTGATCTATAGCATATAAAATATCTGTACCTATTTATCTATCTGTCATTGCATATTCTGTTTCTAAAGTGGAACCCCAAATTCCTGACTCACCCATATATAGCTATACCCTCTTAAAAGAAGAAATAGAAAAAGCATATTTTTCATCATCCCCAATCATCTTTTAAATCAGCCTACAATGAAAAAGCTGCAGGCTACTGACAGTCTAATTTTACAGGGTAAAATGATTTTGTCACTTTAGTATAAAACTCTGAAGGAAAGGCCAGATTTTATGGTTCTGATTATGATTTTTCTCTCATTGATTCGCATAATAACATTTATTGAAGGTCTGTTTTTTGATGCACATTTAAGCTGGGAAATGTGCAAGAAAAGATGAGCCAAACTATGATGGCCCTGAACTTTAGGGAACGTACACTCTGTTAGGAAACTGGAATCATAAGGATAATTATACACATCTGAGATTTAACTCATCGACACAGCAATGAGGATAAAGTAGTTGATAAATTATTAGAATCTTTATATCCCAAGGGGTAAAATGGAAGAAAAGCTGCTGTTCCAGGAGTGCTGCCTACTCCTTCCCTGTCTCGTACTCTCTAACCACGAGTGCATTACTCCTGGCACAGCATCGGTCTCCAGTACCCAGTTCCACTTTGACCCACATCTGTGGTTGGTTGATCGGCTGGTTGGTTGATCCGTTGGTTGGTTGATTGGTGGATTAGGAGACTAACCACCCATTCTCCCCAGAATCCCATGCCTTTGTCTGACTGACACTTGATTCTAGAGGGGCAAAGGAAGAGAGCTATCTCCCTGTCCCCTACCTTGCTCTAGGGATGGGGCAAAGACCACAGGAGGGACCTGCCAGCCTCAAATTAGCACGTCTGCACTCACAAGTGCCTTTCAGCCAGAACACTGGCAGGGCACACAGCAGGAAGGCAGGCCTGGCTGCTGGGACGCCAGTGGCCAGGTACTGGTGCTCTACTGGCTCCACGTGTGAGTGGGCTGTCACTGCCAGCCTCACTCTCATCACTCCTGCCTTCCCAGGCAACAGTGCCTGCTTAGAATATTAGTGTTGAGGGCAGAAAGAGCACAAGGAAGGGACTGAGGTGACGGTGCACTGGTAAAATGGTGGTGGGAAATCCATGGGGACCACGTGATGTCAAATATATATACATAAAGGGGAACAGAAAAGAGTATTAGCTTTGAAAGGACCTAGGAGAGACCAAGAGAGCAGGGAGTCAGGTGTTCCTGGGAGCAGGCAAGAATTGGAAGTGCTTCAGGCTCTGCGCACAGTGCAAGATTCCCCTCCTGCCTGATTTGGAGAGTGGCGCAGAGATGCCGAGAAATCCCCCTTAGCACCACCTCTGTTGACTTGTAACTTTCATGTTAGTAGTTTGTTAAAGTCAGTCAGATGCCTGATTTCTTTATTAGTAACTAAATTAAATTGAACTTATAAATAGGAGTTCACAGACACAGTTTTAATTTAAGATACTTTACCTTGAACCGGAGGATTAGATTAAACTCAGGTAAATAATATGTTCCGACAATTGACTTTTGTAACAAGCAAAGATAATGCTATCGACCATATAAAAAAAATCTCAATGTGGTTTTATAAGTGCCAAAAATAAATTAATTGTGACTCATGTTAGTTTGGCATTAGATGACAGAATTCAATACCATGCATACTATTGTTGAATTAGACATTCTGTTTTGATATTTTTACTTAATGACTGTAATTTTAGTGGAGTCGTCATTTAAAGAGCTTTATATTTTGCCTTATGTTGAGTCGTGATTTAGTAAAGAATTTTACTTAACTCATGACAGCTTGTTTAAACAAAAAAATCACAAACGTGTTTTCTAAAAATCAGAAAATAATTTGAGCATGGCTGGAATAACTTGATGAACAATTTGTGCTACAAATGATAGTTTACACACAAACATACACATATGTGAGTATTAGCTTATTTAGAGATGAGGGGTATATTTGAATTTCATGTACACACCACATACTGTTTTTATTACTGTCTTAAGTTGTTAATGGGATTATCGATCCATATTTGAAAATCACACTGATAAATGTAGTAAAGCTGTGACTTGGATGTGCCAAAATAGACCACACCCAAGGTTTTCTTTTTTTTTTTCCAGAGAAAGAGAAGTTATTATCTGTAAGTAATGGAGACAGTGAATGTGAATTTTTCCAGTGTTCGATATCCGGGTTAGGGTTGGAGAGGGTCGTTATGGGGAGACAGGCACTTGGTGATTCGTATTGGGAGTACCGAGCCTGGCTGGGCCTCCCATAGTCTGCAGGTCCTCAGGAGGAGCTCAGGAGGCGCCGATGCTCCATACGCATCTCATGTGCAGACAGTGGTGCTCAACTTCTCCCCTCAGCACAGGTTGCATATGGTGATGACGCTGATGTGAATTCTGAGTCACAGAGGGAGGGTCTGTGGACACGCTCAATCCTTTATGGACCAGTGGGTTTCAATCCAGAGAGAGGTGGTTGGAATTTTATCAGTTACCTGAACACACTGACAATACCGTATAGTTAGATGATACTGCTTTTGAGTATAGCAGCTAAGAATCTAAAAAGCCCAGTACTGAGTATGCTTCCCACTTTCTTTGCTGGTAGTTTGTGGTCCTAGAGTGAATTTTCTGTTTTCTGAGGTCCCGATTGGCAACCGACATAAAATACCAATTTGGGACACTGTGCTAGGGAAGAGTATGGCTCTCTGAGCGTGTGGTGAGTCAGTCTTCCCCCCTCGGGGGTCTGCAAGGACCTTCCTAAACAGTGACCATTGACCTAAGATACAGATATTGGTAGAAATAAGAATGTTTAAGTGAAACATGTTAAAAATAGTATGTTAAAAAGTAATATGTTGAGGGCCTCCCTGATGGCGCAGGGGTTAAGGTTCAGCACTGTCAAGCTACCACTAGCCACTGTGGCCTGAGTAAGATCCCCGGCCGGGGACGGGACCCACAGGGCACAGCAGACCTCTCCTGCCTCCCCACTGCTCCCCTCAGCAGTGTGTTTCAGTCCATCTGCCTGGTCTGCTCCCCGCTCTGTCTCTCACCCCCTTGGCCCTATGGCCTGCACCCCAGTACTTGCTTTAAAAAGAAAGGTAGTATGTTTAAAGGGAACTGGTTTTGTTCAGAGAAGGTCACGGCACTGGAGTGAAGTGACTAAAAGAAGCTGTGTTGAGGTTTGAGACATAGTTGAAGCCTACAAGACACTGAACTTCATAGCCACAGCGGTCAAGCTATCACTAATACCTATATGAAATGTTTGGAGGATATATTTTATGAATCCTGTTTGATAGATGAGAAAAATAAGACGAAAGAAGCACTGTCCTATAGAAATATAAAATGAACTATACGAGCAAACTGTGCATGTCAGTTTTAATTTTCTAGTGATTGCATTTTTTAAAGTTAAACTAATTATAATAAAACATGTCATAAAATCCAAAATGTATAATCCCAAATTCAGTCTTTACAAAAGGTAATAAAATGTAAAGACAAATCAGTGAGACATTTACATTTCTTTACATTCTTTTCTTCATACTGCTGTCGAAATCCAGTATGAGTTTTACACTTACAGAGATTTTCAACATGGACTAGTCACGTTCAGGTGCTCAGTGGTCACATACGGTAACCAGTGGCTGCCACGACTCAGACATTTTAAAAGTGTTGTCTAAGCTTTAGTTACTGGAAAAGAGCAGCAGAGTTTAAATCCAAGTTTGGGTGGTCTAAACCAGAGTGTGAGCTCTTACATTCTGTGATCCTGTGATGCTAGGAAGAGATGGTTTAGATTCATAAGTCAACTGGAGGTTGACTCATGAATACAAAATGTTCACAGACATTCATATGTATCCTTATTGCTTTAAAAAAATAAATGATCTCAAAGAGGTTAAATACAATCCTTAAAGTTGCACAGTTAGCAGATAATACAGTTATTGAACCCACATCTAACAAGAATTTCAACTACATCACAACCATAATCTGAATTCACTGAAGAAGGTTCCAGTTCCCCATGAATATGTAGATCACAATTACAAACAAAGCAGCATGTTCTTATCACCAAGCGCTCCTGTCCAGCCATAAATATAACCGCTACTACCCCAGACAAGAACAACACAATAATCAGCTAACAGCTTATTGCTTGAAGTGCTTGTTGCTCTGGGCTCTCTATTGGCAAGAGCTTCCAGAAGTGTGTGACTGAGCATCTAAGCACCATGTCCAGTATCCAGGCTGCACATGTGTGTCAGGGACACAGGACCCCTGGCTGTGACGGGGCGGTAGTAACACAGCCTCCTGAGAAATACCAGAGGTAGCCCCAGGCGACAAGACAGGGAAGGCTCCCCTAATGCTTTATCATTAATGGCCTGGAAGATTTCATGTTATGGTGTCTTGGGTTTTAAATTAAATGTCAAATACAATTTGCCACTGAAAATGTGAAGTGTGGAACTGCCCTTAGAGACTCTGAGAACTCCGTCCTCTAATTGGTGCCTGGCTAATACTGAACGAAAATAGTTCGAGATCATTATTTGACGAGTTGTCACACCAGTCTGCAGAAATGTGTGGAATTTTACCTCTTTCACTTTGGAGTAAATTCTTGAGAGCATTTAAAACGTGAGGTGTTTGGTGTATTAAATGCAGAGGCACTGATAAACCTGTCCCTTTGGGATCACGCCACCTGTTATGTCCTGATTTCTCTGACATTTAGGTATAGCATTGGGAAATTTGTGAAAGGTACCAAAACAGGATGTATTGCACATAGAGTGGCTTATTTATTTGTTTTTTTCCTCTACTGACAGAGCCTGTATTAATAATAGGACTAATGATAGGATTTCCAATCCACTTTAATGTGCTAGCATTATATCTTTCTGAACTATCTGTATATTAGTGCTAATTATGAGGTATGTTTAAGTCTAAAAATGCAGACTTAAACACAAAGACATAATTTTTACTGCCGGTTTTAATTAGAAACCTAAAGAAACACGTACAATTAAATATGCCCATAAAAATAATAGATACATTCTTAAAATTCTAGTCAATTTGTTGTGCCATTAATATCATTCAGTGTGGCAGTTTTAAAAACATATTGGAGTAATTCAAGTGGAAACAGTTAAGAAGAAAATTACTAGCATTTAAACCACCATAACTGTTTTAGAACAGCGGCTGACACTGCCTCGCTGCAAAAGCTGTTTTGCTTTGCAGTCACATTGTAAAGTTAACTGCTTGCCTAGTTCCTTGTACCCCTTGTTCCTAAGAGCAATTAGTTTTGTCCTAAAAATACCGAGACTTCTAATAAAATTAATTTAAATCAGAAACTTAGAGTTGCAAACATATTTTTAAAAGATTTATTTATGCATACAAGAGCTGGGGTACAGACCAGAGGTGCAGGGAATGAGAGGATTCACCAGAGAAGAGTGGGGAGAAGAACTAGTGGGTCCACTGAAGCCCAGTGCTGAGGGGAGCAGGCAGGACAGGAGAGGTCTGCTGCACCCTGTGCATTAGCTCCCTGCCGGCAATTGAACTCAGGCCAGAGTGGCTGGTGACAGCGTGATAGTGCTGAGACTTTAACCCCCTGCCCCAGGAAGACCCTGCAAACATAATAACTTTTAAAGAAAATATTCATGTGTCTAAATCTCCCTAATGCCAAGGAAGTGATATTTTACTTTCAGAAATGTACTATTTGGGGGCCTCCTGGTGGCACAGCGGGTTGAGCGCAAGCACTGTGAAGCTGCATGACACAGCAGCACGCGTTCGATCCCCGGCCAGGGAGGGACCCACAAGGTGCAGCAGACCTCTCCTGCCTCGCCTGCCGCTCCCCTCAGCAGTGTGTTTCGGTCGATCTGCCTGTTCTGCTCCCCGCTCTGTCGCAGGTGAATCTTCTTACCTAACACGACTCTGGCCTGTACCCAAACTCTTGACGCATAAATAATAATCTTAAAAACAAATGTACTATTTGGTAAATCAAGACCGCACAACTGAGGGCAGCAGACCTATCTGCAGGATCAGAATGCGTGAGGAACACAGCCTGAAACTGCCTGCCTGCTTCCTTTTCCCTCCAGCCTGCAGAGCGTCATGAAGCCAAGCACCAAGTGCGCTTATCGGTCAACGCGTTGTCTCAAGTAGTTATAGTCCGTTCTGCCAACAGTCTTGCACTTCACAAGTCAAAAATGTCTTCCGACTTGTCCAGTACCACAGTGTCTATAATAAAGGCACGTTAAGATAGATCCTATTGGTAGTTTCATTCTTTGATAACTAGAACTTCATAGCACATCTGGTCTAAGTGATCATCAATTCTAAACAGATGATATTGAAATTAAGTTTTATCACAATGTTATTGTGAACAATACTATTGGTATTACAAAATGAAGCACAATTTTATGTTGCCAATTAGCATTTAAACTTTGTTATGAGACTATGACATAATTTTACTATTAACACCATTTAGCAAAATTCAAAGAATGGTATTTCTAAGGCTACACGTTTGTATTAAACTGAAACATTGCCTTTGAAGTTGAGACCAAGGTATTATTTCCTCCCTTGTGGCTCAAATTATAAGTGTACCATATATCGTTTCAAAGTTATTGGACTGAATTTCTTCCCAACATCTCTAGCTGTTCTTTTATACTTAAATCTTCAGTTGAAAAATGCAAAGGTATATTAGAATGAATAAACACTAAATACCATTTATGTTGCTGGCTGCTTTATCTCATTTAAATATCATAATAATATGCATAATTTATTAATAGTTATTATCATTTGTGTATATATGAGGAAGCTAAGTGTCAAAGTACTTAATAAGTCTTTACAATATCATACAAGACGCTGAGTTTTAAAACTTATGTCAGCTTTTGCAAAGTCTCCATTCTTCCCATAGCATTACAAATACTTCCCATTGCTAGAGTCACTTTAGCAAAAATATTAAAACTTTCTAAACTTCTGCAGGTAATTTGCTCAACAGAGTTTCTAATAGTTCAGTATTTATCTTTTTACTATTTTAATCATAAGTGAAATTATCAATTTAGAACTTTGTCCACTATGTTCATGTTCATAATATACATGATAGCTTACATTCTTTGTCCTTGATAAATGTGTCTAATAATCACACAATATATTATCAAAGTTGGAGAAAATTCTTGGTTATAGACACTCAGCTCTCCTAATTCAAGGGGGAAAAGAGTGAGTCAGTCCCATAACATTCTTGAGAATGCTTTGCCCTTGAGTGAAGAGCTCTATTTTGATGGATGCTAGGAGAAACAAATTACTTAGGCAAGATGTCTGCAGAGTGGAAAGCTTCTGTTGGACAAATCTAAAGGAGTGAGCATATAAAGAGAATGCCCAAGAACTAATGATGATTAAGTATGTGCTGAGTTTTCAGTACCCAAGATGAGGAAGTACAATGCATGTTGACAGTTACAATGACATACAGTGCTCGTTTGACATTAGGATGTTTGTTATTGCTGGTTTTGTTAAGAAGTGATAGTAATACATCAAATATAATCATTTGTTGAATGTCTAACTGTGGCAAATACTTTTCTGTCTACCTGGAAAGCGAGCACGGATAAGACATGGCATATACCTCACAGGTGTGACAAGTTTGCATCAGGAAACACTCATACTTGGTAGAGCTAGAGCATTATAATGTAGGTTTGAACTGCGATATAAATGAAATGTGACAAAAGCACAATAAACTAGATTGGATTAATGTGGTGGTAAAGGGAAAATTTTGTAAGATTCAAGATTCGAAATGTAGAAAAAAATCATCAGGCTAAGGGGATTTAAAGGCAGTTGGGTCTTAGAAGGAGCATGAATAAAAAAGAATATTTGTAAGTTTGGAAAGGACAGATTGTGCTGATTGGCTTTCAGCAACCTTATGTCAGGACTGCGTTCATCTTGGTCATAGTAATCCAACGCTGAGGAGCACAGAATCTTGCTATGTGATGGAGACAGTTTGTCAATGAGGAATGAATGGAAATCTAGCGTGTGCATGGGAGATACCTAATGTAAGTCTGCAAAGACAAATTTTAGCTAATTTAGAGGAATCTTCATAACACATGAAATGCTATGACCTTTTTTGTAATTCAAAGGGCGCCACTAAAACTATTGTGAAAAGAAAGTTTTGCTTTTAAGCAAAAGTAAGGCCAGTTTGTGAGGACCGCTCCATGAGGCTGTCCCGATCTTCTGTCCCTTTACCGATCCCCCCCACTGGCTCACATGTGCTGCCCAGTCTAACCTGAAGAAGCATGTCAGTTCCACGCCTTAAGAATAACTATCCTTGCAGTGGAGATGTGAAGCCTGCACGTTAACAGCGGACTGTTTACTGACTGGGTTTCCAGCGGCAGCTGCGCCCCTGCTTGTGCATTCCCACAGTGCAGAGCACCCATTGCATTTGAACAGAACATTTATTATAGTTTGTGTTGAAGCATTTTCTACGTGCTGAGGTGTGATTTTATTGAGGCACAGTTAACACCTTGTTTTACATTTTGAACTTGGCACCTCGTGGAGGCACTGATACATTGCTGATAACCAGCAAATGATTATTAGAGTATTGGCCGTACTTCCCAGAAATCAGATTCTTAGGCTGAATCATAAATATAAAGTTGAGTTAACAGCTGGAGGTACCAAGAAAAGATTAAGCCCAATGGAGCAGGAAGTCTTTGGGTCATCACGCAGCTCAACGCCTGCAGAAGGAGAAAGGACCGGAAGCAGACAGGGTGGGTGGTGCGGGTCGTGGTCAGCTGTAATGGTGTCTGCAGTGGGGCTTCTCAGCATCAGCCCCCACAGCATCAGTGGGCGCACTGGCGGTGTTTCTGTGGTGCGGTCGTGCAGCACAGCTTCTGGAAGAGGAGGTCCTCTAGCTCTGAAACACAGTGATGTGAACCAGTGTTACCTCGACACACTTATAAATAAATGAACAAGTATTTAAAAGTTATATTTGTAAAAACATTGATGTTTCAAAAGAACCCACAAGCCTTAAAAAGAGAGACATTTTGCCTCTAATCATTCTTTATGGTTAAAACTTATTAAGTATTATGATATTCCTGGCTTTTATCATTATCTACCAAGAGCAGTCCCCAGTGATGACAATAAAAATTATCTCCTAAATATTGCCAAATGCCCCTCAGGGGGGCATAAATCACGTCTAGATGGAATCGCTGGCTTTGCCCATACCAGTAAACACATTAACTGAGACTAAAGATTGCCCATTAGCACAGAGCCTCTCCTTAGGCAGAAATGGCAACTCCCTTCACCTCTGCCAAGCTGAGTCACTGGCGGAGGGCTCCCCTGGAGACGAACAGCCTCAGCCAAGTACTGATGCTGACTGGGAAGCTGCTGACAGTTAGAGACTTCAGCTAACTCTCCACCTTGAAGTCGAACAGAAAACTCTGTCTTGAAAAGAGCTCAGAAGTCTCTCTCCACGGTTACCACCGAAAGGCCACTAGATCCCCTTAGCAATTAGTGGCATTGTGGATGGCGTGTCTGACATACCTTATTGAATCACTCCCATTAAGTTTTCCCTGACTGAAAATCTTTGTTCTGTTATAAATTCTAGGAAGTAGACTTCTCTCTGTCTGGAATTTCCCCTGAAATTCTAACTAGTTCTCTTTCCTATGTGGTTACAACCTACATTTGACTCTGCAGAATCTTATTTTCAGCATTCAAATGTTAAAATGTGTAGACTTTGGTAATAAAGTAAAACCTTCAATTGAGTAGTATCAAAAGAACAGCAGAATGTAGTCTCCATTAGCTTTATAAAGTACATCTTTTTTAAAAAAAGATTTATAATGCTGATTTACAGTACCGTGTGTGGTGTAGGGGTATATGTTCACACATCTTCAAATACGTGTTGCCACAGCACACCTACCATCCAAGCAACTGTGATCCTCTAGTATAGTCCATTGTGCAACGTTGCTTTTAAGGTACTCTTGGGAACACGTAAAACTGTGTCAACCTCAAAGTCATCTTCAAAGAGATGAGGACACACCTGGCTCCTCTACCTGGAATACCCTTCCCTCACTCAGCCACTGAAAAACTTGATTTTTTGTGAAGTAAATCACACATGTCCTAAACTTCTTTCCTGTATAGGCCTGTCCTTCTTTGGTGACTTTAATGTAAGTCTTTTGTTTTTAATTTTCTTATGTTTTTGTTTATTTTTGTACAATAGATAATTTTTCCACTCACATGCAATCTCCCGTCATATGACCTGTGATCCATCAGGATAGCCCATTGTTCTCTTCCCTCCCCTGTTTTGATCCATCTTCTCACTCTCACCTGCTGTATGCCTCAAATCTATAGTTTGTCTGCAAGTTACCTCTCTCTCTCTCTTTTTTCCTGGACCCTTTGTTATAGTTTCCCTATATTCCTCCTATAAGGGAACCTATCCAATATTTTTCTTTTCCCTTTTGACTTATTTCATTAAGCATAAACCCTTTTAGTTCCACCCATGTTCTGTGAATGGCATGGGTTTATCTTTTTTGATTGCTGAATAGTATTCCATGTGTACATAGAATACATCTTCTTGAGCCAGTCATCTTTTTTGGTATATTTAGGTTGTTTCCATATCTATTATAAATAATGTTGTAGTAAATGTAGGTGTGAAAATTTCCTTTCAAATTAACGTTTTTGTGTCCTTTGGGTAGATATGTATGCGTGAAGTCACTGGATCATATGTTAGCTCCATTTCCAGTAATTTGAGGAACTTCTACACAGCTTTCCATGCAGCTCAACCAGTTTACACTCACAACAGCAGTGTAAAGGATTCCTTTCCTCCACATCCTCACCAGCATGTGTTGTTGCCAGTTTTTAAAATATGGGTCATTGCCACCAGTGTGCATTTCTTCTCTGGAGAAGTGTCTTTTTAGCTCTGCCCATTATTTGACTGGGTTGTTTGCTTTGTGTTTGTTGAGCTGTGTAAGCTCTTTTTAAGTCTTTGAGATCAGTCCCTTACCAGTTTTGTGGAGTGCAAATATTTTCTCCAAATCTGTAGGTTGTCTCTTTGTTTTTGTTATTGTCTCTTTTGCTGTATAGAAACTTTTTTAGTTTGATATAGTCCCAGCTGTTTATCTTCTCCTTTTCTTTGCTTCTGGGAATGAGTCCTCAAAGTATGAAGTACATCTTATATAAATATAAGACAGTGGTCTCCTATTTCTTGTGCTTTATATGTCCATGATATGCCTCTGGAAAACATGCAAGGTACCAGTCAAGTGTGTTTTTTTTGATGGATGACCTTTCTGACCATCACGGTCTGTGGCCACTTATGCCATCAAATTTATTTAGGCTCCAACGTTGCTATATTTACTTTCTGAATCTGATCTGACATTTCTCAAACACTATGAGCTCTTCAGAAATTACATGAGCCAATCACAGCCATCTAAAAATATCAGTGCTCAGTGAACCTATATAAAAATATCTACTTCATGTCGTTTCCCTGTATCTCATATAAAAACTACAGACACTATGTTAAATTTTAAAACCTTGCAAAATATTCTGAAACAACCAGCTATTAAAATAATTTTATTTAAATGCAGGTGAATTAGAGGCACTATTTATACAATGTAAAATTATTATGCAGATTATGTATTACTGTGTTTAGAAAATAGTACAATTGTGATATTGTGAAGAAGGACAGGATTAGAAACACTAGCTTTTATTAGTCACAAATAGTTGAATAATATCAAGAAACTTGGATTCTTAAAATGCATGGATCTAACTTTGGAAAATGGTGTCCTTCAGTTATCGCCCTTTCAGAATACAGTCAGCATGAGTAGAAAATGTAAAACAGGAACAAATCACTTAATTCACCAATTATCTTACTTTTAGTTTTCATACCTTATTTAGAATGAAAATAATGAATATATGAGTTACTATTTGATGACTACTGTATTATCAAAGTTTGATAGAAAAACATAACCACAAGGAGAACTCTCTCTCCATTTTTGAAAATTTGATCATCTTTCTTTAAAATCTAAAATGAATTTACCAGATGACACAGTAATTTCAATCTTGCATACTTATTTTCATTTAAAAATATGTACAAAAATGTTAATAATTTATTTTACTATCTGGGAACAATCCAAATGCTCTTCAATGATTGGGTGGTTAAGAAAATCATATAATAAATTTGCACCATAGATTATAATTCAGCAATGGAAAGGGATTGCATGTAACAACATACAGGCATCTTAAACAAAGTGTACTGACAGGTAAACCAATCGCAGATGGTTACCTGTTCCATGATTCTATTTATGTAACATTCTTGACGTAATGTAATTATGCAGATGAACAGAGATGAGTGGTTTCCGGGGATGAGATGGGAAGAAGCTAAAGGTAGCATGTGGAAATCTGATAATGGAACAGTTCTGAATCTTAATTGAGATTGTATTTACAAGAAAATATAATTGTGCTAAAATTGTGTGAACTGCACACACACAGATACACAAGTAAATGCAAGCAAAGTAATGAAAACTGAAACTCTGTAAAGTGTTCCCATCCCAGGCTTATGGTTTTTGTATTGTCCTATAGTTATGTGAGATGCTATCACTTAGAGTAGAGAGGTAAAAGTAGCATAAGACTCTTTCTGTACCTACCTGTGAATCTATAATTATTTCAAAGTGGATTTGTATAAAAATTAGTTGTAATATGTGATCTGCCACTTACCTTAGACTATAAAATCAATCTGCTTAATCCCTGATGTCTTTATTTCATTTATATGAAAATTCAACTCAAGGATGACTTCCTGAAAAACTAAAGTGGCATCTTATTGCCTAGTTTAATATAAAATATAGACTATGCAAGTTATTATAAAACTTGAATAAAATATTTTATTTAATACATTTTAAGGATTTCGATTAATCTAGAGTAAATATAATTGTCTTAAATACTGAGCGTTGCTCCTTAATGCTATGAAAAGTTAGTTACATGCCCTCATCTTACACGTTCTAGCTCTCTCAGTTACCAGACTACAATGAGCCATTTTACTCACTTGATGAAAACTGAAATGATGTGGGTCTGTCTGGGGACCTGTGTGAACAGAACGCTGTCCTAAATGTGTTCTGAATCTCACAGTGCAGGCAAGTTCCAGAAAATTGTACACATTCACATCTGAAGCATTCAGTGTTAAAGAGTCGGATTAACCAATAAATGTCTTCTTGTCTTCAATAACTTGTTTATGCTGGCAATTTTGTGAATGATTTTGAATACTTCGTTCTGAAATAAGAGGGTGAATACTAGTAACCTGCAAAGCCATCTATCTAATAAAAACATAATGTAGGGAAAGCATAATGTCCATTTAAAATTTCTAGACTTTTTGGTTTCCTGTGAAACATTAATAGACAATAAAATCAACTAACATGACAGTGAGAGAAAGGAAAGACCATGACAGTATAACAGATTGAAAAAGCTAGCAGGAGCCTCCCTGGTGGTGCAAGGGGTTAACACACTTGCTTTATCAAGCTATCCTCAGCCACTGAGCTCCAGTTTTATCCCTGGCTGCCAGCCAGGGAGGGAACCCACATGGCAAGGCAGACTTGACTTCTCCTGCCCCTCCCCACTGCTCCCCTCGGCAGTGCATTTTAGTGGATCCACCTGTTCCGCTCCCCACTCTGTCTCTGGTGAATCCTCTCATCTCATGCACCTCTTGCCTGTACCCCAGTTCTTGTGTGCATAAATAAATAAATCTTAAAGTTAAGTAGATCGGCATTTTACCCAAAATCCAGGTTTCTTTACTTTCCTTCCTAGACCCTCTGCCTGCATTGCATTACTTCTCAGTAGTTATTGTATTAAAAAAAAAAAAAAAACAAACAACCAATAGTAGTCATTTGTTTTACAGTTTGTAGTATGAAAACACACAATTCTGTAGTTTCTCTTTTTCATTCATTGAGATTTCTTTACAATTCCACTGTCATCAACATAGACCACATTTATAGATTCTTGTCTTATCCCTAGTAAAATTCCACCAGGGAGCTGCCTGATATGTGACAGTACTATGTCATATGCATTCCCAAGTTTTTGTTAGTTTCATTTAGTTGTTTTCTACTTTATCAGCCCTGTTTTCCTTGTCTTTAGGGAATATGAATATTTCAGTCAAAGGGTTTAATATAAAAATGAAGAACAAATATGTACACAGTTCCTGAGGGGGTTGCTATTAGCTGTTTCAAACATTGCCTTAGAATCATCAGCAATTCCCAGTGTAGCCATGTGCCTCTAACAAGACATTGTTTAACGGCAATTTGGCCCTTGTGGTACCAACTGCCAAATGAAGATAATGACTCAAAATGCCTATTGTCTAAGGAGATAGCTTAAATTTTAAATAAATCATTAAAAACTGAATTTAACCAAGACTAAGTTAGCACAATTATTCTTATGCTAACTGTCTTGAGAAGATCCTTGAAAAAAAAGAAGTAAAAGAAAATTACATTCCAGAATGAATCCGGTTCCACCTTTTTTGCCAGAGACATCACTCTGGAATCTACTTATAGTGCATTATCTTAGAAAGGGAATCAAGTTACTTGACACCCTCAGAAAAGAAGTTTAATTCATTGGAAAACAAATTTTGATCCTCATAGTAATCTTTAGACCTCCCGTTGTCTCGTTATGAAATCATATACCTGAAATTATACATTTAAAATATTTTAGACAGAATTGAACTTACTGGATCTTGTGCAATCTGAACACCTCTTACTACTGGTTTGTTGGTGGTGCAAACCAGGATGTGCTAACCAACATCTCCTTTTTCATTATCCACACGTTTTGCCCTTCATTAAGGCACTTGACCTCTAGTGCTCCTTGACTGAGCAGTGGGATCGTGTCCCTGTAAATTAAAAAAATTGAAAATATTGTAAGCTATATGCTGACTAGTGTAAGTGTGAACATTTCATGGAGATATGAATCAAAAGTTAGGTTTGCAAAGTAGTAAAAGATGTGACAAGATTGTAGCTTGGGTCACACTGTGGGAAATCTCTAATGTGAGGCTGAATAATTTAGATTTCTATTTCATAAGACGTGGTAATTTGTATAGGTGGTAAATTCTGTGTACAAGACTCTTAAATATATATTTTATCTTTGTTACCAAAAAAAGAAGTGGCAAATATTTAAAAATAATTATAGAGTTTCTTTACCTGCCTTATGAATATACATGAATTGTTGAACTGTTTACTTGAATCATTATGCTTTGATTTAAATGCTACTATTTTCATGATTTTTAATTTATATTTGTCTTTATTTTTCCCTCATTAGACATGATTATTGTTTTATAAGGACAATCATTCCTTACATTGGCCCTCATACATTTTGTTTATTATTTTTCCTGGCATTGAAATTTCAGGTAGTGGGATTTCAATCACATTATCTAGATTAAATCCAGAGTTTATTCAGTAATTCTACAACTTTAAAATCTAGACATCTTTATACTTCTGATTTGTCACCTTTATTTTTCATTTTGGTAAACAACCTCTATTACTGCTGAAATCACTTAAAATATATAACAAAATCAGAATTATTTCAAGTAATTTAACAACCACCATCACCTCCCAATCTACTTTCACGTTCTTACAAAATGTACCTTTCCAGTTGGATGTGTGTATATGCTTTTAGTGTTCTCTGTATCCAAGCATATTTAGTAAGCTTCCTTACGAGTGACATAGATTTATTTTCCATTTCTTATGCCATAAATGATTATTTCTCGGCATTTTTCTTGATTTTACTTCTCTGATTTCTCTTTTTTGTCTTTTTTCTTCTCCATATTTGTCGTCTTTTTAAATTATTTTTAATTGAGGTAACACTGACTTGCAACACTCTACATGATTCAGAGGTATACGGTCCCACCTGCAGGTGCAGCGGCCACACTCACCCCACCGAGGCCCTGGGGTCCTTTGCAGAGCCTCGCCCTCTTCCTCCCCTTTTGGTAGCCTTGGTTAGAAAGGTGGATTTCTAGGATTCATCTTGGTTTACTTTACCTGCTCTTTTGTTTCTCTGAATTTGAAATGAGAATAATTGGCTTTTCTCTAGAGTTTCACATGCTAAATGACTGCTCATAGATAAAGCTCTTAGAAGCGTTCGTTCCCAGCACAGAGTAGAGATCCATGAGTTAGCCTTTATTATGTTCCCTTTCTTCATCTCAGAGCTTCTCTCTGCCATTGGTTTTCCCATCCATCTGATGAATAATGTTCATTATTTTTTTCAACAAACATTCTTTGGCAAATTGTTATTTTCCCCAGCTTTATTAAATACAGTTGACCTGTCAGTTTTTGATTGAGTAGGGATGACTTTATTTTACTCTTCTCCTTCACATTGATTTTGACTGGATTTAAAATATAAATTCATATCTGTTTCTTACCAGCACATTAAAACCAGTCCTTTTAGCTATCATAATTGCTAACCTGAAGTCATTAAAGCTGATTTTCCCACTTGAACGATTTGCTTCTCTTGTTCTCTATAACCATTTTTTGTCCGTAATGTCCAGCATTTTCACTATGGTTTGACTAGGTGTTCATTTTTTTCTTGCTTTTTGCTGATTTTCCTGAAGGTTAAAAGTGTCAAATATGGGGTCCTCCCTGGTGGCACAGGAGGTCATGGCACAGCACTGTGGAGCTGTCTGCAACCACTGAAGTGCGAATTCGATCCCGGCCAGGGAGGGACCCACACGGCGCAGCAGACCTCTCCTGTCTCCCGCTGCTCCCCTCAGCAGCGTGCTTCAGTAGAGCCACCTGCTCTGTTCCCTTCTGTCTCTGGTGAATCTTTTTACACATACCCCAACCCCACACCTCTGGCCTATGCCCTGGTCCTTGTATGCATAAATAAATGAATCTTTACCAAAAAAGAAAAGTGTTAAATATGAATTTATCAGTCCTGGAAAATGTTGGCAATATTTATTCCTTCACACAGTGTTTTACCCACCCTGTTTTCCTTTCTGGGTATCCATTTAAACATATATAACATTCTTCCTATATTTTTTCCATTCTGTTCACCTTCCTTCACATCTCCCACCTATTTGCCTTTTTCTATAATACTGTTTCTTCTTAATTATTTGCTACATGCTGTTCAACTATTCCAGAGATGCTGATAATCAGAAAAGAAGGTCTCATTCCATATGATTAGCGAAAGGAGATAGAGTTTAAATCATTACTTTGATGACAACATGTAAGGGATGCATTTATGATTTTTAAAATAACTTGTCATTCACTCAGTTCCAGTCCCAAGTGTATCAGAGATGTTATGGAGGAATTCATCCAGATTGTTGTGGAGGTGTGTAAGAGGTGTTTAAAGGTTTACATGCCAATGTTGTTCTTATTCCAGTTCTGCCTTTTACTAGTGGTATGATCTTGTGTACATTGCCCTCATCACTAAGAGATATCAAGTTAATAGAATTTGAGTAGGTCAAGTGCATGACTCAGTACCTGGCACATAGATTGTGATAACTGGTAGCTGTTACTGGGGAGGGCAAAGACGGGGATGAGGGCGGAAAGAGTACAAGGGACTGAGGTGATAGTGCACGGGTGAAATGGTGGTGGGAACTCCCTGGGGACTACAAATGATGTCAAATACAATTAAATAAATCTAATAAAAATAATTTTAAAAAAAGATCTTCTGCAGAGTAGGCTACTAACCAGAGGTTCATGTTTATTCAGTAATATTTATTTTAAAAAGTCACAGTTGAATGCCTACTAAAATCATGAAAATATAGCTCCAGATGCTGGGACTACAAAAATGAACAAGCAAGAATTCTTGGGTATCACATCTTACTAGAAGGTGGAAAGAATCAAAAAATTAAAATTAAAAAGAGCATAACATTAAGCACTGATGTTTAATAAGAAAACACTATGGCAGGACAGTGTCAGGAGAAGCAGTGACAGGGCCGATGGGGGAGGGCTCTGCTGTTTTGTTTTTAAAGATCAATTTATGCATAGAAGAACAGGTGCAGGCAAGAGATGGGGGGTGAGGGGACTTCCCAGAGTCAGAGCGGGGAGCAGAACAGGCAGATCCACTGAACACACTGCTGAGGGAAGCAGCGGGGAGACAGGAGAGGGCTGCTGCACCCTGTGGGTCAGCTCCCTGGATGGGGATCGAACTTTTGCTGCAGTGGCTGCAGATGCTTCACCCCTTGCGCCACCAGGGACGCCCAGATCCTGCTATTTTAACAAGAACTTTATGAAAGGTTCAAGAAGTGGAGTCTTTAATTATTTAAAATTCTGTGTTATGGGAAGAGCTGATGGTATAGCTCCAAGGCAAAGGAAACAGTGATTATTTCTCTGGTTTCAGTAACAGGAAAGACCATTTGTTGGAAATGGCTTCTAGAATGCTATCAGATGAAATTAGAAACGTGGAGACCAACTGTTTGATACATTGTAGATTATACAGGAGTTTGGATTTTATTTTAAGAATTAAACACTGAAATAGAAAAATAATGAGATTTATGTTCTAAAATATATCTCTAAAATAATCTAATGAGATTTATGTTCTAAAATATATCTCTGTATAGCTGGGGGGTCAAGCTGTAGGAAACCTTTGCTTTATACCTGGAGAGAGAGTAAGCTGTGCCGTAATAGAATGCATTTGTCATACATCTTTTGTTGGGATACAAATGATGATAAATAGGCATTCTAAGAAATGAAGTAAGTCAATTAAAATGTGAGAGTTTAAAAAAAATGAGAGTTTTTATAATGTATTTAATTAATAGTTTTCAAATTAGTGTTTATGCCTTTCAATCACTTAATGAACAAGAGATTCTTTGTACAAATGCCAATGTCTATAAAGATATTTTTAAATATATTTCCTGATATGTTTCAGTAACATTTATTAGCTGGTTATAATAGAACCTAGTACATAGTAGGAACTTAAAAGGTCTAATTACATTGTTTTATGATTTTGATACATTAATTTTCTTCAAGTCACAGAATAGTTCTCTTTATCAGGAAAGTCGTATATTAAAATTTGCATATTTTAGATTCCTAAGAATTATTTACTTTTCACTTTATGAGAGAGAGAAAAGAATAATGGAAGAATGCATTTTAGACATCTTATAAAGAATGGCTTCTGAGAAAACTTACAGTTTTGCATTTAAACCCTGAAGACCAAACATTGACTTTGCAAATGAACAAACACACATGTATGCACTTCCTTTTACTTGAAGAAAATTTAACATAAAAGTCGACTATTTTAGCAACAAAATTCATTTTGCTCTTTATCTTTGAAAACTGAATACCTGCCTGGAATACGCGCATGCGGCAGGCCCCATCTCGGCGCACTGCCTGCCGCCAGCTCATCAGGGACACTTGAGCCTGAGCAGAACAGCCCTCGTCCTCCACACTGCATCGCCTTTGGCTTATTTCTTCATAGTGTGTAGCACTCTCTGACGTTATCTCATTTTACGTGTGCTCATTTTCACCTCCCTGCCCGCCCCGCTCGAAAGTAAGTCATTGTCTCAGATCAGACATGTGGTTCTCAGGAACCCTAAGTGCGCGTCTAGGACTCTGAGTCTCTTAATTAAGCATGGATGCGCGGCCTTTATCGCCCCCTCTGGTAAAAAAGCAGTATATAAACACAATATTTTTTTTTAATGTAAGAAAAAGTAATGAGAAGATTTTTCTTGTGCATTAGACTTTATGTCTGATATTTACTTGGAAGAAAAAACAAAAAGGGTGATGGAAAATATCGGTTTTTGAAGAGAGTAGCTGTGAATAACCATGAACTCAGAACTTTCTGCTCCTCCGTTACTGATCCATAACCATGTAATTAACAATTATCAAAATTTAGGTGGTAAAAATAGAATGAAAATGGAATGAACATTATTTAGGAATTCTCTGGAAATGACTATACTAAAGTATGACTTCACTAGGGGAAAAGATGCTTGTTTATATTTTTAGATGTGTCTTAAAAGGTGGAGATAACCTAAACAGCTAAATCTAGTTGCCAGATGGGAAGTAATTGTTATTTAAATATTATCAACACACTGTATGATTGTTTCTCAATTTAATTGCTTTGGTCCAAGGATGAAACTGCTAACAAAAGACTCAGAAATAGTTTGTCTATTCTTGGAATTTCAAATACACGTGTTTCAAGTTCTCAAAAGTTCTGTGCTCAAATTTAATTTTTTATGTATATCATATCAGGAAAAGTAAAGGATATTAATGTGCTACACTGGTTATTGCCATAAAATGGCATTAGACAAATATGTTAAATATTCATGAAAACCTTTATTTCCCTTAGGTTCCAGCTAGCAAAAGTTGCTGAGAGAAATAAGTCACAAAGGAGGGAAATATAACACAGTACAGATAATCACAGGAGTTATAAACAAAGGCAGTTGACATTAATAATTAAATGAGAAAAATTCCCTGTGGAGGTTTAGATGAGCTACAGGCACAATCTGTAAAATCACTTGGCTAACTGATCATTAGTTATGTTCTAGACCAGGGGAGTATATATTAATGTAACCGGTTCCTCTACCCTCTTTTTCTAGTCGAATAATTTGTCTAATGTAATAAATATAGCTATTATACATGCCCTGTGAGGAAAAATCATCCCCATTAGAACCTGATGTTTTTATTATCTGTAAGGGAGCATTCGCTATAAATAAATGTGATAGGGAAAGTCTATCACTTCTTCCAAATTTTTGTGTGGCAGATTAAATAAATTCTAATGGGCGCTTTATTATTATTATCAATAACCAGAAATGTATTAACCTGACCTTTTTACACAAAGCCATTAATAATTTCATTATGAGATGTTTGAGTGGGAGTTTGTTTTTTGTTAGTCTGTTTTCTCTGCTTTTGAAAACTGGTCTTTATTTCAACAGGGCATTCTTAAATGAAGCGACGCCAGAGCCGCTAACCCAGTGGCTCGGGAGCCACCGACCATGGCTTTTGCCTGGAAACTGATTCTGTTCCTGTCCGTCACTGGGTGTCTTTCAGGTATGTTCTGTCTTATATGTCAAGTAACAGAAATATATAAACGTCTTTATTTCAGAATATCTTCATGTGTTCACTTAAATTTAGATCATTTTCATACTTTCCAAAAAAGAAATAGAAAACAATGTTTAAATCTCTGTTCTCAATGCAGGAAGTCATACTAAGATCAATATAAGAAAGTATTTAGATCAATACTATGTAATTGTTAATAAAATCAGTATCCAATCTAATCATTGTCAGCCTTTAAAAGGTTTTCTTTTATATATGCATACATTTGCATATCTATGCAACCGATGACAGAATAGCAGGTAAGTATAAAATATCTTATTTTGATGCTAAAATGCCCCTTTTAAAATAGAATCATATAGATGCAGAATCACATTGTCTTTAGTAAACACACACAGGCAAGCACACTTATCTCAGACATTTTGTCACATAATATAATTTTCTGGTTACTTCAGCTTTTCTGACTTTGTTTAGAGCAATCTTGTCCATATCTTGGTTTAAAATGAGATTTTTTTTTAAACTCTGCAACGTAGTTTATGGGCTCTGGAATAACAGTATCATGATGCTAAGAATTGTGATGTCAGGAGCCTTTTTTGCTTTATTGTAATAAAGCCAATGGCCATGAAGATGCACATGCTTGTGCAGGTAACATGTACACTTAATCAGATGCAGCCCTTGCCTGTTGCGTCGCCACGTGCTGCAGCAGTGTACGTCAGCTCCGCGTTGCACGTGAATCTTGTTATACCAAACAGGCAATCCTCCACTTAGACTGGGCTCGAAAACTGTGTGAATTGAAAGAAATGCATTTACATACAGATACAACTCAGTGTGTCTGTCACGATGTGTTTCCATGTATAAATCTAACATATTTAAAATAAAAGCTTAGACTGAGTAGCAGTAGAGTGGGTGCTGGTCATCATTGCTTACCGTAAAGATGTGAGAGGGTAGGAAGAAACCTTTATATCTTGCTGCTAGAGAGGTTTTTGAAAACCCAAAGGGAGTCAACAGTTTTAAAGGTATTGTAAGTTAAAGGAAAACCACTAGTCCATCAGTATTATAGCTTATTAAAAAGTGAATAGTCTTCATGTATTTTTCCTACTGTATCTTCTTCTTGTGCAGTAGTCAATCTTTGCTGCTGAACTAATCTGATCTTTTTTACCCTCTCATTATTCTCTTGTACTCATAAACTGACGGGATAGCAAAAGGGTTGCAAGATGGAATAAGGGATGCCACTTCACTTTGAGTTTCAAGTGGATAGGAAACAATTGTTTTATGTGTATGCATGTAATTGTATGTCCCATGAAATATTTTACTTCATTTTCTCTAATTAAATATAACTGTGGCCCTTGTTTTTACTTTTTAGTTTGATAACGCTAAGCTGAGGGAGAATGATAGTTTGTAATATCACTCTAAAGTTTTATTTTCTTATAATTGTCAACATTATCCTACCAAATAGTCATTTTAAAGGAGATAGTACATAATACTCCATTGTATATACATACCACAACTTCTTGACTCAGTCATCTATTTTTGGGCGTTTAGGTTGTTTCCATAGCTTGCCTATTGTGAAAAGTGCCGCGATAAACATCAGTGTGCAGGTGTCCTTTTGAATTAGTGATTTTGTGTCCTTTGAGTAAATTCCTAGGAGTGGGATTGCTGGAACATCTGGGAGCTCCATTTTTAGTAGTTTGAGGAACCTCCGCACTGCTTTCCATAGCGGTTGGACCACTTTGCATGGAATGTTATGCCACATTCAAAAAAGATAAACTCATGCAATTCGTAGTAACACAGATGGAGCTAGAAGGGATTATTATCAGTGAAATAAGTCAGAAAGAAAAGGAACAATATCAGATAGTGTCACTTAGAAGGAGGAATGTAGAGGAAACAAGGGACTAAAGAAAAAAATTAATTACAATAAATTAAAAATCAGTACAATGTGACTGTGAAAAGATGGAAATATACAGCTTGAAATGAAGTTCATGTGGCCAAATTTCCAGCTCATAAGAGAATCACTGACTCTTTCCATGGTGTAAAATGACATACTGGAAGATAGAACTAATGAAACTGGGTTTGGAAATAAATTGCTGTTCAAATATTATAGACAAATCAGAAGGAAAAGTTAAAAACACAGATGTTGCTAAATTTTACATGGAAATTGATTTTTAATCATCACCATTTATTATGAAGTATGCATGCTATTGTTTAAAGAAACCATTTCTTCGCTGTACATACATGTTTAAAATCAAATTGATTAGTTACTTAAAGATTTGTTATCAGTGGCATTTCAAGATATTTTTTCACGTTCATCTCCTTATTCTATCAAATTATTCTGGAGAGATAAACACTATTCTGCTCCTGTTATGTAGTTATACATTCAATATTCACTTCACTATTTTTTTTTTTTTTTTTAGTTTTCTCTGGTTATTGTCTTTAGTTATCTGTGTCACATTATAAGACCTATTTACTACAGTGGGTTGATTACTAGTGTAAATAATGCAAATACTTAAGCTAGAAGTTGTGAGTCTTTCTTATGCTCTTTCTGCGTATGAAGTGTCCAATTCTGTCCATTGCCACATGAAATATTCTAGCTTTCTTCTGGTTATTTATTTCTGTGTAGAAGAACTGGTGTGTAGGCCAGAGGTGTGGGGGGTGAGAGGATTCACCAGAGTCAGAGCGGGGAACGGGCAGATTTACTGAAACACACTGCTGAGGGAGCAGCAGGGAGACAGGAGAGGTCTGCTGCGCCCTGTGGGTCCCTCCCTGACCCAGGATTGAACTCAGTGATGGTGCTGAGACTTAGCCCCTAGGCCACCAGGGAAGCCCCTTTTTCTGGTTATCTATAACCTTCTACTCCCAAAGTGAGAGCATCCTACCATCCATTATTTACTGTCTTAATTGTTCAATTCCATATATATAGATAGCTATATATAGTGTATATATATAGGATATATATATATATTTAATTCTATATATAGTAGCTTTGGAACTGCTAACATGGGGAAATGTATGAACTCATGTTAAACTTGATAGCGATATAGATGCATATATCTATAATGCATGCCTGGGTGTGCAAATGTATACTTGTTTGCTCAGCCATCTGAGATGACTTAGCAGCAGTGTACTGCACTGGAAACCAGAAAGTGCTACCATCTTGGTTACTAATACCACACTCCAATTCAGGGGACCTGGGCTATTTAGACTAATCAATGATTCTAGGACTGGGGCAGGAAATATATCTGAGTAGTCTAGAGTCCCTTGTAGTATGCAGTTTGTAAGGAAGAGTGAAATAAGCCAGAAAGAAAAAGAAAAAAAAAAAAAACAGCACATGGTTTCACTTATAGGAAGAATTTAGAGGACCCAAATAAGGGATCAAGGGAACAAAAGTAATTGTAACAGATTAAAAATAAAAATCAGCAGGCAGCTATAAACCAGAGACATTCTGCAGGGGTGGGGGGAGGGAGCAGGATCAAAACAGAGGTGGGTAGAGCACAAGGGATTGTTGTGATAGTGCATGGGTGAACCGGTGGCGGGAATTTCATGGGGAGTATGCATGAGAAGAGAAAACATACACTGTACAAAAATAAGTAATAATGTAAAAAATACACAAAACAAAATAATAGAAATAAGCTAATAGTCAAAAACAATCCTCAAGAACCAACTGAAAGTCTTCCCAATGGCACACACTTGAACAATTTGAGCCTGTAAATAAGTATTGTTATAACCCAAAGAATGAAATAGATGCCCATATGTTCATATGCATATAAAATAAGTGTTTGAAAAGAACAAATGAATCTAAGTAATACACAAATTTCCCATGTAATTGAATTTTTTTAAAAAATACAGAGATATTTTGTTCTAAAGGAGCTGGAATGCAGCCCCCTTCCTTAAGTATGTGCTGTGCATCCTGAGTGTTTCCAGAGAGTACGGAATGGAAAGTGGGATAAGACAAGTGACTTTATAGTAAAGATAACTGATACACACTACTTCAGCCTTGGAATAATCACGGTCAGCGTCAACAGTGAGAGCGTTTACATTGATGTGATGTGATGAGAATGGCATCTCACCTCTTTCCTCTTTATAACTTTTCTGTTTTAGAAAGCCTACAGCCCCTGCAGGGTTCCCATATGCAGCAAGGGAATAGATGAATCCCAGTTTTTAAGTGTATTTCAGACCTCTGGGTTATGTTTGTTAATGTCTCATGGACCAAAGCAAATTGCATAAACCAAGAGCAGATTTGGGGTGTAGAAAAGCAGATTCTGCCTCCTGAGAGTGGCTGCAGAAGCACAGTATAAATGATTTATCACTATCGGCGTGATATACTAACCCTCTAGGACTTAGGCATCTACTATAGCTGAAAGTATGCCCTTTGACTAGTATAACTGCTTTACTTAAATGTTTGCTAAAAGTATAGATTTTTTAATGTATTTATTACAAAGTAATGATAATAGCAATAATAAATAAGAGATCTGGAAGAAATTTTGGAGGCGATGAATATGTTTTTGGCATAAATTGGGGTGATGGCTTCTTGGATGTTTACTTATCTCCAGACTTACCAAGTTGTACATATTAAATATGTACAGCTTATTCTAGCTCAGTCATGCCTCAGTAAAATTATGTAAATGAAGTCTATATACAGCAATAAGAAATACATGTAACGATGTCCTCTTTTCAGACAACATGAAAGTGAAAGCAGTGTCATCTAAATTATTAGCTGAGCTTAAAAACATCAACAGTATGTACAAGTCAATCATATTATTTTTATCACTATGAAATAAATTAAATTCAATGAAATCTAAGCTTTTGAAAATAAAATGTGTGAAACGAATTGGAGATGGAATCACGATTACCTTAGCCTAATTATCAATATGTATGTGACAAAATGCATCAACATTTCAACTTCTACTGTGTCAAAATCTGTGCTACTGTTCTCTTTAACCATGATTGTCCAAGAATGTGTTATCTTCCAAATATGTATGGATATAGCAATTGGGAGGAAACCATGTGGTTCAGGATTTATCTTCTTTGAAGTTATAAATAACTTTGTTGACATTCCTTGACTATAAATTCTTCATTCAATCCCCATGTTAAACAAACAATAGCAACGGAAACTAAAAGGTTTACAATGCTCTGTATTCTATCTATTTGCATTTTTATTATCACACTCATTTGCAATGTGATTAGTAATTATTCTAACCTCTTTAAAATAGATGCCTTATCTAACAATTAAGTCTAATCTTAGACAAATGTATTGCAATAGTATTTATTCCAGACTGGTATCTTACTGTGAAATTCAGTGAACACTCTGATAAAATGTTGAGACTAATGGTGATAGTGTGTGTTCAAATTGTCATATTCAAGTATTAATTATTAATATTTATTAGCATAAGCTTTAAAACAGTCACCACTAGGTTCATCAACATACAATCATCTGTTTATGTTTTTTTAAGATTTATTTTTTGTTTATGCATATAAGAACTGGGGTGCAGGCCAGAGATGCAAATGTGACAAGATTCCCCAGAGACAGAGTGGGGAGCAGAACAGACAGATCTACTGAAACACACTGCTGAGGGGAGCAGTGGGTGAGGCAGGAGAGGTCTGCTGCACCCTGTGGTCAGCTCACTGGCCGGGGATCGAACTCAGGCTGTGAATTCATGTCGCAGTGGCTGGTGATAGCTTGATAGTGCTGAGACTTTATCCCCTGCACCACCAGGGAGGCCCATTTTGTATTAATTTTATATCCGCATCACCAGCATACATTTTTCTTTTTTTTTTAATTTATGTATTTATGCATACAGGCACTGGGGTACAGGCCAGAGGTGTGGGAGGTGAGAGGATTCACCACAGACAGAGTGGGGAGCACAACAGGCAGATCAATGGAAGTACACTGCTGAGGGGAGCAGTGGGCACACCAGGAGAGGTCGGCTGCACCATGTGGGTCCCCTCCCTGGCCAGCAGCAGGGATCGAACTCGTGCTGCAGTGGCTGCTATTTGCTTCATAGTGTGCTGCGCCACCAGGGAGGCTCACCAGCATGCATTTTTCAACGTCACAATTGCTTATCTAGTTCCCAGAGTTAAGGATAAGAGTTAATTGACTATTAAAACTAGAAATATCTGTATACCTCCTAAACTGGAAAAAAAAATCCTTAAGTTTATAAATCTGAGCATTAAAAATCATTTAGAGATTGTGTGATTCAGTTCTCATACTCGGACAAGTAAAATAGTGTTTATTCTTAGTCAGGACGAGGTTCAGTTAGGTTCTGTCTCTGCCCAGTTGCACACAGACGGTATCTAATGGGAAAATAATGAGAAGCCTGTCTCCTGCGGCCATGCTTTCAACATGCCAAATAATGGGAAGATGAGACAAGTGAGGAAATCCCTTTGCTCAGAGATAAATTGACCTCTCTATACAAGTGCATCCCGTTATTTTCACCTGAATTACGTTCACATGCTTCTGATGTAAGCTATATTGCTTTAAAAACAATGAAAAAAGGCATTTTCCCCTCTACTCTGACCCAATTCTCCTCCATTGGGTTGAATCTATCTTATTGGAGAGGTGACAGTTTGTTCCTTCTGCCAAGAGAGTGATGTACTACTAAACAGAGGATGTCTGTCATTGATAAGCTTATACAAACACTCTCCTCCTTCTCCGTGGCGTATGGTAAATAGCACAGAACTGCATCACTGCCAGCTAACGCAGCCTTAGAACTTTAAAAGGAAAATGAAAACAGAAGTGTTCAAGAGAACAGGTGCCTGACGACTGGCCCACTGCAGCTGAGAAAGAGAAATGGGATCTGGCTCCTGCATGATCATTTTGAAATTATGTGTGTGCACATTGCATTGGTCCCCCAGGAAGTCGGCATGGAAACGGAGCTCACTTCCATGCAGGCCCCCAAGTGGACTCTTATCGGCTGTGCGCTGGTGGTATTAGACGTGTAATTAATCAGAAGACAATTTAATTTCTCCTTGTCAGCAGGAGAGGGGTCAACTGAATTCAGTGAGTCGTGTTTGTTTTTATCTTAAAAGCTAAGAAAATGTTGAAAGATGTCTAAAGTGATCAGCGATTCCTGTAGTATTATCAAATTAAACCACAGGATAAAGACAGATTGACTAAGGATACTAGGGAAAGAAGAATAAATATGTTCTCAAGGTTTTGGAAATTACAGAGATAATTAACTAATTTACAGATCAGCTAAATGTTATTGCTCTTAAATAAAAAATATTAAAATATCTTACCACTGCAGTATAAGCAAGGAGTAAACAGTATATGTCAAAGTGTCATGAAGTCTAGAAAGTACCATGGTGGTTGCTTTTTAAACTGGACTGAATTTTATCAGTATTATTAGTTTCAATAATGCTACATCTTTACTGATTAAAGTGAATCATATACACTGGTTTTCTTCATTATTGTTAAAGCTTGAAGAGTACTCAATATACCATGGCACCACAAGAACTTGTGAGCAAATGTTCATAATATCACTTTTTATGCAATAATAAATAGCTACCACAGCAATGCTACTGTGAAATATGTCTGCTTATTGTGGACATTGTTTTATTGCTAAGTAATTGTTTATAGCTTCAGTTTCTGAGGAGCTGTCCCTATGTTGCAATTTGAGTAATTCAACAGCAAAAAAGCATCTGTTATTCTGTATAGTTCTCATGAGTTCAGATAGTTCTATTCTGCATATAAAATGGAGACACAGTTACATTATTGATCTTCCAGGGAAACTGGACAAAGTTGAAATGCAGAAGTAATGTAGGGGGAAAAATTCTTCTCGCCTTAACTATAAATACATTCATAGGTTTTTCAGGATCCAGATACTGAAAATATATCATGTGTTATATACATATACAACATGATATATATATATATATATATATATAAAACTAGCTATGAGAATTAAAAAGGGTTAAGTTCTGTATGTTTTATAGCTCTTTGGGAAAACCTTATTTTTCTAACCATCAATCAAGTTAACTACAAATTTCTGAGGAGACTGTCAGCTTCCATGTTTTGGTGGTATTTATTTGCTATAGGAGTCAGCAATAATAATGTTCTAGTCTAGATTTTTTGGGGAAACGTGTTTGTCATTCTAATTCTCACTGTAGCTTTATTACTGCAGTTTGTCAGAGAAAGTTTTTATCCCAGTGATCTGTTTATGATGATGGGTGTGCTTCAGCACAACCTTAACCTCACTGTGGATTTCAAGTATGGAGGACCGTCCATGCGTTCCAGGTCAGGTCAGGGATAATACAGTTTTTAGTGAGGATCTTTTCAGTGTTTGCATATTTTGCGATTTTACTTTTTACATTCTTAAGTTTAAAAACAAAGAATATCTGCTCTGTAGAGCACAGACGATGCCTGTTCTATCTGATGTTTCATAAAAGGTCTAGCATAGAACTTTAAAAAGCATGGGTACCTATTTTTTAAGTGAATTAAAGTAAATAATTGTTCTATTTTTTTTCTTCTGTTAGAGCAACATAAGCTTTTTCTGTTAATAGCAATTTCTGGTGTGACCATCCACAAAGAATGAAATTTTTGGATTTTCTAATGTGACCATTCCGATGTTTTTCAACACCCAAAACTAACCTTAGCCTTCTTTGCACTCAGGTCCTGGGTAAGGCGAAGAGGGGCTCAGTGGCTTAGGGTGGCGGCTTATGGGTCCTTTAGTGATGGGCGTGGTGTGGTAGCATACATCTGAAATGGTACGACTGTACCCCTCGATCGTGTACGGTGCTGTAAACCAGGGGCGCCTCCATAAAATAATGATGAGAATGTTAAAGATACCAGTTTTCTTAGATTAACTTAGGGGACTGTGAAAACAACCAGTAACAAAAAAAATAAAAAGGAAAGAGGAGATGGAAAAGAAGAGAAGACATTAAAGGAAAAGGGAAACAAAGCTAAACTCTGAATAGTCAGTCAGGTGCTCGACGTCATGCCACCATTCTCACTCTGCACCTTGCACCTAGCCCCGGTAGACTTTCACTCCGGGAGGTTCTAAAGGTTTCTAAGAGGATGCTTGCTTTATGTGCCTCTCTGCTTGCTCCTCTGTGGTAATTCAGAGAGCTGAATGTTTTATAATTTTCTTTGTAAAGGTCCTTCACCTCTTTTGTTAGATTTATTCCCAAGTATGTAATTTTTTTGGTTTCAGTTATAAAGGGGGTGGTTTTCTTTATTTCTTCTTCTTCAGCTTGGTTGTTTGTGTAGAGAAAGGCTACTGATTTTTGTGTGTTGATTTTGTTTCCTGCTGCTTTGCTAAACTGGCCAATTAGCTTGATCGGATTTTCTGTAGAGCTTTTGGGGTTCTCTATGTATATTATCATATCGTCTGCAAACAGTGATAAGTTTACTTCTTCTTTCCCTATTTGGATACCTTGTATACCTTTTTCTTGCCTTAGTTCTCTGGCCAGAACTTCCAGCGTTATATTGAAGAGCAGTGGTGAGAGAGGGCAGCCTTGTTTTGTTCCAGATCTTAGGGGAAAGGACTTTAACTTTTTTCCATTGAGAATGATACTGGCTATGGGCTTGTCATATATCAACTTCTCTTATCATCAGAGAAATGCAAATCAAAACCACTATGAGATACCACCTCACACCAGTGAGAATGGCACATATCCAAAAAAGTAGCAACAGCAAATGTTGGCGAGGATGTGGAGAAAAAGGAACTCTCTTACACTGTTGGTGGGAATGCAAGCTGGTCCAACCATTATAGAAAGCAGTATGGCGGTTCCTCAATCTACTAAGAATGGAACTTCCATATGATCCAGCAATCCCACTCCTAGGAATAGACCCAAAAGACACAAATACACT
>JAGFMF010011614.1:10785761-10841668 GCA_019455555.1 Galemys pyrenaicus | reverse complement strand
GAAAGGAATAAGAACAATATTAATAATAACAATAACAGCAATAAAGACACAGAAACCAAAAATGAGGAGACAAGGACAGACTGGGGACACCTGGTGGGGGGAGCTAGGGTACAGGCCAGAGGCGTGGGAGGTGAGAGGATTCACCAGAGACAAAGTGGGGAGCAGAACAGGCAGACCCACTGAAACACACTGCTGAGGGGAGCAGCAGGCGAGGCAGGAGAGGTCTGCTGCACCATATGGGTCCCCTCCCTGACTGGGGATCGAACTCACGCTGCTGTGCTATGGATGCCTGACCGACCATTTTTATTTAAGATGCTGAGAGCTGAGCTTTGTATATTCTCTAATAACAAGCAGTATTTTTATGGAATAAAATAAGTTATAAAAGTTTTGAACGAAATGACTTCTTTTTTTTTAATGTATCATATATGCATGAAATTGTCTGTTTCCTACCCTCTTGGTCAGATGCATCAGCCTGTTTTTCCCATAGCAAGGAAGAAATGTCATGTGACAAAAAGGAATCTCAGTTCAAAAGACAGATTTCCTGAAGTTTAATGCTACATTCAACTGCTCTCTTTAAATAGCTAAAAGTCAGTCGTACAAAAGCAGCTTAATCTTCCCATAAAAAATCCAAAGGGACAAAGCAAGTAAAGTATAGAAAAGTGAGAGGAAGAATTAATTTGTCTGAAAAGATCATTCTAAGCAGCTGAGTTGCTTGATGATGGAGTTGACTCTCTCAGGAGAGTCTGTCAGTTCTCTAGAAAGAAAGTTCAAGCGTGAACTAAATGATCATTATGTAAGATAATTTTAGCATCAAAGGGCTTACTCGGTCAGATGATATAAGTGTTTTCCCCTAATCCTTAGATCTATGATTCTATAATTTGAACTTTAAGAAACACAAGGTTTTTTTTAATGTATTTTTAGTAAGAGAGAAAGTTTAATAATAAGGGATTACCAAGTGAGAGAATGGTAAAGCATTAAAGGGAGAAGAACTGAGAGTCGAAAGAATAGATTGGAGGTTAGAAATAATATCTAAATATATCCATGAACTCATTTATTGGATGTGAGGATGAAAAAGGAGAGAACAGACGATTCTTCTGTCTGCTGTTCTGAGTGAGCATCTGGGTGAAGAGCAAGCTGACAATACAAATAAGGGCCAAAAAGGAGGACACTTAGGCAATAAATAAGGCAGAACATCATGTAATATTGAATTGCATCAATAAATAGTAGCTATTGTCGAATAAAATGCAATGAATTTGGGGGAATATTTAATGCATTAGAATCTGTTTTTCTTTGTGGAGCATGAACTTATAAAATCTTATTTTGGATTCCAGCCAAGGAAAATTGTTTTTCAAAGTGATAAAATGAAACTGATTGTAAAATAGCCTTTTAATGAACTCCGATGATCCTATTCTATGAAACAATTTTATTTGTTTGGACACTGTTTTAAATATAGTTTTCTTATAAGCATCCAGAAATATTTTCTTTCAGAATGCAGAAGTGCACTTTTTGGGTAAAATATTCTAGAATGAAGGAGGACTGTGTTCTAATTTCAATTTTGCCACCAACTGTGGTACATTAATCAAGTCATCATTTCCTTCCTTTTAATATAGTGATCTAGGCTATATCATTTTAAATCCTCTTCTATGTCCTAATATTATTTTTCAATCATCAAAATATATTTACCGAATCCTCAGAATTGATAACAAAGGCATTAAGCATCCCAATATTTGAAAGAATGAGAATGGTGCTGGACACATCCATATATTATTTACCAGAAGTTGTCAAGTATGAACCAGAGTAAACAGTCAAAAACCTTGAAATTTAAAGGAAAATAAGATAAGTAAAACAAATAAACAAAGTATATAAAGTTGGTGGAGATGATCTATGTTTCCTTCCTGTCGCTAAGGGGGATGGGGCAATGTCACACAAGACAAGAGAACTTTTTGTGGTGACAGGGTGTCTGCGGGATGAAGAGGCTTGCTCCCAGTGCTGCAGTTTAACGCTTCCTAACCTGGGGAATCTCAGGTGCCCAGCACAGAGAGGGTGAGGGAGCAGGGCATGCTAGAAACACTTGGAAAATGTCACCATGCCTCGATTTGACTGCAGGTCACAAGGCAGCATAAAGCCAGGAAACTAGCTCCTTCTTAAAGTCATGAAGCTTCTAAGAGTAATCCTGGAAGACTGAATGAAATTAAAAGGTCACAGAATATACACTAAATCATAGTATTTGGGAAAAAAAAGGTTAATGAACTTATGTGGCACAGAAATTGATCCTACAGAGGTAACCAAGCTTGAACCATTTTGATGGATTCTTGTCAGTGCTACCTGACAGGAATAGATGACCTTAGGAAAAAGAAAAGGAGAATAGACTGCTAGCAGTTGTCTGAGTGTAGACTGGAAAGGGCTATCTGCATAGAACATCAGGCAGTAGATCGCGATCTCTGACATCTGAGCAACCTGATGGATGAGGACATCTGAGGAAGATCATGTGTAGCCCACAGAGAGTCAGCTTATGCATGATTGCCATGCAGCCGACCGTTGGGACTCATCACACTGTGTCAGTCAGATAAGTAAGATGTTGGGCTTTCAGCTTGCCAACCATAGCTAAAATACTCACTAGAAGGGAGGAAGGGAACATCACTCCTTTAGTTCTATAGATCTCCTACCCACAGGGCGAAACTGAACTAGGGGAAGAGGAGTGACAGTTTGATGTTTGGGCCTAGTCAGAGACAGATGTATTAGTATTGCAAAAATGAGGCACAACTTTCAGACATATCTTCACTACTATCTTAAAAGTGTTTGGAAAGCTGGGAACACTTTGAAAATGGCATCCACACTTGGGAAGGGAAATCTCGCAGGAGATGCTTCAAATCAATAATTGGAGAGAAATAAAACTTCTTAGTTTCTATTATAAACTCATTATACATAGCTGTATATCCCCTCCTTGTTGATATATAAACCTCCTGGTAGCCTTTCGTTGGTATCATTCTTTACATAAAGAAGTTAAATGCCATTCTGAGTCAGGCAGTGCCCTGGGCACCGTGGATTAAATCACAGAGAGAGAACACCCCACACAGTGCTCAGTCACAGAGGCTGCAGCCTTCTGGACTGATGGCCAAATCACAAACCACTGAGTGAGGAAAAGCACCTGGTTGTCTTTATGGGGTGCAGCATACTTTTTATTAATCGTACTTCATGAGCAGTCATTTCTGTGCCTTCTCCTGGCACCTTTCATACCATGCTTCGGGAGACAGGACTTACATAGTGTCGAGGGTATTAGAATGGTGGCAAGGGAAGCACAGTAGCATACAGCAGAGAGAAATGTGCTACCGTTGTGCACACAGCTCTGCAGCTCTGCCTGCTTCTGTCTGTTGGCACATTACTAAGACTCCTGCCCAGTTCCCTCCAGTGTGCGTGTTCCATAACCATATGCTCTGAGTGGACTCTTCACACTTAGGAAAATAAATTGAGAGTCTATGACTTGCAGATGTACAAATGATTAAGCTTAATGTTTGGAAAAAGCATGAAACCCAGAATAAATAGATGTTTTTACGAGATTAATGTGCAGTTAGGACATGTTTCTACTAGGCTTTTTGCTGTAACTTATGTCAATACAGTAGTTTGTTATAGAATATTATGATTTTCCTTTAATTAAAAATATGAATGGCAAATATTTTTTTCTCTTTTGAAAGAAAATAAAAAATATATTCTCAGTGTAATAAATAAAATAGGACTAAATGGAACATTCAGCATAGCCATTGGGAGTATCACATGATAATTACTGTAGACATATATTCAAAACAAGGTTTGAGTAATCCTTCAGTCTTTGCTTCTAAAATATTTAAAGATAATTTTGCATTCCTGAAAACTTTTATAGTGATGAATAAAATCCCAAAGGTTTGCATTGTGTTCATTCATTTTTGTTATGAAAAATAACAATAATCATAGAATTAATCTTGTACAGTAGGTCAGGGAATTATTATTTACTTGTATTGAAAGCATTAGTGGAAAAAATAAAATGATTTCTATACTAAGTGTTCTATACTGAGTTACTCCAACTAGTTTTTCAATTTTCAACTATTCTAAAATTCAATGTTGAAATTATTCAGTTTTGTTCTGTCTTTTAGGGAAAGATGCCTGGTATATCTTCAGGTCATTTATATTCAGTCCTAAAATGACCTTAATATTGTTCTACTTGAAAAATAACAGCCCTACTTTGCTCCGGGCTTGCCATATTTTGGTCCTACTTAACTTGCTTACTACTATATTTCTAGTATTGGACTTCTAAAAGTGTGGGCACAGAGAACAGAAGCTTAGAGATACTTCAGAGATCCATGGCATCAAAACTATTTCCATTATTAAATAAATGTATCACTGAGCCCTTTCACCGCCTTGGCATTTTTGCTAGTTCAGCGGAAGCGATGGTCAGGAAAATGCTGAGCCAGTGCGCAGTATAGCCAGAGGCATCAAACAGCACTAAAGACTGTTTAAAATCTGGTCTCATCAACCACGATGGTGCATGGTACCAATTGTATGTGGGACATATAGAACTCAAAGGGCTAGATAAAGCCAAACCAAGAACTAACTCCAGAAGGTGGACTACAGAACTGAGGCTGAGAGTGAGAACAAGGTGGCGAGGCAGTAAAACTCACTGTGATGATGGACTATGGTATTTTGGTGGCGGGTGCAGTGTGGTAAGAACACCTGAAGCAGGTGACCCTATACTTCTAAAGACAAACAATGGTCGAAACCAGTGTTACCTCAACAAAAGCAATGAATCCATCTAGTCTCCTAATTCTGTTATGGAGCTGTACAAATATCAATTGTATTAAATAAACCCTTGAATGGGGATTACAATTGATGGCAAGTATATGTAAATTTTAAAAAAATATATTAATAAAAAATAATTGTCAAATAAATAAATAAACCCTTGAATACCCATCTTTTAATCATTAATATGACAGAATAGGACATATGGATAAAGTACTTCTGCAAAAAGAAGTAGGTTACTGGCTTCAGAGGAGATCTTGTGTTTTTGTTGGTGATGGTGTGATTGTGTTCTGAGACAAACTGATGAGTCATTTTTTAATGGATTAATGATAAAAAAGAGTGATTGACAAATTGTGGTTCAAGTTTGTATATTGACAGATTTATAAAAAAAAAACTAAGTGGCTTGCCCTTTTTTTTTAAAAAAAAAAGCTTATTTCATTTATGCATATAAGAACTGGGGTATAGGCCAGCGGTGGGGGGTAAGGGGATTCACCAGAGACAGAGTGGGGAACAGAACAGGCAGATCTACTGAAATATACTGCTGAGGGGAGCAGCGGGAGAGGCAGGAGAGGTCTGCTGCACCATGTGGGTCCCCTCCCTGGCCAGGGATTGATCTCATGTTGCAGTGGCTTCATAGTGCTATACTTAACCCCTTGCCCCACCAGGGAGGCCCCTGCTTTGCCCTTTCAAGGGATAGGGCTGACACTTCCATAATAAGCCACTGAGGGTTTATTACAGTTTAAACAAATTAATTGATGTTTTTAAATCTCTTAATGTTGTCAAGCGTAGTAAAACTGTAAATGGATATAACTAAAGTGTTTTCTGGGGACCTAAATAATTTTCCAAGATTTAGATGAGTTCTCAAAATAAAGTTTGATAACAACTTCTTTCATAAAAAATGGAACACATTGTAGACCTTCAAACATATCTGTTCATTGAAAGTAGCAAGGTGTAGACTGGACAAGCAGCAACGTGGACACGCATGAGAATCATGCCTGTAAACCCTTGTAACCTATGATAAAGAACTTGGACTCTATCCCATATCGAGTACTGATGTAAGCGAGTTACTGGAATTTAAATTTCCCAAGGTGACAGTGGCAAAGGCAAAAGGTAAAATAAGTTGTTCGTTTTCTCCCTTCCCACATTCTTTCCTCTGAACTTGGGTAGTTATCAAGTTAATTCATTTTATTCTTATGTATTCCATATCATTTATCCTATCCTTTCTGTTTCTGTTCGTTTAATTAAGTTCAATCTCAAATCACTTAATGTCTAGTCTGCTACTTTCTCTCCAGTTTCTTCTGTCCATCAGTCCTTATTTCCATCAGTCCGTTCTGAAATCTGCTAAGGGATTAGCCTACTTAACATCAGTCTGCTGACATTACTATCAACCCTTAAGCTCAATCACATATAAGATAAGCTTTAGTGTTAAGCAATATTAAGATGATAAACTTCTCAACATAATGGCCAAAGGTCAATAGTTAGCACTCAGTATATATTTTACTCTTTTCTAAGTAAAAACTGGTACAAAGAAGTTTACTAATTTTCTCACTAGACACCAAATCTACCTTAACCGTCACACCTTTCTTTGTAACATGCTCTCTAACTGAAATACCCGTAGGCCTTGCCTCATCAATGTCATCATCTTTAAACGCACCTGTGCACACATACACATGTGTGTATACAACATACATCTATGCAGATCTCATTTGTAATTTTAATGTGTGGTGGGAGCATATATATTTACATGCATGTGTGTATGCATCTCATTCATTATTTGTAAGTGGACATTATACATTACCTGTGTAATGTAAATGAAGTCAATGAATGTGTGTGTGAATGGGTACCTGTAAGTGGAGGGGGAAGAGGATAGAAAGGGGAAAGGAAGATACACATTAGATGTGCCCTCCAGCACAAAAGTCTGATTTAGCACTTCCCCTTACTGACTTTGGGTATACAGTGCAGAGACTGGACCTTGGGATGAATCCAAACCTCAAACAAAGGATTGATTGAATTACAAATTGATTTAAATCTGGTGGCCAAGTCAGAGTTACTGGCCCAGGAGAGAAAAATTAGAAGCATGACTAAACATGCATCAGGCTCACTGGTTGGGCTGTCAGCCCTCAGCAGTGTCACACACATTCACAAAATAGGTGCAAAATCCATGAGGTTGATGATAACAGTTACACATTTGTTGACTAACTTTCTTTAAAGTAGGGGAAAGGTGCTCATCCAACAGAATTTGCCATCAAAGCCATAAGATTTTAACAAGCACATCCAAATAAAATATAATACTCAAAATCAGGGCATCATAAAATGCTAGACGTGTAAGTCCAGTGCCATTAAGTACACGTATCACCTAGGCAGAGGAATCATCAATAAATGTTTAGCAATTTGCAAACAACTATTTCTAAATAAGCAGAGTTCAATCACAGGTCAACTTAGCAATTTTTGAAGTTCTTGTTATATATTAAGAACTAATTATATCACAAACAAGAAGGTTACTGTAGCTACTAAGGAAGAGTGACCCATAAAAGGAGAGATTTGTCCTATGGGTGATTCTGATTTGATGCCTCTGGCACTGGGTTGGAAGAACTGTTGAAGAAATCTATTCAAACTTCACAAGATCTCCATGTGAAATCGATCTCAGAAACACACCTCCACTTGCTAGGGTAAGCAGAATAAACACTTTTGGAAGAAAATATGCATTCAAGGGATGTTACATAGATCCTGTGTCACATAGGATGACATCAGAGGGGAACTGACTGATGTCACTCATAAAAGAGGCAGAAAGTCAGTAGCAGGTTATGTGGGGATAGGTGCTAGTCCCTTGAGAAGAAGAACAGCTGATTGAGTTAGTAGGTAACATTTAGAACAACTTTTATGACATTTGACACTGAAGAGGAGCCACTCTCTCTGTAATTAGTTTGGGAAATCATACCTATAGTCCATTAGATGGTATACTTCATCTCTTGAAATACCACTTGGAGAATTTTGTTTTGTTTTATTTACCTATTTTTTTTCTTACAATGTTCACTTTTTTTCTAGGCGTAGTCCCCATAGCATGCCCACCACCAACTTACCCATGTTCCATCATCCTAGCTGCTTGTGCTCTTCCCTGCCTCATTTTAATCCCTTCCTCTCCTCCTCCCCTGCAGAATGTCACTTAAAGAATTTTAAGTAGCATCTAGTAGTAGAGGGTGTATTGTCTAAAGTTGCAAGTCATTTGCAAGTAATATAAGGATTTTGCTTAAGGAAAAATGATAAAGGAAATAAAAAGTAATGATAACTTTTAAAAATGGTAGAATTCTCTTGACATAATGAAATTGATTTATTAACAAAACACTTTGATAGATTGTTTTGGCCAAAATGGATCAAGTTAAGAGACAGAAAGAGTGATTTTTCCTGCATAAATACAGCATGAGCATTTTTAAATTATTATTTTCTTTCAGTCAGCCTAGAGAAGGGAAAAGCAGAGAACAACAACAGAGCAATGGGACAAGAAGCTAAGGGAGGTATTTGGCTAGTGAGGAAGTTCTGGGACCACCTTTCCCCATGGGTAGCCAAAAATTTAAAGCTAAAGATTGTGTACCGGATAGATTCACTCTACCTAAATTATATTTTGTAGCTGTCGAGGCAAAAGGGCTGTTCATATATGTATCCTATGCATGTATATAACTGTATGCATATTTTAAATTATACAGCATTTAAAATGATTGTTTCATTTCAGAAGGAATTAAAAATAAAATCTTCATGGATAAATTTAGGGATTTGGTGGAACTAGAACTTTGGAACAAGATGTAATAATATGATATTAACCCCCAAAAATGAGCAAGTAGAAATTTTCAGAGAGCAGGTGGTACAACTAGGAGAATTTAAACTTTCTGCTCTTCACGGGGTGGGTATTCCAGCCACTTTATTTAACATAAAAAGAAAAAAAGAGATCTTTTAGATGATCAGGAGTTGACATCAGGACTAACAGTTGTCTTCTGTCCAGTTGTTAAAAATTAGGAAAATCTAGGGTTATATAAAGGACATCAGTGTGACAGAGAAACCGCCCTCCATAAAGAATAACCTGTGGCAGTGTTCCTGCTTGCGTTGGGAGTTAAGTAGTTGGAACAAGTTCTGTAATGTCATTAGACTTTCTTAGAATGAGTAATTGTCACAGTTGCTGTTGTGGAAAAGTAATTAATTATATGAGGTAATTATATATTTTTCCCTCAAGTATAGTTAGGTTTCACTCTTTTTTTTCCCCTAGAAATTAAAAAATAAGAGCAGTATTGTTTGTAGCTTGATAAATTACATGCTGTTTGGGGCCAAAGTTCCAGAGTAGAAAATGCAATTGGCATAATGTGTACTGTGTTAGTGATACTTAAGAAAAAGAAAAGAAAAGAAAAAAGGGGGCCTCCCTGGTGGTGCAGGGGTTAATGAAGACACAGTGCTCTCCAGCCATTGCCAGCCACTGCAGCCTGAGTTAAAGCCCTGGCCAGGAAGGGACCCACAGGGCACAGCAGACCTCTTCTGTCTCCCTGCTACTCCCGTCAGCAGTAGATTTCAGTCAGTCTGTCTGTTCTGTTCCCGACTCTCTCTGGTGAATGCTCTTAGCCCCAATACCTCTGGCCTACACCCCAGCTCTTGTATGCATAGAAACATAAACCTTTAAGAAAGTGATAGATGGGAACAGTTACTTGGCATCAAATTCAAAGGTTTCCCTGTAAGGACATGTTGCTGATTTAGTATGGAAGAAGAAACACTGATTTCTGGGCATTTTTTTCCTGGTTACATTTTTCCCTGGCTGTCAGTTAGGTTTTTGCCCTTATCTCTGACTCATTTCTGATTTCTCTAGTTTCCTGTCACTTTAGCCTAAAGGCCACTTTCAGACACATTTCCATCCTGTTGCTTTGGACACCTGCTCCTCTTCCTTGGTGAGCAGTTGTCCTACTGGGTCCTCCCTATTCAGTCTTCTGTTTGTTCTTGAAGAACCCTGGCCACCATGCACTTGAGGTCACCGTAAAAGCTGCAGCTTTTACCCTGGAGGGAATATGGATCCATTGCAGATCTTATTCCAAGAAAGGACGCGATTGAATTTGTTTTAAAAGGAACTGGAGGGGTTAGTGGGGAAGTGGCCCAGGTAAAGAGATGGTGACTTGAGGAGAGGCGGTGTATTGTAAATTTTCTGTCAACAGCGCATGGGCAGTATGAGCAGTAAAAAAGGAGGAACAAAGTCTAGAACATGACAACATAGACATTCAACAAATAATATTTTTTTAAAAATGAACAGATTATGTTTTACTACGACTTTTACAACTGATTCAGATATTTCTCTGACTCCTGGCCTTAGTTTTTCATGTTCTAGTAAGGGGAGCTTTCTCCATTACTATAATGCCAGACCTGAATGCATATTTTTGGTATTTATGGCTTAAAAGCATACTTTTTTTTAATTTTCTCATGTAATATCCCCTTGATTTCTAGGATGCCCAAAGGGTAAATAATCAAAAAATAACTTTATGTCATGGGCCAAGAAGGCACATAAGACATAAAAAATGAATGTAAGCTTTGTCGCTAGTATGAAAGGGCCTGTCCGTTGTGTTCTGATTCTTTAAGTGATTCTGTCATACACAGGGGACCCCATCAGTGTGACTTCAATCTTTAATGGCCTTTATTAAAAGTACATATCATCATGCAGTCGCAAAAGTATGATACAGCAGAACACTATTGATTTTGCTTATCTCCACTATCTTCTTTCTTCCTAGGAAAGAGTTGTGTTTTTGTGATCGTAGAAACTAACTCATTCTTTATCAAGTGAATTTGATAGTAGAGGAGATGTTTTTGACAATGTTTTAACATAGGCTCCTTTGTTCTCCCCATAACAAAAAAAAAAGATCCACCATCTAAAAGCTTATTTATTTTTACAGAGGATAAGCAATGGAATACACAATTTCTGCCAGATCCCTGTGATTCCGATTATATCGGTTCCTACTCTTGAAAGCGTTTTTCAGAATCTTATGCCCAACTTAAAATCAATGCAAGGTCAATAAATATATCATATCAATTAATATATATTTTTGCCAGGTGTACAGAGTGAAGTTCATCCTCTTTTACATGCAAAGATCGTACAGTGACTAGAAATATTTCTCTCCAGTGTCAGTGCACAGTAACCAGAATTTCTTTACGACAACTCTCATGATTGCAAAGGCCTGATTGTTGCTCTAACTAGAAGTCCCTCATTTGCATGTGCCACGTACACTGCCGTTGCTTCTCGTTCAAGGACTCAACACACAATTTTACTTCATTGTGAAAGAAGCACTTTAGTCTCAAATCTGCATGACCTAGCCTTGTCCATTCCTCCAAGCGCTGTGGAAGGTAGCGTTTATTTGCTGCAAGACTTAGACTGAGAACAGCTTTCTGGAGTTGAGTGCTTTGGTTGGTAGCTCTTTTTCATTAAGTGCAGTAGTGTGAAAAACTTCAGCTAGTACGGACAAGGAAGGTTTTAACGCTGCCTGTCTGGGGCTGCTCTGCTGTCTGGACAAGCTTGCACTGAGAAGGTAGCCGTGGTTGGTTTATTTGTGTTTATATCCTTATGTGAGATCAATTCACATCATGCAGTTGTTCTTCACCTGTGCACTGGGAGGGAGGGCGCTACACTTTAGGGCAGGTAAAGGTTAGCTAGTGCAAACCGCATATCATGGGCGGTAGTGAGGTTTTAGGTTGCCCTTTACCTGTTCTATCAATGTGAGCTCTTAACCTGGGATGCAACTGTGAAAAGAAGTGCTTTAGTTGCATCACTATAGGTAGCATCAATTTTGCCCATCAAAAACCTGTAGGTGGTTAACGATGGCCCTTCATACTGAGGCTAATGGTAGTGCTTCAGATCAGTAGGAACCTATAAGTGCTAACATTTAAACTCAGCACAATGTAAAAGGTGATGTTTTCATCTCATTCAAAGAGGCCTGGCATGGTTAGCCTCATTGTCCAGTTGATTTTGATAGACACATAGATGATTTCATAGATAGACTGTTTTCTTTACCATTGTCAGCAAGTACATTTAAGGTGTATTAGATGAAAGCATTTAATTAGGAGTTTCCTCTCAGGACCAATGTTCCCATACACATATCACTCATTCTTTGTTTTAAAATAAGTAAATTCAATGTAAAAATAATCTATACCTCTCAAAAAATGTATTTTTAAAATAAATATAAAATAATAGGTAGGAATGTATATGTGGGAATAGGATAGGAACTGAATAGAGAGTTAGGAATGGAAAAAGGATGTATAAAAGAGCAAAATGAAATATACATTAGGCACATATGAAGAGCTATAGAATAAGTAGTAGATGCATGAAGTATTAATGTTTTTCTCCAAAGTATCTTCTAAATAAAGGTTTACTAATTCATACTGTTATGAATGTCCATTTCTAAAGCTTCACTGAATTTCATTTGCTTCTAAATACATACTTCATTTACACACACACACACACACACTCACTAGTATCAGGAGGCACTGTGGTGTGCATCTGTAAGAGCAGTGAGCACTGAGCTTCGGTGCACTGCACTGGGCCCCCGGAAGGGTCCGGCCCTTTACGACCTTGCTGCTCACAGGTGTCCGGGTGCAGTGCTGGCTGTGTCTCTGGGCAGGGTGTCAGGAAGCGGATTCTTGGAGCCAGCCCACTGACTCGAAGTCCGCATTGTGACAAGACCCCCAGCCCCGCAGCCCTCTAGATGAGGGAAACTGAGCAAAATGACTACTAGAGTTTTAGGGTCTGCGTTGGTGAAGGTTCTCTCCAGAACTCAGGCATCACGATCTAAATTAGAGCTGTTGTAGAATAGGCCAAAGAAGCTTTCAGTAATTATTCCAGCATTTGTTTAACTTCCTGAGTTCTTTCAGGACTTGACTAAAATTTCCAGAGATTCCCTGGATCCTGGATGCTAAATACAGCCTTGTAGAACGGACAGGATTAGGTTAGCACTGGTCTAAGCAAGCCAGAACTGCACTCCAGGAGCTGAGTTAGATCACCGACTCTCCCGCACTTAGAACAACAATGAAAGATAATTTTCTGGAAACTCAGAAGACAGTATAGATTTCCCTTCTCATGCATACAGTGTGAACGAGAGAACACAGCAAACTCCAAGGCCCATCTCTTCTGTGAATCCTTCATTTAAGATACATTTTTTTTAATTAATGTTTTTTAACGTTTCATAAATACCAACCAAAAATCATGGCTGTGGGGAAATTCATAAATTTTAATAGCTATTATCCTAAAGAATTCAGAAACAAATTAAAGCAAATAAAGCTTTTCTTGTATGTCTTTGATTCAGAAGTCAAATTAACATAGCATGCTTATTAGTATATTTAGTAACCATGGAGATTTGTATTAAATACATTCAGAGAAAAAGAAAGACTCATTTCAATTGTATTTTTTTAGTATTAGTAACTAATTTTCTATGCAGAATTTTCTTGGTAAAATGCTAGAGGTTAACTGATTATTTTCATGAATTTATAAAACATAAAGTGCTTTTCTATATTTGGGAAGAACCATTTTGTCAATACACTTTGTTAAACTGTAAAACTAAACATGTCCATCAGACTAAAATATTCAAAATTAAATAAACTGATAAATCATAATAATCTTAACTATATTTGGCTGAGTCATATGTATAAAACTAATATAATTGAAAAATTATATACAGCCTCTGATCTCTTATCAATCATGTTGTATACAGGAAGTTTCGTCAACTGATAATTGCCAGGAAAAGTAAATAGGTCTTAGCTGTTTAGAGGTTTTTCTATTTTCTTTTTATTTCTCCAATTTTAGATAAAATACACAGTGGGCAATTACAACCAAAAACAAACCAACCAACCAACAAAAACTCAACAAGATCAAAAAGTCAAAGATAAACCCAAGGGATCATGGGGGTGGGCGGAGGGAGGGGAGGGCAAAGACAGGAGGAGGGCATAGAGAGCACAAGGGACTGAGGTGACGGAGCAGGGGTGAGATGGTGGTGGGAACCCCCTGGGTACTACAAACAATGTCAAATACAATTAAATAAATCTAATAAATTTAAAAAAAGACTTCAACTGCATGATGCATTAGAGTTAAGAAGACTCACCTATTGTTACAAAGGATATATTAAAATATACATAGAATATGAATCATGTGATTAGCCAGTAGAATTGAATGAATACTTTCAGGTTCATTTAAATATAAAATGGGTGTTTCATGACCTCTTCTTGACTCTAAGGCCTGTCTTCATATGTAGCGAATGATTGTTCCTGAACAAATCAGTGAAATTCAGTCCACCCCAGGGGCCTCCCATGGGTTAAGCAACTTACTATGAAGCATCTGCAGCCACTGCAGCCTCATATTCAATGTCTGCTCAGTTTCCTACTGATTGTCAATTACCATTTCCAGGCACCTCCCAGTCTGTTGTCTGTTGGTTTCCAGCTGCTTGACCTTCTCAGCTCAAACAGCATCTTGTACAGTTGGGTTCCTTGAAACCCAACTGGCCCTCCCTCTACTGCCTTCTAACCAGAAATTCTTTGGAGAAATGACCACCTTTCCCATATTCCCAGTGAGTAATCTGCCCCTCTGCCTGGTGAGGGATTTCCCCCTTCTGGATGCCATTTGGGCATGTGCGCAAGTACTGCAGGGGTGGGAGCTTCCCTTGGCGTCTCTCTCCTTGATATGACCAAGCACCATATCTTATGGGCAGCCACCCAGTTCAGAGCCATTGGGATGTGTTTACAGTTGTATCGGTTCAAGAATCCTTGCCTGGGACCCTGATGACAGACAGCTCTGTATATTGTCTGTATATTGTCAAGAATCATAATTTTAGGTTCCTCCCTGGTGGTACAAGGGGTTAAGTAGCAGCACTATGAAGCCATCTGCAGCCATTGCAACATGAGTTCGATCCCCGGCCAGGGAGGGGACCCACATGGTGCAGCAGACCTCTCCTGTCTCTCGCTGCTCCCCTCAGCTGTTGATTTCAGTAGATCCATCTGCTCTGTTTCCCGCTCTGTCTCTGGTGAATCTTCTTACCCCTCACACATCTGGCCTGTACCCCAGTTCTCATGCACATAAATAAAAGTAAATCTTAAAAAATCATAATTTTAGATCCTCCAATTACACTGTTCTCTAAATGTCTCTCTGTTCCTCTCCTGTCCTATCTGCAGGCCCTTTTCGTAGTGTGTGGGAGGAGGGGACAGACGTCTTTTGCTGTTTAATGCCTTGGTGGCAGATTAGGAGCGTGTGCCCTTTGGAACGGTGCTTCCTTTTCATTTAGAATGTAAAATACAGCTCACTTTCCTCAGGTGTGACCGAAAATTCTAGCACTTACTGTATCACTCAGATAGGCAGGGACACTGGATGACCTAGGGGAGCAGGAAAGGACAAGTGTAGGTGATATTTCACATCTACACGCTAGATGTGATCATAAAATATTGCTAATATTGCTATAGAACTTTAAGTCTTCCACAGCAGGGGACAATTCAATATACATGTACAACATCATTTTTACTGACAGCCAATGATCTATTTCATTTTTGTCCATGATAAATGTTCAAGATAGTTTTCTAGATGCTATAAAATTCAAAACTATGTCTATGACAAATATGTCTTTAAGATTGTCCTTTATTAACTGATAACATTAGGAAAATTGAATATGATTAAGTTATTAAAGGGAATATTGAAGGAAATTAAAATTATGAGTCATGGTTGCATTTCTTCGAATGTTTTTGAGATGCTGCTCATTGATGGTTAATGTATCTCGAAGCAGCAAGAACATTGCATTCTCACAGTATAGGCTGTCTAAAATAAGTATCTTTAAATCTCAATTGGTCACTTTGAATTTTTTTATATAAATAAGACATCTACATTCTGGAGGCATTGAAAGAATTGGATGCTTTTCAGATCCCATAGTAACTCTCTTTAATCACTTCGGAGTTGATTTTTACAAATACGTCTCCATTTTCCATAGACTGCACATTGACATATAACTTTAGAAGAGAACAGTTTCCTGACAGGTTTTTAACATTGATTTACCCATGTAAGAAATGGATTTTGACCTGTTATTGATTAGTCTATTATTTTACATATAATAACTGTAAGATATTTTGACAAAAACTTAACATGCTTTAAAGATGACAGTTGGCCACTAACAAACATTGCAATTTGTGATTTTTTTGGTGCTATTTCCTACAACAGTATTTTTTCCTAAAGCACACATATGTTATCACATTTTAGTCTGAATTAAAGAAAAATGGGTTATACTAATTATAAAGAAAGCATTTTAATCTCAGACTAAATCCCCCCTCTTGCCAACTATTAATGTACTTATGCCCAGCACAAGCACTAAGAGTAGATGTCACCTATAGTCCTTAGGGACTGATGTTTAATGCTTCAGTTAGACAAGGATTTATTGAATGTCTGCATCCTACTTAATGGCGTGGCATTTGATTTATTAACAATAGATACTTTGTCAAAGTTTAAAATCCATGTGGGAAAATGACAGATTTACAAAATATTTGCAAGTCAATAAAATGATGATATTTAATGTATTATGCCTAAAAGCTTTAGACATATGAAGAAAGAAAATTCAATAAAGGTGATACCAATTTAAAATTAGGGAGGAAAAAAATCTTCTGCATAATGGCAGGATTTAAGATTAACTTTTAAGAACTGATAAGAAAAAATTCTCTAAAAATTAAAATATTAAAACATTGCTTTCTATTTGAATAAATAAGACCAGCATGCATGGTTCATGCCCACCCACCCCCGCCCCCGAAATACTGGCTTCCTCACTGAATTGCTTTCCTCTCTCAATCTGAGTCAGCCACTTGACAAACTATCCAAGCAAAGCTGACTATAGTATTTATATTTGTATATGAGCATCACACTTTAACACTTAAAATTAATTTACTTTTATTTAAGAAGCATGTCCTGTACCTTTTTATTCATACCACACTAAAGACTAGTTGATATCTATAAAATGCACAACCTCTTGCCCTATACTAATAAATATTTTGAGTATGCCATGTAGTATATATATGTATACATATAGAGTCACTCTGTTATGGAAATCCAAATTTATCAGATGAAATACAAGTTCCCTATTAACAGATACAAATCATGTGGCTAAATGAAGAAATGTAGGCAAGAAAATTGCAATAAGACGGAGACAAATTTTTATTGGAATATATTATATAAAATAAATTTGAAAGTCTCATTTTGTACATTAATCTTATTGCTATTGTGATTACTTATTCAGTGATATTAATCAAAGTAGTAATATGTATTTTTAATAGAAATAGGTTTTGTTGGTAGAAATAGAAAAATTTGGTTTACTAAATTCAGGGGGCTATTTAAGGGAGACGTGTAGTATTTTATTTTCTTCAGATTAAGAATCTTAATCTGGCCTAGAGGTTAAGTCTCAGCACTGTCGCCACAATGGCCCAAGCTTAATCCTCGATCAAGGAGCGGACCCACATGGCGCTGCAGACCTCTTCTGTCTCGCCTACTGCTCCCCTCAGCAGTGGATTTCAGTAACTCCTCCTGTTCTGCTCCCCACTCTGTCTCTGGTGAATCCTCTCACCCCCACACATCTGATCTACACCCCAGCTCTTTTATGCAAAATAATAAAAAATTAAGCAAGCAATGATCAAGAATGAGGACACCCAAGGGTATAACAGGAACAGAGGGTTAGTGGAGGCTGGTTTGATCAGGCATCATTTCTAGTTATTCCAGTTGAGGAATATTTTGTTTTCTGCATGATGTATGGAATTTATTTATTTATTTAGGGATTTATTTAAATAAGTATTCATATCAGCACATTAACGAATGAACCATACAAATGTGCAACCTTCATAATGAAAACTATCCTCATAATTTTTCTGATATTCTAAAGGTATGGAAGTTTGTTTTTTTCTAAATGCGTGGGTGTAGGTGGCAATGTGAACTCAGTTTAACACCCTGCACACAGGTTAAGTAATCCCGAATTTGTCTCCCGCCACCCTTTCCCACCCTGTTCAGTAGAGGAATATTTGAATGCTAATTTCAATGGCAGTATTTGAATGTAGTCAGTTTAGGGAAGAGAAGAATATTAAAATGACTATATATGTTTATGTGTCTAAAATATATGTTATACTCAAACATTCATTAGTATATATAATAAGGATTTGTGCATGGTTATAGATATTTAGCTAGTCTTTAGTGCGATATAAATAAAAACATGGGACATGCTTCTAAAATTTAAGTAAATTAATTTTAAGTGTATAACGGGATGCTCACATACAGATGTAAATATGGTGTGCAGCTATACTCAAATATGGATATGAATGCAACTTCCTATGCATATATGAATGGCATTATAACAACAAAATAAATCACAAAACAAGCTATAGTTAGTGGAGCAATAGTTATGGTGGAGTTAAGTGGAACGTGTAGTTATAGTTAAGTGGAACGTGTAGACAAGCTATAGTTATAGTGGAGCAATATGGTACTACCATACTATGATAAGGCCTGGGAGGTGTTTATGTGATGTCAGGCAGGGATGTCAAAAGAACAGAGTGGCAGTGATGCCAAACCACCCCCTGCATTGCGAATCTCTTGTCATATTTGCTGAATAGTCTTAAACTTAAGTAAAATGCTTAATGACTCTGTTTTAGGTACTGAGTCTTTCGTGTTAACTGGCAACTGCAGTGAATTGTTGCCTTGTTTTTTTGCCCAGAAAATCGCTCTAAGCAAAAAGGGCCAGACCTGGTGAAACAACTGGACATGAATAGTAAATGAGTATGGGTAGTATTCTGGATTGGATTATATCCCTTGGGATGTTAGTAGCTTAGCCCTAGGGTCTCAGCATGTGACCTTACCTGGAAATAGTCAGAGATGGAAACAAGTCAAAATGACATCTTGAGGATGGATCTTAATCCCAAGACAACTGATCCCCTCATCCTAAGGGAAGATGCAGACATGAACTGGAAACACATCCAGGGAAGATCACGTGAAGACACAGGGTTCACAGCCATGTGCAAACCCAGGAGAGACTAGAGCAGACAGCTCCCCCACTCTCCCACGTAGCCTGTTGACACCTTGACCCCAGAGGTCTAGCCTCTGGAGCTGTGGGACTCTGTCTAAGCTGCTCATCCTAATCCTTTGGAAGTGGCCTTGGCGAACGGGTTCAGACAGTAAAACTTACCAGCTAAGCATCCCATTTTTTAATGCATGCATGACAGATTGTTATGACAGGGCTATGTGCTTCTAGGAAGTTTTGAGTCTCCAGGCAGTGAATATCCGTTAAGTGGAACATGTAGACAGTAGGGGTGTTATAATTTTGAAATGGAATATTACAATCTTAAAATGGGAATGAACTTTGTTATAGAATCTGTTAAAATTACTATCAATAATGTTATCCGTTTACTTTTTTATTTTTAAAGAAATAATGTTATCCTTCTACTCTCCTAAGTTGATTTCACATATTTATTCCCAAACCCCTACCTTTCGTCTTGCAGTTGACACTGCTGTGGCCTAAGAATCCAGTAGCTCAGAGTGGGATTGTTGGATCACTCATTGTACTCATGTAATAGTCTGATTCTGGTGCTCATATAGCCTACTCCTTTTAGCCAGTATTATTTTTCACCCAGGTAGTCTCAGCCTCAGGGCAAACATTTAAGACCAATCTTTTTCATCACAGATTCTGCCATGAGGAGTAATTAGGCATAAACACGGATTGTATGAAAAAGTGGATATGACTCCCAGATCATATCTTATTTTTATCCAACAGTCCTATAATCAAACAAGAGTTCTAAAGACACATTTAAGCACCATGGGAGCTTTGGTTTAGAAGTAAAAATGCTGTAGAAGAGGTGAGACTTGGTGAGCAAATCTCTGTAAGAAAGGGTAGTGATGTTTGCAAATTGCGATACGAAAGTGTAGTTTCAGAGTGGAGGTGAGAAGACCCGCAGGGGACTGTGTGCCAGTCCCTGACACTTAGCAAAGTAGGATGCTGGTGGCCGCATCCGCATAAAAGAAACAGAGGGGATGGCGAAAGGTGCTTCATCTAGATGGGTTTCATCAACGGTCCAGCAATGGGGACGGCTTAAGAGGTTTTCCTGGGCAAATGTGGGAAGCAGCGGTTAAAGAGCAGCAGGAAGAGGACCAGGTACCTAGAGAAAAGCGGAGGTGGGCCCGTGAGGTCACGTGATTGAACTGCTTGTCGCTGTGCGGAGCCTGTGTGGCTCCATAGTGGACCGTGGTGGAACGGGGGTACACACTGCTTTTTGTGAAGTGGTGCGAACTCTTTCAGATCTTTATTGTTCAAGGGCCAGCAAACAAGTATCTTGCAGACAGTCCTATTCCTGGAGTCTATTCCACCTTCCTCTATCACAAATTCTTTTTTGTTTTTTTTTGTTTAATAAAATGTTGAATTTTATTATTTTAATGTGATTAATTAAATTTATTTTTTTACCTTTTTTTATGTATATATATTTGATATCAACTGTAATCCCCATGTATTCCCCATCACCATATCACCAGTGCACCATCACCTCAGTCCCCAGTGCTCCCGTCTGCCCTTAACCGTCCCCCTGCCGCTTCCCCACCAAGTGTCCCCAATGTGTTCTTGTCTTTTCATTTTTGGTTTTTGTGCCTTTATTGTCATTATAATTATTATTATTGTTCTTGTTCCTTTCCTTGATCCTTATTTGGTTCCCTTATATTCCTCCTAGGGGAGGAACCATCTACTACTCAGCAATCAAAAAAGAAAAACTAGATGCATTCATAGGAACATGGATGGAACTGGAAGGAATGATGCTATATCACAAATTCTATTTGAATATTTCCTTTGCATGATCATTGTGGAAAAAAAATCCAACTCTTGATATTCACAGTGTATCTTATCATAGGAGCCCTCAGTAACTATAGAAGAACACCAAACTATCGTATATTGCCTTGCAGCAGCGTTGTCAATTCCGCAGCAACAGCTGCATTCCAAAGGCTTTTTAAACTCACCAGTATGTAGAGATCCTAAATGCAGATATAATTCACCTGAGTAAAAGATACAGCGCTGCGATTTATCAGGTTGACTCAGGGAGTTAAATCTTAATAAAGGCATAAAATTATTCAGAGTACTTCTTGTATTTATATAGCAGATTAGAAAAGTTAAATATAAAAGTTGGTTCATATGCTCTAAGCTTGCTATTAATAGGGTCTGTGGTTGAGGGTAAGTAAACAGTGGGTAATGGACTAGTGTTCAATTTCTTTTAAAGTAAGGATTTTTTTAAATCAGTAATTGTGTTCAACAACAATGAATCCATATTTCAGTTCTGTCATGATTCAGGTAAAATGTAATCTACACAAGCATTGAGAGAGGTAGATGTGCATAGCATTCACTCTGAAGAGATAGCCTGCTTCTTTTATCTCCCATGATTCTAACAGCTCTGGTTGACTAGGAAACAAAAATTATAGGTGAGGAACTTGTATCTGCACCAGTTTTCTAGGTTAACGTTGTGTACCTTATGACGCTATAACTTTATAACCCAGAAAGAGAGCTCAACTCTTGTAAGTGTGGGAACAAGACTTCTATTATCAAGTGGAAGGAGCTGGTTCATTAACTTTTTCTTATTGTCTTTTTGACTTTAGACCTCTCTAAACTAGTTGACTATTTTTATGACTACAAGTAACGTTGTTTCTTTAATAGATTTCTGATAAAACCACCAAATTAGAATTTGACCTTAAGCCTAAAGCATGCCTTTAAGAACAATATGGTTTGGGGGCCTACCTAGTAGTGCAGGGGGTTGACTGCCGCACTATGGGGCTCCCTTAGACACTGCAGCGCGAGTTCAGTGTTCGACCAGGGAGCTGACCCATTGGGCGCAACAGACCTCTCCTGTCTCCCTACTGCTCCCCTCAGCAGTGTGTTTCAGTTGGTCTGCCTCTTCTGCTCCCCACTCTGTCTCTGGTGAATCCTGTTACCCCTACCCCCACCTCTGGCCTGTACCCTGGCTCTTGGATGCATAAATAAATAAAAGCTTTAAAAAAAAAGAACAAAGTGGTTTAACTAAATGATTCATTTATTATCAGTGATTTTATGAAACATAATCCTTAATTTTCTACCTTTATTGTTAGGATGAATAGTGATATTCCTGTTTCTGTTTCTGTAAATTTTAAAGTGAAGCTTCTAGGCCTAGTCAGTTGCTGATATGAATGGTGATAGCAGTAGTGAGATATGCCATATCTAACAGTTCTCCCTGCTACCCTCTGCTCAGTGTTTCTGAATAATAAAGTCCAACTATTGAGAATAACTTGCTTCACTTATTTTTTAGTTTAAATTGCTTTTGAGCATTTTGTTTTGAAATGATTATAAATTCACAGGAAGTTGTTGAAAATTATTTGGAGAGAACCGCAGCACCTTTCACCCAGTTCCTCCTAATGGTAACGTAATTGCAGTGATAATATCACAAGCTGGAAGTCAACATTGCTAAAATCCATAGGTCTTACTCAGATTTCACTTGTTCTCCATACATCGTATGTGTGCATGTGTGTGTATTTATTAGCTCTATGCACTTTAATAAATGGAACCAGCACCACGATCGAGATACTCCCTCACCTGAAGGATCTCTCTTGCTAACCTTTGATAGCTCTGTTCTATTCTCCAGCTATCGCCCCTGGCTCTTGCCGATGACTAATGTGCCATACACTGCGGATAAAATGGCAAATTAGACAGACCATTAAGAATAATAAACAGTATGCTCTGAAGTCAGACCATTTGGTTCTATGCTGTGGTTTTACCACCTGTGTTTATGTGCCTTTGAAATTGACCTTCTTAAGCCTCAGTCTCTTCGTTTAAAATGTGGACGCATAATAACAAGTACTGTGTGGTTTATGATGATTTAGTCCAGCTGAAAAAATATTAATGCACTTGTGTTATTTAAAATCTAGTAGAAAGTACATGTGATAGGATATAACTAGGAGATGATTTTAAGAATACCTAAGCAAGATTCTAACCTATAATATAATTGGGGAAAATAATTTTTGGGACAGATTCTTGAAGAATGTGATAAAATACTGAAATTTAAAGAATGGGTGAAACCAAAGTAGATGAAGAGGGTGAAGTACTTTTTAAGAAGGGTAGAGACCAGAATTAAAGAGCACTCCATGACCTTTTGGATGACTGTCGTTTGATAGGACTATAACTCAAGGTGTTATGGTAACCTTATATGTTACGAAGTCTAAATTCCATACTGAAAATATTGGAAGGATAAGGAGAGGATCATGATTAGATCAAGTTTGTTTCAGAACTATCATCCGCAATGCAAGTTATTATTTGGGGGAGGGGTGTGTTGGTAAGCAAATTTATTTTTAAATGGAATATGATTCTTTTTTGTTTGTGTTTTATTTTGTTTTTTTTAAGGAGGATAATCTTCAACCTGCAATGAATATCCAATGCAGATAGCCTTTATATGACTTTGGGCTTGCAAAGCATACATAATTTATCCAGTGTCTTTCTTAAGGTTTTGAACAAGTGTCCACAAAGCTGAACTATATGAATGGATAGAAAATTGAAAGATGAATTTCTGCAAAGACTAATGTCAAGTTCTCCTTTGAAAAAACATTCTGTCTTATTTTCATCAGTGGGAAAGTAAGAATTGGAACTAGGACCTGATAGCTCTAATATGGATTTTCTGTATATGCTAAGCAATACTGAGATCAACATATTACCCAAACTTTTGTATTAGCCTTTGGGCGTTTGAATATTTGAATAAACTTAACATGTGAAGATAAGCCCAAAAGGAATCTTGAGGAAGTAAATTTTCAAATGAAGCCTCTAGGCCTAGTCAGTTGGTGATAAGGATGGAGATAGCAGTACTGAATGATATGCCAAGTCTAACAGCTCTCCCTGCCACCCTCTGCTCAGTTTCCTTACAGTCTTTGAGATCTGCATGTGTTTATTATTAACTTACTTTTTTGTGTCATGTAGTAGAGAACAAATTACTCAACAGTTAAACCGTGTTTATCTATAATGACATTTAATAGGCTGTCTCACACAATAACCTAAACTTGGCAGAGGTCAATTTAGAATAACAATTTATAATTGAATAATCTAGAAGAAATTGCTGTATAGTAGAATAGTAAAATGTAGACGCATATTGTAGAGGCAGTGGTTTCATTATCTTAAACTTCTAAGCAGAGATTCCATGTGCAAATCATTTCATGACATATCGGCCTTTTGATTCTATACTCGCTTCTTTACTAAGTGTCTAATTTTATTCTATGGTGTAAACTCTGTGAAGCAGATACTGTATTTAACAGTTCTTTGGCAGCAAGCAACAGAGGAAATGGTAATATCTTTAGGATCTCTATCTTCAGTACAAAGTTTACTCAGTGCATATTGTTATTAATATTTTTCAATCATAGTGATTTGCTGTGGTAAACTATAGTGGATAAACCTGTCACCACCTTTTAAAATACTGTCTATAAGTAAGGTGCCCATATATTATGGTTTGCCTGAGGCTATTCTTGTTTGAATCTGTTATACTTGGCTAACTATTAATAGTCCCTCCTTTTACTCTCAAATATCTGGGTTGAGTTTGGTTAACCCTACTGCACTGCATGATGTCAGAGTATGAAATAACCACTTAGACTTATTTTGTATAATGGGCTTTTATATTTTTTAAAGTATATTTTCATAGTAGTTCTTAATCTTATTTTAAGTTTTATCTCAAGATGCACATTTTAAAATGCTTAATAGATTATAATTAATTAAACATATATCCTTTGCTACTATGCAGCATCTTATAATATTACAAAAAGTCTTATGTCCCGCTTTTGAAATTTTGTCCTCTGAGTGAATGAAAAGTTACTGATTTCAGATTTTAAAGCTCCTTTGTTTCTTTTGAATGTATGCCACATAAACCATTAAGTGAATAAATAAAGCTATGCTTAAAATACTTGACTACATGCCTAATTTTAGAGACCAATGACCCAGATATTTGAACCAGCAGCAATCACATGGAGGGTCTATGGCCATGGAAATGTAGGTATTGGAAAGCCAAGCAGAGGAGAACTAGACTCTCCAAGCTCACTGCCTCATGGGGCTTCTCATTCTGCAGACACAGGGAACTCTCAGTGACCAGAGGACACATTCCTCAGCTTATAAAGTCTCAAGTTAGTAAGTTGTGAACCCATAAAAGAGAATACCCAGTAAATGGGAACACATTGCACTGGTGAGATGGTGATGGGGAATACATGGGGATTACAATTAATGGCAAGTATATGTAAATTTTAAAATATTTTAATAAAAAAAAAGCATTTCAAAGTCAAAAAAAAAACAAATAGAAAAATCTAAAACAAAAACCTTAAGAGCGCAAAAAATGTGAGCATCTAAATATATGTATATATTTTTCTCTAAATTGCCCCTTTAAATTTTCTTCTAGTGAATTAAATTCAGTAAATATTTGAATACCTTGTTGGTGTTAGAGGGTGTGTTAGGCAAAATAGATACAAATGTCAGCTAAGATGTAGTCTCTACATTTAACAGTCAGTCTGAAGGTTGATATGAGACAATCAGAAAGACAGTCATTGCTCTATGTCAGTGTGTCAAACCAAAATATTGTGTACCTTAAAGTTATACAATGTTATATGTCAACTCTATTCAATTTTAAAAAAGACATATATCAGTGTAAATATATGGTAAAAGTAGGTAAAGACAGAGCAAACCAATGAACTAGAACTTGATAAAATAAAAATAAACCTTTGGACTGCAAGAACAATTAATGGTTACTAATTGAAGGAAAAGGAAAAAGAAAGTGGGTAACCCGGAGGAAAAGGAGACGGTGGCATGGTGAAGGACGTATTTGGATTCCTGGTGGTGACTTCTATGCAGTATGTACACATGTGGATGCTCAGCTATGAAAGCCTAAAACTTACAATACAGTGGTACTTGAGTTTTAAAAAAAAAGTAGGTACAGGGTTCTAAGTAATATTCATGGAATTGGAACCATTGTTCAATCATGGTTAGTATTGAAAGACTACCCAGAAGAATTGCATTTGAGTCGAGACCTTATATTCAGGATAACCAAGCGAAGCAGAACGGTACAAGCTGGGCAGAGAGAGCATTGTGTGCAACAAGTCTAGAATCAAAACCTGCAATATAAAAAAACAGAGGAAGCAAATAAAACAAAAACAATCCCTAGCTTCTGACAACAGAATGCAGTTGCCAGAGGGTGAGATGGAGAGTATGTAACAGATAGATGGGGTCCATTAGTGGGTGGAGGATGGTGACCAGAAACGTAGGGGCATACTTGGTGTCATATATATAGTTGTAAATATATATAAATATAAATAAATATAGAATATAGTGTGTAAACCCATTATTACCTCAGCTGAAAGAGTTTTTAATTCCAAATTGTAAGCTGAAGAAATGGCATTGTAAAATGGTGCAATCAATACGCTAGTTAGAAAAAAATACCAAATTTATCAAAATGGTTGCAATTAATGAAGACCTTTATTGCATTTCAAAGAAAAATGAAAAGCCTATGTTTAATTTTGAGGAAGTATTACGTAGTCAACAAATGCTTATTGATTAAAATTTTCTTTCCATTTTGGGAGCATTTTTTTTTTATGCTGCAGTATATTCTATTTAGAGATCTTGATTTAATCACTGCCCCTGCCGGGGCACTCACTGAATAAACATCAGTCCTTTCTTATTTATGGGGTAGTTACATAAAAGGACCAAACCATATTTATAATCACAAATGTACCATTCCCCGGTTAGTTATATTTACAGTAGGCATATTAGAAAAGCTGATGAGTAAGACATACAAAATCATCATCACGCCAATGTTTATCATCGCCCACATGTGTCTAGAAGATATCAGAGATCATTTATCTGTGAGCACAGTGTTGTATGGCACACTTCTGTGGCACGGCTTTCTTAAGGTAAATGGAAATACTGATAACATTTTCTCTCTATGCACTGCTCTCTATTTAGCATTTGAGTAGATGAACAGCTGACTGATTTTTCTAACACGATGAATAAAAACTGACTTGTTTTGTCCGGAACACTTAGGAAGTACACACAGTTGGGTGGTTTATACTGAATTTAGTACAGGCCCTTACACAATGAATCTTTAAAGTGTATCCTGTGTATTTTTCTCCCCTACCAAGGCACTCATTGAACAAATCTGATCTCTGTTGCCTCTTCCCTAGATTTTTGGAAATCCTGCTTCATTTACATAACTTTTCTTTGGCATGTGGGATTTAGCAAGTTAATAACTGTATATTTGCAACAGCAGGAGACTTTTCCCCTAATTTTGTTGGATCACATATTCCAACCAGTTAAAATAAAATTTACAACACCCTGCTGTCTTAAATGTAAACGAGCTTGCAATCAATTCAGTTTAATGAAATTAAAGCCATACAGTATGACTAGAGAGAAGAAGGCCTTTGGTTCTCTGCTGAATTCATAATAGAAACAACTGTTTTGGTCTAAATAGATCATGAGAAACATGGCTGTTCCAAAACATTAAAAAAAGATTTATTCTGTATTAATCAACAAAGTAGAAAATTCTAATTATCTTATCTGGGGAAGATTTAGAGGTTGCATTTTCAACCGATGTGTTTTTAGGTACTTTGTAGTGGCTCCTATGCATTTAATTGAGCTGTAGAATATCAGTCATTCTTCCAATGAAACAATGAATCAAGAAGAATAAATGCTGACCCACCTTCTCTATGCTTTGTTTTTAGTGGAATGCTAATTATCAGAGAGATGGTAATCTAAATTTCATTGCATTCTCAGATTTGAGAACAGGTGTTACAGCATTGATTATTCAATGAAAAGGCCAGTTCTATGGAAAGGTTATACACAGGACTTTTGCTAACTTGCTAATTGATTTTTCTTCCCTGGTGTTCTGTTTCACCTTTTTATTGAAAGACTAAGGAAACCAAATGTCAGATGAACCCACATGTATACAACCTTGGTGCTATTTTTCAAAAATTTGAATGTCTCTGCAAGTATAAACCTTCATCATAGTTGAAGTACTACGCAGCACTTTGTTGTTTTTTCACCAACCCCCCTCCCCCCATCACACCACCCATCTTCCTCCTCTCCCACTTTCTTCCTCTGGCAACCATTATATTCTTTTGGCTCTATCCTTTAGATTTAGTCTCATTATTCTTTATATTATCACTCACTCATTTAACCAGAAACACTTTCCCTTAAACACTGTCAGGAACCCATGACCCCTTATTTCTGGTAGAAATTGGCTCCATGATGTGTAGTAGTAAAACCTATTCTTTAAAATCCAGTTCAAATGTTACTTGATCAAACCTCGCCTGATATCCTCCCTCCACAGGGAGTTACAATGAGTTATAGTGTTCTTAATACCTATTTGCCAATTAAAGTTAAATATAAATAAAATTATATTAGAGTTAAAGAACGCTAACATATGATAAAAAATCTCCCAGAGATAGTTTTTTATACAATAAAGAATAAAGGGAATATTGATTTAATTATATGTGACTGTTACTTATTAACCATATCCTTCAGTTGGCTTATTTTCCTTAAAGTAATGTAAGCAACATGCTGTATTTGATAACACTGAGAGCTAGGAGAACCTGCTCCCTTGTGTCCCTCAGAGTGTGTGTTACAGGGCAGCTGTAATATAAAGTGGGCTTGTTTGACTGGGTTTTTACTTGTGCGCTTGAAAGGCTTTTATAACAAGCCCTAACTGTGGGCTTATATACAATAGAAGTGAATAAATGGTTTTATTTACAAGAGAAGGGAAAATAGTAAGGAGAAGAGAGGGATGCAAGAGAATAACAAGGAAAAGAGAGGGATACAGATCCATAAATGTCCTACCAGTTCCTCGGAGCTGGAACCCAACGGTGTGCTGAGAGCTGGCTCTGAAAGAAAAAATGTTTTCCCAAGACCCACATGTTTGCTTTTTTTTTTTTTTAATATTTATTTATTTATGCATACAAGCACAGGGGTACAGGTCAGAAGTGTGGGGGGTGAGAGGATTCACCACAGAGAGCGGGGAGCAGAACAGGCAGATCAACAGAAGTACACTGCTGAGGGAAGCAGCGGGCACAGCAGGAGAGGTCTGCCGCGCCATGTGGGGCCCCTCCCCGGCCGGCAGCAGGGATCGAACTCGTGCTGCAGTGACTGCGGTTTGCTTCATAGTGCGTTGCTTAACCCACTGCGCCACCAGGGAGGCCCCCACATGTTTGCTTTTATACCCAGCCTAGCTGCTTAACTCTACTCTCAGGTTCCAGTGATCCACTCTTTGATAATGACTTTATGGGATTTGTAGTTCTGGGATATTGTAGGTCTGGAGTGGGGGCTGGAGTTTATAATTTACTGGTGTAACTTATTTAGGAAGACCTTTTCCCCCTCTTTCCCCCCTAACATGTTCAGTGTCTAACTGACATGGAGTGGTTGCTTTAATTGTTTTAATACAAAAATTGGTAAAACTTTTAAAAATGAAAACCAGTGTTAGAGCAATGAAATATATTTTTAAAATATATCTGATAATTACTTGTAATCTGCAGATGCATTTGCTATTAGCTCACTTCAAATAATCCATATTAATTTCTAGGTGAGCATTAGTACTCCTTGCCAGATAATAAATTGCTATTTTTGCTTCATGGTATTTAATAAGAATTGACAGTTCACATCTGTTTACATATTTGAACTGCATGTACCCTTTCTGAAAATATTTTCGTTAAATGCAGTGTCTCATTATTTACAAAATCTACTCAAGGAAAATTGGTAGATGAGATCATGAACTGTGAGGTGAGAATGTAAGATTTGAGAGAAAAAGTAGCCTTTGACCACATTCCCAGAACAGGTGTTTAACTTGAGTTAATGTAGCCAAAAAGGCATTAGTTACATGGAGTAATAATTAATAATAATTAGTTATTTTCTCATCTTTATATATGATGGGGAAGTCCATTTCTGAGAAGTACCCTGCTACAGTCAGCAGAATTTCTGGATAATGCAATGCTCCTTGATGTGCACAGTTTATCCTTAGGAAATACGGTCTGGCGTTTCTGGAAGTAAGTCCTAGGGAGAAAGCATGGAGATGGTTTAGAAATCAATCAGCCCTAAGAGGGACATGTTGAAAATTAACTTAAATACATGCCTGCTGGTGCTGAAACCATAGAGTTATTCTTATTTACCAAGCTGACTGTGCTATTCCAGTTATGCAAGAGCTGTTTTGCCTCATAATTGCCATTTTATCGCTAAGCATCTAGTCCAGTGTCTGACATCAGTAGAGTAATTAAGTAATTGTCCCAGCATTAATGAATGGATGTCTATCTGTTAAAACATCTTGAGGGAAAGGAAATGGACTTCCAAATGCCTTTTTCTTTTATACTCAACTGCTATTAAATTCCCCAGTGAATCTAATGTTTATTCAAAATCTATTTCTGATTTGACTTCTTTACCAAATGATTGGGGTTAGCTTAATGGAAAAGAGCAGGTGGATCCCATGAGTAAATTAAGTGGAACAGTACTTTTATTCCTCTTATTGGAACAAAAGTTCAAAGCAATTGCTTTTCAGGGAGAGAACATTCTTTGGAGAGTGATGAGACTATGTAGAACACAGCCATCCCCAGTAGCACGATTCCATCTTTCCCATAGAGGTTATAATTACTCTTCATATTTTATAACATTTAAATGACCTTTTTTTTTAAAGATTTATTTATTTATGCATACAAGCACTGGGGTACAGACCAGAGGTGTGGGGAGGTGAGAGGATTCACCACAGAGAGCAGGGAGCAGAACAGGCAGATCAACAGAAGTACACTGCTAANGGGAGCAGCGGGCGAGGCAGGAGAGGTCTGCTGCGCCATGTGGGTGCCCTCTCTGGCCGGCAGCAGGGATTGAACTTGTGCTGCAGTGGCTGCGGTTTGCTTCATAGTGCGTTGCTTAACCCACTGCGCCACCAGGGAGGCCCTTAAATGACCTTTTAATCTATGCTTAATCTGTGGCATTCAACATAGAGAATATATATTGCACTAATGCAAAGATTGCAATTGCACCAAACTATTTCTCCATTCATGGCCAAAATACATGAAAAGTGTGTGCATACTTCATCTGTTAGGAATCATTTTCATACCCTGAGAGACTTACTAGCTATCAATAATAAATTTCTATAGTGATACAGACTTTCCTCTCTACATATGTGATGTTGCTTTCCTTCAGAAACAGCAAACCATTGACTTATTTTATTATAACATGTATTCAGTTCAAAATGTATTTACTCAGAACCTGTTGAATACAAAACATTTTCTTAGAGGGTGCATGGTGAAGTAGGAGTGCAAAGATGAGTAGCATAGGATGTTTTCATAGTAATATATGGGATTGTTGTAGGAGTAAAATATAGGCTTGAATGAAACTAATAAAAGTCACTATAATAACCATAGTCAAAACACAAAGGGGGAGTCAAAACAAAATACAGACTAGGAAGGGAGTAGCCAAATTTATAGAATTTTTATGTAGACTGATACAGAAGTGCAGGGGCTTGTCCCATGGAATGGAGAGTGGCGGAAGGCTTGTAGAAGTTGAAGTCAGAGTGAGCTTTATAAACAGACATGGACACACAGTGAGACTGAGGCTGACTGTCTTTATAGAGAGTAGTTCATCATGAAGAGAACGTGTTTTGTATAAGATATTTAATAGAACTGACAAATGAGGTAGGCTGTGTCAACGTTGTGTAGTGTTTCAGACATGGAAAGAAGTTTATGATAAATATGTTGGGTCTTTTTGAAACTATTGATTATTTTAACATCAGTGAATGTTATGATAATAGGAAGACTATTTAACAGCAGCATTGAAACAATATTCAGGCTTTTACCTTGCTTGTTCAGTTTAAGGCTTTTGAAATTCCTTTTCTTTTCTTCTTTGCCTTCAAATACTGTCTCTCTCTCTCAAGTCTAGCACAGCTGTCACTTAAAAAAGTCTCTACTCATCCTTCCAGACTAAAGCAATCACTCCAGAAACTACAGTGCTGGTTTACTGCATTTAATTTTGGGAGAAAAATAGTACTATTTTCAAGTGGAAAATCACCATCTCTGTATTAGGGTTAAAAAAGCTATATCTTATAGATAGATATAAAACATTTACATCTTAAGAGACACTTAGGACATGCTATGATGTATTAAGCTTTAAAATTTAGAAACTATCTTTATTTAGAAGCTGCAATAATTCCACACTGCACAAGAGGATAAAAAAATGACCAATAAAGCTCAGCTCTGTTTTGTGTTTTCTGTGGTCTACCCAGCATCATCATGCTGCTTCATTGTCTCCTTAGCATTGAAAAGAATAGTAGTGTTTCATAGTTTTGAATCTTATGATTGTGCTGTTAATCCATTTTGAGTAAATTTTTTGTTTAAGCTGTGAAATGATGATCTAGTTTAATTCTCTGGCATTTGATCACCTAGTATTCCCAACATCATTTGTTGAAGAATCTCTTTTCTCCAGTGTTTTCTATTGGCTCTAAGGGTCACAAAGAGGTCAACACTAAGTATAATGGTTCATGAAGAGCTCAGAGATCATAGAGGGTTAGGGTCATGGAAACTTAATCCCAAGTACTGTGGTTCATGGAGAGGTAAACCCTAAGACCCTGAGGTCATGGAACAGTCAACCCTCAGTACTTGGGGTCATAGAGAGATTAAAGGTCATGAAGAGGTCAACACTACTTCATTGGCCTCACAGATAAGTCAAAGGTCATGGAGTGGTCAAGTCTAAGACTAGGAATCACAGAAATCACCTCTAAGTACTATGGCTCATGGAGCGGTCAGGCCTAAGTGCTTGGGGTCATCAAGACTTAAATCCAAAGTGCTTGGTGACATGAAGAGCTCAGAGGTCATGGAGGGACCAGAGGACATAGAGAGATCATTCTAATTACGTGGGGTCATGAGCCCAATGTCATGGAGAGGTCAAGAATAAACACTTGGGGTCATGAAGAGGTCATATGTCATGAGAGATCACCCTACTACTTGGGGTCATGGAGAAGAAAAAGACATGGCGTGGTCAACCATATTGTAGTGATGAAGAGGTCAGAGAAGGTCAACTCTACATAGGATCATGGAGGAGTCACAGCTAACCATGTACCTAAACTTAATACCATCTCCCTAACCTATACCCTAACTTTACCCACACCCACTAAACCTTAACCAGACCTTAGCCCATATCCTAACCCAAACCTGTACCCTATCCCTATCCCAACCCTAAGCCTTAATCCATAACCTATCCCAAACTCATAGTCTAACCCTTATGTGTACCCAAAATCTAAACCATACCCTAACCCTAAAACTCACCTTAGACCTTAATATTATTGGAACCTGAATCCTAACCCTAACCAGTATCCTAACCCTAACCTTTAACCCAAAATTTAAAACCTAACCTGTACCCTAAGCCCTAAGCCATACCCTAACCCTAGCCCATACCCTAAGCCTGACACACACTCTAAATCTTAACCAGACCCTCACCTGTATCCTAATGTGAAGCTGTGCCCTAACCCTAATCTGTATCCGACCCTAACTTTTACCAAAAATCCTAACTTGCACCCTAAACCTGTCATGTATCCTAAACCTAAGCTGCACTCTAACCCCAGACTGTACCCTAAAACTAACCCGGACCCTAACGCATACCCTAACTCTAACCTGTACCCTATCCCTAACCCCAGTAACCTAACCCTAACTTTATCTGGCCCCTAACGCTTAAGAGTACCTTAATCTTCACAGTAACACTGACCCATTCCCTAAACCCAACTCTAAGCCGTACCCTACTTTTTGTCATAGATGTGTCATTTTTTTTTTTCCTGGAGATGGCCTATGTACCTGTTTTTGTTCTAGTACCATGATTTTTTTATTTTTGTAGTAGAGTTTGAAGTTTGGCATTCTAATGCCATTACTTTCCCTTTTTTGTCAGGATTACTTTGGTTATTTGTGATCTTTTGTGGTTCCATATAAATTTCAATGTCATTTGTTCTTTGGTGCCTCAATGTTACTTCAATGTCATTGAATTTATACATTGCTTTGGGTAAGATCATTCTGTTATTTTTTCAATGCAGCAGAATGCTACTCAATTATAAAAGAGATGCATTCATGCCATTTGCAACAACACAAATGAAACTGGAACCTGAAAAGATAATATTGATAATATTAAGTGAAATTAGTTAGAGAAAGAAAATATTGGCTTAATTTATATGTAGAATTTAGAGAAAGTAAAGGATCAGACAAACAAATCAATAATAAATCCTTGACACCTGGCTGCAAAACTTAGGCAAATAGAAGGGGAGGATAGTAGGGTGGGAATAGATAGTAAGGTAGAAGATTACTGGGGCTTTAACGGAGGGCATGAAATGAAAACATACATTTGTGGAGGTTTGTACCTATAACCCCTAAAACAAAACAACTTCAATAAACAGAACTGAAGAAAAAAAAAATAAGTAGGAAGTAAAAAAATCAAAAGAATAGTGTAAAGACCTTTACTAGAATCTCTTTCCCCTTACATAATTATAGGGAAGCAGTTGCCAAAGAAAACCATTTGTGGAAGATCTGGGAGGCAAAAGAGAAAGAGATCAGTTGTAGGCAGATTCATAGGCAGAATAGCTTGTCCTGTAACGCTCTCCTGTGTCACAGAGAGCGAAACACTCAAACAAGTGATGCTCACTTCCTTGGGATTGCTCTGACTTGGTGCAGCTCCTGCCAGTCTCCCAAATGTAGTAGCTGGTGATTTTTTGCATAACAAATGTTTGAAATTGAAATGTGACAGCATTGAGAAGTTTTTATTATTTTTTAAAAATAGTCACTAAATTTTAAATCGTTATTAAATCGTCTTTGATTTTGTAGTTTAATTTTAAACAATTTAATTTTCATCTTTTATTGTTACATTTTCATAAATATGTTCTGTCATGCACTTACACAATTTTGTATTTTGTCAATGTTAAACGATTGGGTTTACCTTTTTTTTTTTTACCGATTTTCATTGAAAAAAATTAGGTCACATATCCCTGTTCTTAAATGTAAGTTCTTTAAATACAGTACTTTAGTTTGGGGTCTTCTGAAAAAGACCCAAAGAGGAGAATTTCAGTTTAAATAGTTTAGATTGTTTGAGAGACAATATCATATTTCCAGTAGGAGAAAGTAGATTTAGTACAGTAGAGAAAGGAGTCTATAAATATGTGGAAAGAAATTTTTATGAAGCATCCGACTACTATTTGTGCATTAGAAAAAAAAAGAAAAAAGCCCTGGGGAATTTTTGAAAGACAGTCCTCAAAGTTAATTGGCAGAGCAAGAAGGAGATGGCTACACCCCACTTCTTGTCAGGCACTGAGTTCACCTTGAAGAACCCTAATTAACAGGCCCTCCTCTACAAGGCAGTTGGAGACCAGCCAAAGCCTTCAGGCACTTGTTGGTCTTCCACATCTGGGCCAGGTAGGCATGGAAATGTTGGGCCTCATGACATAAATAGGGCAGTGACAAATCTGGTGCAGCCATTTAACTCAGCATCCCCCATATTTTTCTGACTATTCCCATCCCTGGTTTGGTGACCTTTCACTGAAATAAAGTTTGTACCTGGTTGGCTGCCGTGGCATCTAAATTAGGGAAACACATGCAGCTACGTATCACAGATGCTTCATTCTTACCAGATTGAATTGGCTTGACTTAAAACAAATTTTTCTGGGAGAATCAGTCCTAGCTTTGATCAGGAAAAGTCTTTTCTCTTTCAGTGTTTCCACTTCTGCAATGTTAAAAGTGGCAAGCAGTGGTACTTAGTCTTGGCTCAAATTTAGACAGGCAAATTATGGCTAATTTATTCTTTCATAATTAGTCAACATTATAATCATTCACAGTGTATCTAAGAAACAATATTAACCTATTTAAGGTAAACCTTTCATCCATGAAGAAGTGGCATAACCCCTGCATTGTATTTTACTTATTAAGTTTTTAAAATACAATATTTGTTTGAAATGAAAAATGATTCTAGATTCAAACACTACATCTTTAATGAAAACATAAGCTCACTATTTCTGGTATTTGGAACATTGTGCCACAATTCAAAGTAAATGGTTGCTTAGTTATCATTGCATCATTCAACCATTATCAAGGCTTTGCAATATTAAACTGTTTTCCATGTTGAGCACAGGACAACATGTACCAAATGTAAATGTTACTAATTTAGCCAAAAGGGAAATAGAGGATCTGCATAACAATTTGAATTTTATCTATCTACATACATTTACAAGTGCCAAGATACAAAAGAGCTAAATACTTTGCATACATAGAGGCATATATATGTGGAAAGAGCAGAACATTTCAGCAATTATATATAACTGCTCAGAAATAATTGTTACAGGTAGGAAAATACTTAGAGAACTAACAAAGGGCATGGAGAAAGGTTAAAATATGTTGGCATCCATATTTTTGTTTCATTTTTTTCCTGCATTGTCAATGAGATGGAATTGTAACTGAATAATAGCCTAGGCTTTTACTTTAGAAGCAGAGATGATTGTAAACACTCAGACAACTAAAAGCTGTGACCAGTTAATTTGTTTACTGTTTACTGTTAAGATAATTGAGATAGTGGCACTTGCTTGTGACAGCATTATTGGAAAAAAAATCCATGGACTCAGCACATATTCACAAGTATAAATTGAATACTGAAACAAACAAAAAGTCAACTTCTTACTGCTAGTAACTGCTTCTGAAATATGCATAATTACAGATTGAAAAACAAATATGTTATGACTCTGCCAGAAAAATACAGGCCTATTAATGAAAAAAACACAATCTACTACTACTAGGAGAATAAGTGGTCCAAATAATATTCACTTCTAAAATTTTATTTTGACCACAAAATTATAGAAAATGATAACTAAAAAAGAGAGCATTAGAGATTGGATTTATGCAGGCATCTTTGCTGAATGTAAATAATTTAAATCACAATAGTTTACTACCATGTTGAGTGAGATTTTTCCTTTGGTCTCTACTTGAACCAGTCCCGTGAATTGCAAAGTTTAAAGGCAGTGTTCCTCTAAATTCTGAAAAAGCATCCCCTTATAAAAAAAAATCTCTCTTTGGGGGCAGATGCTTCTCTAGGATATATTAAATGGTGTCATTACCCCATCATCATTTCAACAACCTGCTCCCCATCCTACATAGTAAAATATTAACATATCAGTGAAATTAGCTGTGAGGAGTCATTAGCAGCAGAGGGTTTATGGGAGAAGTATATTCAAATGAAGTCACAGTAGTTTCCCTGAAAGGAGCTTCATATTTTTAGTCATGCCAGCAAAAAATGAACATAACATCACATTCCATTTTTTAAATCTATAATTTTGCAACTAGTTTGCTTATCATCTCCTTAAATTTGTGATAGTAGGATTTGCAAAGAAATAGAAAAAAGAGATAATGCAGAGAGAAAAGTGTCTACACTGAAGCTTCCACTGTCAGGTGATGCAGCTGGGCATTCAGAAGAAAACCACACAGGAGCCACTGTGCATGATGCAGCCCAATAATTCTGTGGCTCTCTAAGTAGTGAACTTCAAAGGTTTGGCGATGAAAGGGGAATGTTGGCAGTAGGCAAGGCAAAGTTAGGAACCTGGCATTGGGGAAGTCCCCACAAATGGCTTTGAATAAACCTCAGGTGAACCCCAGGAGACACCCAGGGATTTTGTCTGCCTCCTCGATAGGCATCTTTATAGCTAGAGAGTGTTGTATCAGTATCTCAGTTAGAAGCCGGCTGTCATTTTCCCTTCTTCTTTGCAGTGTTCTAGAGAATTCAACTCCAGGAGAGTTATACAGAAGAGAAATAAAGGAAGAGACTCCCTCAGTCACAGGATTTCAGGGCAAGTCTTACTTGGCCCTGGAAATTACAAGATTACTATTATATTGGAAGCAGGATCAAAGTTTAAAACTTCACCAAACTTTTTATACTTGAAATACCCAGGAGTCCCAAGGATATGTGACAAAGATCGCTTAGGTGATGGCAGTAGTTAGAACAAATGAATGAATGAATAAATGACCAAACCATTATCCATTTTGCATTCTAATAATTTCAGAATTGCCAGTTAACTGATTATACCTCCAAAATCAAACTTCATTATATCAGGCAGCTATTTGAAATATTTCATGTATAACACTTTTCAAAACAATAACGCTACAGCTGCAAGCATACCATGTCGCTGGCACAAGAGGGTCCCCAGAATTACTGTTCAAGCCCACTACTGTGAGCATAATTATTGTCTTGTAAACTGCAGTATGTGCTGCTACAGCTTCTGAAACCAAGTGGTTTTGCTGTCCGAAAGAATGACTTTTCTAGACCCGTGATTTAAAGCACTGCCCTGAGCAGCTGGAAAAGTCTCCTCTTCCTGTTTCACTTAGATGATGTGCCCTGAGGCACTTGCTGTGAAAGAGCAGATGCACAGGATGCTGCCCTTGGCAGGGGAGGGAGAGGGACTGAAGCAGGGGAGACAAGAGCACAAGGGACTGCAGTGCTGCCTCACAGGTGACTTGGTGGTGGGAATTTTACAGAGACTGCACCTTAAAGGAGAAAGCATACAGCGTGCATTACACAAAATGAGCCATGTAAAATACACTTATATATATATATATATATATGTACATTTTTTAAAAAGGAAAGAAAACCTGGGATTTATTTTTAATTTTATGTTAATTTGTTTGCACATACAAGGGAATAGAGAAAGGAAAAACTGCATCATGTGTTTATTTATTAGAAAAGAACACCACTAGAAAACAAGGAATTAAAGATAGGTCAGTTTTATTTTCTTTTATTTTATGTTATGTTATTTTTTGTCCGGGGGATAATATTTCTATAGTCATATTGTAACCTTCTTGTTGTAGAAGTAGTGTTTTTTTTTAAGTCTGTGGAATAAATGATGTAAAGTGGGAGTCTTTAGCTCATTAAATTAAACAACAGTTGCAAAAATTAGAGCCAGACCTGTTCAGTATCTGTAGGGCCTGTAAGTCCTGCATTGTCCTGGCTGTTAAACAGTTTCAATTTACTTTTTAAAACACTTTTATTTAGTTTTCATAGACAGTTGGGGACTAGGCCAGAGGTGTGGGGGTGAGAGGAGTCACCAGAGACAGAGCGGGGAGCAGAACAGGCAGATCTGCTGAAACACACTGCTTGGGGGAGCAATGGGGAGGCAGGAGAGGTCTGCTGGGCCCTGTGGGTCCCTCCCTGGCAGGGAATCAGACTCTCCCCAAAGTGGCTGACTGTAGCCTTATAGCACTGAGATTTTAACCCCCGAGCTACCAGGGAGGCCCTCCAAAACTCTTTCATTGATAATAAGTACTTTTTAGAATTTTTACTTCTTAAAAAATTGCTATGTATTTTATAAAATCTTTGCAGGGTGATTTATTTTAATTAAATATGAACTTTATCATGTCATTTAATAAATGTCTTAACCACTTATATAATTGTTCAACAAAATACCATGAAAAATATAGAATGAGTTTACCCAGTTATTTCTTAGCAATTTGTTTAAATCATTTCAAATATATAAAAGTTAAAAAATTGACTATTCTTATTACATTTGAGTATCATGTTTGATGCATAGTTCACTTTAAATTCAGATTATTACTAAAATGTTTCAGTAGGCATTTTAAAATGGTATTTAATTGAAATTAGGTGATAGTATTTCTGCACTGTAGGATATTGGAAAGACATTCCGCTAACTCATATTTTCCATTCATGCCTGAAAAACATGAGCAACTTAAAATGTAAATCAATAGATACATTATTAATTAATTATATTACAATAAACTGATTTATTAAAAACAAAGTAGTTTTATTGTGATAAAAATAATAATACTGAGCAAAATGTTTGGTTGTATTTAAAATACATTTCAAGTGTCAAGGTTTTAGATGTACATGGGTACTATGTCTAGAATACTGATGAGAAGGTATGGAAGAAATCACCTACCATGATTACTCTTGGGGAAGAAATAGCAGGTTATCAGGGTAGCAGGACATGAGGAAGACTTTCTGCTGTGTCATGTTGCTATTGTTGAGTAGCTTTAGCCATGTAAACATGGTGGGCGTTAATTTTCTGTTTCCCATTGGTAACCAAAAAAGTACATTAGCTGTTTTGCTTTAAAAAAAAATAAAGATTTATGCATGAAAGAACTAGGGTACAGGCCTGAAGTGTGGGATGTGAGAGGTTTCACCAGAGAGAGTGGGGAACAGAGCAGGCAGATTGACTGAAATAAACTGCTGAGGGGAGCTGCCTAAGACCAGAGAGGTCTGCTGTGCCATGTGGGTCAGCCCCTGGTCAGGGATCGAACTCGTGCTGCAGTAGCTGCAGATGTTTCGTAGTGCTGAGACTCAATCCCTGCGCCACCAGGGAGGCCCAGCATTAGTTGTTTTTTCACTCTACACACACACACACACACACACACACACACAACCAAGCCTTACTACCCATCACACATAGTTAAAGTTCATGATTACAGATGCTAGAGAACATGAATTTTCTTAAGACAAAAATCATCCTATTTCTTAGTTACTATTCAGCTATGCTATTAATATTTAACTATTAGTTCCACTGCCAGAGTTGGCAGTTAAACAATATAATAGAATGGCAAATCCCCATATCCAGAGGTATTCTCGGGGGTCTCAGCAATTTAGATTAAACCGTAGAAACTTTATATCAAGTCCTTGACCAATCTCTTAATTATTTACCATGTCAAAGATTCTTTAACATTGTTGTTTTTATTTTACCCTTGTGGACCATTTGCTAAAAAGCTATTTGGTATTTTGAAGATAAATTAGCTTTATTACTTCCTTCTTGTGTACATTGAAAAGCACTATGGGCTGTTATTTTCTCTACCTCATCTCCTACCCTCAGCATCAATACACCTATTAAATCTAAGAGCCTTTATTTTTCACATCATGAAAAGATAGAGTTGGGTTATTTCTCCTGATTAAAAGCACAAAACATGTTCACTAATTTATCCTGCAGAATCACTGGTTTTACCTTCCATAAAATTAATCATACAAAACCAGTAGGGAAGAAAACACAGTGAGTGTTTTTCAGAGCACTGAAAAAATAAGTTTAGCTTACTTTTTTATGACTGTGGAAGATAAGAGCTTGAGATATTAAAGTATGGTAAATACCTAGAGAGAGAGATGGTACATAGACTTATTAAAATCCTTCATTTAAATGATGCCATGGATGTCTGTGACTATGCCTTTTACTTTAAATAATGCTGGTATGCTTTACAAGCTTATAATGAGGATACTAAACAAATTGCTTGATTTAATAAAGATAGATTAAAATACATGTAATAATGATTTTTCAATATAAGAATTGTTAATAATTATATAATTTCAGTGTGTAAGGGGGGGTCAACCTATCAATTTATTGCAGATAAGGAAAAGCTTAGCTTCTGTTCATAACTTAACTCTGTTGTTTTGCCTTGTCATGATTCATGATTTGACACTGCTAGGCAGTATTAACTTTCTGGCCTATCTAAAAATAGGAACTAAGATTTATGTTTGTAGAAATCAGCCTTTTGTGATCTTCATAAGCATGTTTAATTGACTCAGCATTTAAAATAATGGCATATAAAGCATATATAGGTCAATGTCACTCAATACATATTTATATTAAAATGTGATACTTTTATATAAAATAATTATATTATTAGGCATTATAGTCATTAAATTGATAATGATGCAAGTAACTTTTTACTTTATTCAACTGAACTGCAACTAGAGTTCGATCATTTCTCTTAGTCCTTTCATCACCTTCCCCATGTCATAACTAAGGTACAGGGAATGGAACACTGTCGAACTAGAAAGATGGTTCCAAATGATTCCAAATGCCCAGAATTGCACAGCTAGAGATCTATGGGTTGATCTGCTTAGGGCTTCCTCTCTTCTTTCTACTTTCTAGCTGATAAAACTAGAAATCAGAGTGGTAGAGAGAATATAAAAATGGAGCCCACCAGCTGTTATTACCACACTACCCTCTCTTCCACCTGCCAGCTTCTGAGGCCAGGAAAGTCTTTGTTCTTTGAGATGTGACCTCTGCAGGGAATCTGAATCCCAATGGTGTGGTAGCATTTTTATTTTTACAAATTTATTTATCAGGTACGTGTATAGCTATGGAAATAAAGCAAAGAGAGGGAAAAGTGTCCTTTAAATGACAGCATCCCTAGAGGAAATAACAAGCTCCAGGTTGGTAAATAAATTATGTTTATATATTTGTGTGTTCATGTCAGTTTTGCTATTATTTTCAAGCTGGCACTTGGGGGTTCACAGCTTTCATTTTATTACAGTCACTTTATATATAAAAGTATAAAAACCAGGAAAGAAGAATGTCCCAAGCGGTGTGCTAAAACAGTATTTTGAAACAAGTGAAAGCTTTTGTCTGCTTTCTTTGACTGCTTTTCAGTAGAAATATAAACTTTGAAAAATTAAAACCTCCCAAAGTAGATATGATTCAATTAATTTTGTTTTCTTTCTCTTGAATATATTTCAGTCTTACTTAAGAACTACACTACAGGGTTTTATGTTCTGTAAATGGCTGATTCAGGAAATCAGAAACACAAATGCATATACCAATAGAACACTTCATACTTTAGGAATAAAAATGAATTGAAATTCTGTTCTTATGCTTAACTATTGTATATACCTTTAGTTCTGCAGCTATTTGGAGGACATTGATGACCGAAATAAATAAGTACCTAATCAAGTTGAAAAAGCACATTCCTTGCCATCTATCTAGATATTTCGGCTCAATTTACCACATAAGGAAGTTGTTCATTGGAGCAGTGGTTTTGTTTTTCTACTTGTTCTTCTAGAGCCCCTCCCAACTGTTTCCACTGTTCTGTGTTCTTTGTGTTCTGTGCAGCTGGGATTTTGGTGTACTCCAGAGAACTTTCTTTTCCTCCAGCTTCAAGCTGGGGTGAAGCTATCAGACACACAGTAGTAAACGTTAGGGTGTTGACTCCGTGGTTTTCCCCTGGGTAGCTGCCTGTCTTCTGCCAAAGGCCACAGTTCCATCAGGCAACCCTCTTCCTGAGCTGACTCTTCCAGCACAGTAACCTGGTAGGTCTGAGGGCAGAGAACGCCCCAAGGTTGCCGTCTGCAAAATATGCACTATTGCTTTGATGAATTCCCTACACTCTGCTCTTTGGCAAATTCTAGCATTATTTAAAAATAACACATTCATTCCAATTTAGCTGCTAATGACCCTGTATTATTACTCTGTCCAAGCTATGATGTACTTTTAGTAAAAAATTAGAAACAGCCTAAGCCACTATCAATTAGATAGATAAAATCTCATGCAATCACATGAACAGTGGGCATGTAGAATACAGTAAAATGAATAAAATCAACCTCTAAAGATCAACATGGATGAGGTTTATGTTGATAGCATTTCGGGTGATCATAATGCTGAAGGAAGAGTTAAACTGTAGAGAGTTGTAGATGGCATGAAAATACTTACACTGTATGTTGAATAGCACAAGGATGGCGATACCATATAGCATGTGTACATATATGCACAATGGCCGGATGAGCACACATATCACATAACAGCATATATCTTGGAAAGGAATAGTAGGTTCACAAAAGATAATACGTACCAATTTTCTTGTAGACTGGAAACGAGAAATACACACACACACACAGGGAAATCTGAAAAATAACAATAGCCATTTTTTTGGTGGTGTGAAGAGGAGTCTTTTATGTTATTTCTTGTACTTTTCTAGACTTTTTTATACTTTTCTTGACATTGCATAGGACAGCATTTGCCTTCCAGAAACACTGAATTTTAGTTTCCATGTCCATTATTATTGATCATCGCCATGTTTACTTCATAGAGCACTGAGTATATTTGAGGTTACACATGTGCATATCTATACATATAGACACACATCTGTTTAGTTTAGAACCATGAGTGATGTGTCTGGACACCCTATAACATATTCTTTAGTGTATTATTTTCAAATATATACAAAACAGGCAATGCGTGTGATGTAAGGAGTAGGTAGCGTTCTAGACCTGTCAGCGTTACCGATCGTCCCGCGTAATGGTGCCTGTCGCCAGCTGAACCCGCGTGGCCTGATGATCCGCTAAGCTCAGCTGCTGCACTCTGTGACTCTGACTTGCAGAAACCACACACAGACGTCAGCCCTGTGGCCCGGATGACCCTGTGGTCCCTGACATAACATTGAGGAAAATGTATAGCACCTTATGTATTTTAATCTAAATATTTATGGCTTAATTTTAATTATGAGCATTAAAAAGAACAATATTGGACCTCCCTGGTGGCACATGAGTTTGAGTGCTGCACTGTGAAGCATCCATGGCACAGTAGCGTGAATTCGATCCCCGGCCAGGGAGGGGACCCACATGGCACAGCAGACCTCTCCTGCCTCACCTGCTGCTCCCTTCGGCAGTGTATTTTGGTGGATCTCCCTATTCAACTCTCCACTCTGTCTCTGGTGAATTCTCTCCCCTTCCACGACTCTGGCCTGTACCCAGTTGTTGTATGCATAAATAAATAAATCTTAAAAAAGAAAAAAAGAACAGCATCAGTGATTGCAACTGAACACATGGTCTAAATATCTTTCGCTCATTTCACTCATTGATTTCAGAGACTCAGCTCATGCAAAGCCCATATTCTATTTGTATACAACATGCTTTGGCTCTTAAAATGTTTTTGAATTAAACGTATAAATATCACCATGCATAGAAACATACAACTCACACATCAAACTATATATCATTTTTTATGTTTGTCCCCAAACACATGCCGTTGTTCCTCTTAAACCTCTGAATGTCATTTCCAGAAAAGACTAGCTCAAGCAGGTAAAGACTAGCAGTGGGGGTGTGATCTGAGACTTCCAGAATCTAGGCAGAAGCTACTTCTTAGCACGTTGTCTTTCCCCAGCACACCAGCTGAAGTATCACCTGCTGCTCGTGTTGCTGTGAGTTCAAGTTAAGAACTTCTTAGCACATTTGACAAGAAGGAAACTAACCGAATTTGTGCTTTATTTTTCTTCTTTTCTTGCTATTGTGTTCTTATTAGCTGCTGCAGAATCGTAAGGCACTAGTTTCATTTCTATACTGCATTATTATAGACCGCAAAGCCTTCACATGTAGGAAAAGTTGAGGGAAGAAAGGATAGCGACAGATCCTGTCCTGTATCACTTTGTTAGTCATAATTTAGCAAATCATCTCTTCTAGTAAGTAATGTGCTATAAATATTTGATCCTTCCTACCGATAATAATTCAAAAGGATAAACTTTGTCATTATTAGACTGACTTAAAAAACAGAGATTCCTACCTGTTTTGTGAAAGATCTTCAAAAATATGTTATAAATATTATGTCAAAAATCAGTTCAGTCTGGTACTTAGAACAACTTTGCTTGTTTGTCAGTTTGAGTGTTTATTTCAGAAAGCTTCCTTATACATTCACTAATAAAACAAGTAAAGTACACTGTATTATATTTAATGTATATGATGTATTAATGTAAATTAGATAGATTAGAACATTTTCCTGGTTTAGTAAGGTTATTGTCTACTATGTACATTTCTGTAATACTAAAGGGTAGAGACTAAATAAAATTATACAACAGATTTGTTTTAAAAGTCATATTCTTTTCCCTAAAAATAAATGTACAGTCACTTCTCTCCAGGTTCTTAAATATAAAATTTATAGTTAGGACTGTGCCATAAAGTTTGTCTCAGAAACTTTGACTTACAAACAAAACTGCAACAGTAAGAAATATTTTGAGATAAAGAGTTTGAGTCCCTACACTACTTGTAATCTCACGTGTTGTGAAGTCGCTGGTAAAGGAACTGGGTAAATACATGAGCTACTTCCTGATTGGTTTACTACCACAATAAGGGTTAAACAACAGTAGAACAAAAGTTTGCAGAACAAGTCCAAGCTAGTAGTGCAGTTAATTTGTTTTTGCAGAGTCCATTTCTCAGTATTGATTTTTGATCTGGGCAATTCTTTGCCAGGAGCTGGAGTTATTTGCAGTTGAAAGCATTTGCTCTGTGTTGTTTACTTCTTCGGGCAGCTCATGTCTATGTACAATAACTGCCTGATAAAAAATTGGAAAGGCATGTAAAAAGTGAAGGTGCTTGATAGAAAAGTAGAGTAATATCTATTTTCTACCTGGCAGGTTTACATCTACTTCAGTATACAAATGTAATTAATTTGATGTCTCATTTTAATATCACTGAATGTGAGAAGCTCATTCTATGTAGAGTGACTCATTCCATGCACCTTTAGCTACAGAGGCCAATGTCTTTATAGAACGCAGGAATCAACCAAAAGGCAACATGCTGAAAAATCAAGGCAGCATTTTCCACACCTGTGTCAGGATAGCCAGCAGAGCTGCTTGCACACCTGTCCAGAAGCCTCCTCAGTATGATTGCTATTTAGAACATAAAGTTGTCGTGCACTGACATTTCTTTGTCTGTCTTCCCTGGTATTCAGAGAGCTCTTTGAGGAAGAATACTCTAGGACTACGATCACTGTAAGTTTCCACCAGGTGTACCCACTTCCATGACATAATAGATACTGGCATGGGACATGTAGATTATTCATTTTCATTGATTTCAGTCGTTCCTTACTAAAGCACAAAGCAACGTTCCAACTAAGAATATGTTCTTAGTTATAAGAAACAGTGTTTAATTACTCTTTGCAGAGTTTATACAGTCTACCTGTTACAGGGCAACCCCTAAATAAAATGTGTGACCTCACTGTGGGTCCTCACCCGTATGCTTAAAAGGTGCTTGTAACAAGACTAACTGCAGACACACACCAAGGAAAGGTTAAATAAGTGTTTATTTACAAAAGAAGGGGGGAAGAAAACATAAATAGCTCAGGGAGAAGGAGAGAGAGAGATGAATTTGTGAATGTGTCCTACCAGTTCTGCTGAGCTGGAATCCCTATAGCATGCTGAAGCTAGTGAAAAACCAAGCGACCCCAAGGTCAACATGTCTGGTTCTATGCCAAACCCGGCTGCTTAATTCCACCCTCAGCTCCCAGCATCCTCCTGCAGTGATGATGACATTTTGGGATTTGAAGTTCTTGGTGTTTGGATCTCTTTGGTCTGGAGTGGGAGCTGGGGGAGACCATAAAACCTGTTTGTGGAGTTCATTCAGGACATCCTTTCCCCCTAACATATCCTTATCTGGCTTTTGGGTGGCAGTCTCTTGGGATGGCTCTTCAACTCATGATGAATGAGCGAGAATACTCAGCAGGGGCTGACTATTTTACTTTGAAATAAAATTATATAGGTCTAAAGCTGTGGACCTTAGATAAAATAGGGCCAATCAAAGTACATCCATGTGAGGAGAATACTTCTAGGACATGAAAAAGGTTCAAGTGCTGTGTGCTCTTTTTTCACAATTAGTAGATATTTTACTCACTTAGGAAATGTGCATTTGAGAATCTTTCTTTGCCATTTGAGAAAACAAGTGCTGGCAACAACTTTACTTGACATCGGAAAAATATCATTAGCAGGGCTGCTAAATTCCTTCCACTGTCAGATGGTTTCTGTTAAGATTGTGAAAAGGGAAAAGAAACAAACTTATTATGCTTTTCTCTTGCCCCCAGCTCTATAAGCCAGTGTAGGGAGAATAGCCGTGGAGGTGGGGACGCACCTTGCTCGTTGGCCATCACGTGCAGCTCCTCAGGATAGCTCTTCCTGGGTCACTGGGTGTGTTCCGTGAGGTGAGGTGTGACTACGTGAAATGTCGCACGTTTACCTGGGAGCATCTGTGGTAACGCCATGTCCTTTCAACCTTTCCTTGGTGTGTGTCTGCAGTTAGTCTTGTTACAAGCACCTTTTAAGCATACGGGTGAGGACCCACAGTGAGGTCACACATTTTATTTAGGGGTTGCCCTGTAACAGGTAGACTGTATAAACTCTGCAAAGAGTAATTAAACACTGTTTCTTATAACTAAGAACATATTCTTAGTTGGAACGTTGCTTTGTGCTTTAGTAAGGAACGACTGAAATCAATGAAAATGAATAATCCACATGTCCCATGCCAGTATCTATTATGTCATGGAAGTGGGTACACCTGGTGGAAACTTACAGCGATCGTAGTCCTAGAGTAGGTCTAGTTCTTCTCTTCTCTGGAAACGCTTTCTTAATGTTTTTAGCCAATTCAACTTGGACGGCTTTTAGAGACTGCCTCACTCTCAAGATGTGTTCCCAAAAAATGTTGTGAGTGGGTTAGAAGAATGCACAATTTTCCCTCCAAATGTGCTTTGCGACACGGAGCTTAAGTGGCCATCAATTTGCTGGCCTCACCGGTTCCTTGAGGTGTGACCTCCTCTTATCCTTTTCTCTCATCAAATCACTGTCCAGTGTAGTAAGGCTGCTCAGGACTCTGGTGTTCACTTTGCCACAGTAGAACTCATCCTGTCACATCTTGGTTAGTGGGTGGCCCCTGGAGAGCCCCAGTGGGAGGATGCAGTGCGTGTAGGAGCGCGATCAGACCTGATGGAGGCTGGAGGGGGGGGCCTTTGCTTATAAGCCCCACAGCTCAGTTTAAGTAACAGTCTCATTGACCCTTCCCTGCTTCAGGCTATGAAGGAACCAAGATTCCGGCTTCAGAAATGACATTAAATGGAGAGAATAAAGAAGAGCCTTGAACTTTTTTTCTAAAAATGTGCTTCAACTTAAAGTAAACTTTTAAGTAGTCACTTGTTTTGCAAGTACAATCAAGATGGGATCTGCCCTCCTTTAACAAATGTAGCTGCTTAACATAATCTAAGATTTTATAGATGAATAAATTGAGCATATAGATCTTAGCTATGAGGGCTGAAATTTGAAAGTGAACCAGATGCCATAAACAACTATCACAAATTCAGCAATTTTATAAAATAGCTTCTTAGATTATCCTGTTAAATATTGATTATTCCTAGTAATTGAATTGTTCAAAAAGAGGAAAGAAATTGAGGCGTTAACATATGCAGATTGGAAAGCTAAAGTGATTTAAAAAAGAACAATATCTCCCCTAAAACTAGTTCACCCTGGAAACTCTGAGAGAAATTCTAAGCTACAGGTAGGCAATTTGATCCAAAGCACATTTAAATTTAATATCGTAGTATAAGCTCTTTTCTTGCCCCTAGTAAGAATTGAAGTGACAGGTATAAAGTGTTTTACCTATTAGACTTTCATGAATGATATTCCAAATTGTAAAATATAGTGTGTTTTATTTTTATCAGATTTGTGTTTCATCTTTGAAAACAGGTTTGTTCCCCCAAACCCTTCTAGTTAAAGTTAAATGAAGTGTTACATAAATTAAAACTGTTACTTCTCTAATATGTTCTAACAGAGCTTCTTTTAAAAAAATTACTTTATTGCGTATAAACTTTCTTTAACATGAAAGTTCACTATAAAATTAACTTTAAAATCCTTATCACAAAGTGTCTTCAAATTTTTTTAGTAAGTCTGGGACCATGACTTAGGAATTATAAACATGGGTTATATTGTAGGTAAAATGGGGATTGCAATTGATGTCAAATATATATAAATAAATTATAAAAATTTTTAAAAAGATTGTGGGTAAAAATTTGAAAGAAGCTTTGAACTAGGATTGAAAAGAATTGCTGATAGTATTCATTTTGTCTTGCTGCATAAAGAATTAGTGCAGTTTTCACAGTTTAAGAAGATAACACGTTTTATCTCACAGCTTGCATACATCAGCCGTGCAGACACGTAGTCTCACCCGGATGGGGTTAACATGCCGGCAGGGGCTGCAGTTTCGCTTCTCCTCCGAGGCTTGCTGTTCTCTTAGGGATCCTCTTGGCAGAATTTGATTCCTTGTGGTTGTCGGACTGTGTCTTGGTTTTCTTGATAACCCCGTAGGGCAGCCCTCCCTCAGCTGAGAGTCCACCCTCGGGCCCAGCCCTGCCTGCTGACATGGCAGGTGGCCTCACATAGCCGGCAGCACTCACTCTGCAGGCAGCTAGGATAGAGCTTTCTGCAGCCTGAGTAATCACAGGCGTGACTGACACTACCCACTACCTTTGTCACTTAGCATAACCTTATCAGAAGTGACATCCATCTTATCAACAGGTGCCCTGGCACTGGGCGGACGCACGTACACCACAAGTCTGCATATTCTGCCTACCACAGACACTTACTCGGATACTCTAATTCTATAGTCACTTGTCCCCAATTGCAAAAACGCAATTTAAACTTTCCTAACTCTTAGTGACCGTGAGAAAAACCTAAGCAGAACTGATATGTTATTTACAGCATTTACTTCATCTATTTAGTGACAGATATGCATGATTATGGCCAAAACACTAATATGCCTGAGTGTAAAGTGCATTTTGTATATACTATTACATAAACATATACTACTATATGTATTAGCGAACAGCTTGTTTTTCATTAATATGCCAAATATATGCAGTATTATTGTTTTTCTAAAATCCAAACAGTTGCAGATCTTGAAACCATTCTGCCACAGGATTTCTGATAAGGAACTTTTAGATTTTGGCCAAATACAGTGTTTCTTTTTACAAACTGGGGGTGGTTTATTGGGAAAGGGATTATTTCAAGGACCTAAAACTCAGAGCATACTCAACATTTGTTGAATGATATGAATTTTGTGATGATGAGGATGAGAAACTAAAAAAAAAAAAAAAAAAAAAAAAAAAGGGTTTTTTCAACTCTCAAATTGCCAATTTCAGTTTCATTGGCGACCTATTTGAAAATCAGGGTGGTATCAGCAGATAAAGATACACATTACATTCCAGTGAGGGAAGTTTACTCATTTTTTTCAAGTTATTCAGTGAATAACTTCATAAGAAGACATATTAGATCTGTAGTACTATACTGTAGAACAAAGGAGAATAGTCTCTTTTCTTTTTTCAAAATATATGGTATGTTAAGAGCAATTTTTTTTTAAGTTTATTTATCTCATTTCTTTCCCTTAGACAAAATATCTGTCTCTCGGGAGAAAACCTGTTTCACTTAAGAGTCCAATTTATCCATCCAGATTTTGAGTCAACTAATAAAATTTTATATGCTTATAAAGTTCTCCTTACCCCCCATATTTCAACCTTAAATCAGTAAGCAGTTTTATTTGCTGAGGAAATTACCATATTTTAAAGGAACAGATGTATATCTATCTTGGTGACAATAGCTAGGGAAACAAGAAGTGTTCAATCTGTATCTATCAGAGCTAAATGCAAAATATGAGAAGCAAACAAAAAAAAAAGCTTATACCCAAGAAAGAAATGTAAATTGGACTGTCATCAAATTTTCTGTCCTCTGAAATGCCTTATAATTTACATGTAATATATAGGAATTTACAAGCAACACCTAAGTGTGCACTTGAAAGCGATGCTTGAGTTAATTAAATGAGTTCCTGGGAGAGCACAGATCTCGTTAGATCTTTGTTGTAGTCGGGTTGGACATTGAGAATTTAATTCAGGATATTGGATTCCTTATAATTAGCGAAGTGATCTAACAGAAGTATTTTCTTTAATGCCATTTCTGCAATGGGCTCTTATGCAGCATCTAAACTGCTGGTTGAAATGATGTATCCCTCTTTCCTAAATAGTGCCAAAGCATTCAGTCAATCAAGTCAGTTAAATTAAACTACTGTTATTTCCATTAAGGAAATAAATCCATCAATCTAAATAGAAAACAAAGCTGTTAATGGATTTTCACTGTTCAGTAGTGATATAAATACTTCATTGTTCTGTAAACATAGCAGGTGAAAACTCAACCAGAAAGTTATCAGAGCAGGGATCATGTTTTTCAAACAACCTTCCCACCTCACCAAAAACATGCATGCAGAGGCATTGCTAAATGTTTCAGAAGCACTCAGCCTAGTGGAAAATACAGCTTCTCAGTTCTTCCAATTACAATTGCATGTAGCCACACATAATAATATATTGGTTTTGGCTTATTGAGCAAAAACATATGGTAGACCAAATCTGAACAGTGACATAATTTTGGAATTAATGGCCTGCTCTTACTACAGAAGCAGTTTGTAAAGGATCTGTCATCTTCTTAGCAATAAATTATTGACCTTCTGCAGAGGATAGCAGGGTAAAATTTGATGAAGGTGGACTTGCATTTAGGGGCTCTGAAAAAAACTAAAAGAGACAGCATGAAGGCAGTTAGGTAAACAAAATGGTTCATGGTATGGTGTTATAGGAGTGGTACTAGAATGCTGCAGTTTTCAAGTGTATCTGATTTTCTTATAGTATTTACTGGTGGTTACTGATTTGGGTGAGTAAAAGTGAAAAGTTGCATTTCATGTTTTAAACTGCTTGTTCTATAAGCCAGTTTCCTACCTAAAATAATGACTCTTAAGGATGAAAAGTTCTGAATATGAACAGAATTTTCTACAATGTTTGCTTGGACTAGAATAAATCTAATTTTATCAAGTGAACCTTAGAGATTGAATTGCTTTAAAACCTAAGCATTTATTTCTAGGTCTTATAAATAGCTAGATTTATAGCTAAAAACTTAGCATGTAGACTCTTAGGGGATATCCTTCCTTCTAGGAAAAATGTCTTGTATTCTTCCCTACTGTCTAGTTCTCCAGCCCCTCAGAAAGGGTTGCGTCTTCTCAGAAAGGTCTGAATCTCTTTGGAAGTGACCGGAGGTGATTTCAGTCACTCCTTTAAGCTGATCATGGGCACAGTGGATTAAAGTAGCTTAGGATTTCACTGAATGATCAATCAGGTTTCATTCATTAATTTAAAAAAGTATAGAGGTTTGTTGTGAGACCTGTTGAAACACAGAGTTATTTAGGGTTTATCCTCCATCTTTCCTCTTTATGCTACCATAAACTTTCCATCATTTAAAAGTGAAAAATAAAGTTTGAGAAGGAGATAAATAAACATTAATGTGTCTGGTTAAGCTTTGGGGCTATTAATTTTCATTCCAGACTGTCTCCTTCTTCCCAACTCCAACAGTTAGAACATTCATATTTCCTCTCCTTTGGAAATTTTATGGAACACAAAATAGAAATGATAAAAAATATAATTTCCTCTAAGCCATAAATTTAAGGTTGAACTAAAGATGGTGTGGAGAGCCAGAGGAAATCTGGGTGGCGGGATGAAGGAGAAAACCTGGGATTTGGAAGAGACAAGGTGTCGTGCAAAATTTAGGCTAAGTTAGACAAGATCTAGCAAGTGGCTAGATTTGCCAGGGCATATGCCTTGGTCTAAGAACTGCAAGAGGGACCTGGCGAAACTTCAGGGGTTGTGGTTGCTCAGGATACCGAGGTGAGCTAAGCCTTCTGCTCTGAGACGGGAGCCTCAGCAAAGTGCCTGTGCTCCACGAAAGATGTCCAAGACTGGGAGCCAGAGAATCGTGACTTCGAGGGGCCACAAAAACGGGAGGTCAGCAGTGACCACAATGCGCTAGAGAAAAGGCTCTTCCTTAGGTTTTCAGGTGCCTTGTGCGGCTCCAAATACTTAGTATAACCATTTTTTTTAACCATCTCATAAGGTTAGGGGGTTGACATCTAACTTAATTTTATTCGACTGAAAGTCAGTTTTTCAAAGTAAATATTTCTTACACAGTTAAGTTTGTGCCCTAAAAAAATACTCTATCAAAAATAGTCAATGGTCAGTTAAAGAAATATCCCTAAGGAAATATGCAATAAATACAACTCACTGGATAGAGCCATAAACCCTGAATAAACAAAACTTACAACCTACATTGTAAGTTTGTAATTTACAAAAGCAATACTCACTGTGAGAATTACTAGGTTTCAGGACATTGCGTGAAGAAATACTGGGGGGAAAAAACATGATATATCACCAAAAGCATAAAGGATGTAATGAATAGGACAGCATACCTGTGAAAACGTGTGCCCTTATCTATTGTGTGGTTTGGAGAGGTGGGTTTCCACATCGAATGCGTGGATGGCCTAGGGACTGAAGTAAGTACCTGGCTTGGATTGGTGAGGATTCCACTGAAACACATTCTGTGGTCCCCAAGATCACTTGACGGAAATTGACAAAAATTCCTTCCAAATCACTATTAGTTGAAAATAACTTCACGCCACTGCTTAATACTGCCCAGTTTTGATGCATTCTCTTAGAAAAATAGTTCTCATTTCCCCATGTGTTTTATAGTTGCTTTTGTGTTTGTTTTTGAAGTCATGAGCTCTCTTAAGAAAGAGCACTGGAATCTTTTGTAGATACTTGACAAGTGCACGGTTGTGCTGTCAATTATGAAACATATAATGAATGGTAATACAAATGGAACATCTGTTTGATCACTCACTCACTACATCTGTTCTGTCACACTTGACATGTTGAATAGGAGAACATGAAAAATTCAAGGAAAATTTGTAAATGTGAGTGTTAGATCATTGATTTTGAAGGATGAGATGAGTTAAGATGACTAGACCCTTTCAGAATGTATCATGAAAGCACCAGCCCCTCAATTTGGCCCTGTTTCAGTAATCAGACCCCCTCAGTAATGGATCCTGTCTTCACAGATGCATTTATGAGCTTTAAAAACAATGTGGAGATAAGATCATAATTTATATTTCATTGCTAAAGGTTATTTTTGATTCTTTGATTTGTAACACCTTTTTTTAAAGGGTTGGTGTAGAGCTGAACAAAACAGCAAAGCCCAAGCTCTTGTGAAGTCTATGTTACAAAATGTAAGTGGACAGTCACAACATAAAAGAAAATAGAGAAAATAATAAACTAATATCCAAGCTGTGATCAAGGATCTGAAGAAGAACAAGCAAAGTAAGGAGATGAGGAGGGAGAATATGCAGATTTATTTAGGGTTATCAGAGAATATGAGCTCTATATTAGTTCCTGCAAAACTTTTAATGAAATGAGAGTTAAAAATGAAGTCGTCTACTCTCATATAGAACAATTGTGTAGAAGAGTGAGGGTCAAAGTGTCTGATTCAGATGGAGAAACACTTTGCATGAATCTTTGGATAATCAGATGGAATTAGAAATTTATGTTTAATTTGATTTTAATGTATCAGGCAGACCTAGTTGATGCTTTCAACCAGCTGTCAAAACTAGAGAATTTATAATACATTATTTACTCTATTACTTTAGTAATTTAGCTTATTTACTACTTATGAAAAATATGGTGAATGCCACTTACCTGTCCATTACTCATTTAACATCAGTCTTATCCAATATGCCATCAACACATGGTTCCAGCATGAACAGACATTTTATATTTTACCCCTCTGTCAGTCACAGTTCACCTAAAGATTGATACCTGGCCCAGACTGACCAAAGAAATTTGTTCTTGGAATTTCCAGAGTTAGGGATAGAAAAAATTTGATTAGTCATTCTTTGGAATAAAAAAAAATGTAATGTTAAAAAATATAAAAATCAGGGACTATCAGCAACCATATTTCTAATGGATTGCCTATATCCATTTGGATATCTCAGTGAAGTCAGATTAAGAGAGAATGAGCGGAAAAGGGGGACGTGAAGGAAGGCTAATGAAAGGAAGAACGTAATTAAAAGTGGAAAGAAAGCCCCAGTGGCTTCCGTATCCATGGCTCCAGCTGTTCTGAGACCAAATGCATTTTCTGTCTTTGGGGACCAAGAGACATAACCATTTTTTCCCTCAACTGTTTTGCTTAGGTTTTGATATTTGTAAGCAACTTCCTGATAAATACAATGTAGATATGTATCACCGTATTAGTCAGATCTGTCTGTCTGTCTGTCTGTCTGTCTGTCTGTCTGTCTGTCTGTCTACCTCCCTATCTATCTGGTGGACACCTGAGAAGCTGAGGCTGTATCTGGAGTCTGAAATTAGTCTGGAGGCAGAATTCTCTTTTTTTGGAATCTCAGTCTGTTTTCACTTATGTTGCCAGCTGATCAGATAAACCCCATCCGTATCATGGGGAGTAATCAGCCTTAGTCATAGTCTTCTTTTTTTATATTAAAATATTTTTTTAAATTTACATATATTCGCCATTAATTGTAATCCCCATGCATTCCCCATCACCACCTCACCAGTGCACCATCACCTCAGTCCCCCGTGCTCCCATCCTCCCCCAACCCTCCCCCTCCCCTCCCCACCAGGTGTCCCCAGTCTGTCCTTGTCTCCTCATTTTTGGTTTCTGTGTCTTTATTGCTGTTATTATTATTGTTCTT
>JAGFMF010011614.1:10774676-10785448 GCA_019455555.1 Galemys pyrenaicus | reverse complement strand
GTAGATTGAGGAACCGCCATACTGCTTTCCATAATGGTTGGACCAGCTTGCATTCCCACCAGCAGTGTAAGAGAGTTCCTTTTTTTCCACATCCTCGCCCACATTTGTTGTTGCTACTTTTTTTGAAATGTGCCATTCTCACTAGCCTTCTTATTTACATGTTTATCTCATAGAAAAAAAATTTAAATGTCCTCACAACATTATGCTCTACCAAAGGCATTATTCAAAATAAATATATATGAATTTTCAAAATTGAACCTTTCCTTTTTAAGATATTCTTAAAGGAGTAAAAATTCTTGTGACAGACTTGGAGAGATACTAGGAAAGGAACTTCTGATTATTGGCAAGTGTTCTTTAATGTCAATTCAAAGAAAACGAATAGCCCGATATATAAAATGTGATGGTGGGAGAAAGACGTGAATACACACTTTTAAAAAGCTACAGATATGACAACTAAACATATTAAAAGATCTTTAGCATCACTTGTCAGTAGAGAAAAAAATAAAATTACAGTCACAGTGAATTCCCTCTACAAACCTATTAGAATGACTTAAATTTGAAAGACTGATGATATCAAATATCTGAGAAGATGTGGAAGAACTTTCACTTTCCCCTTATGCTCTGCAGAAAAAAAAATAAAACTACTCTGGAAAAGAGTTTGCCATTTTTGAAAAACGTTAAACATACAACTAGCACAGCATCCAGTGTTTCTACTCTTAATGTTTACTGAAGAGAACAGAAACCATTTGTTCATACAAGGATCTGTACTAACTTGATAACAGCAGTATTTATGTTACTCCCAACCTGGACACTACCCAAGTGTCCATCAACAGGAAAATAAATATCTATGGTATCTTTACACAGTAAATACTACTCTGCAATAAAAAGGAATGGATAATTGTCATACACAATAACATTCGGTCTCCAAATAATCATACTAAATGCAGGAAGCCAAACTAAAAGAGTATGTGCGATGCTACTTGTTTCTGTAAACCTGAGAGGGTGCCAACTGCGGTGACAGGAAGTCAGGACATTACAAATGGGCATGAGGAGACTTCTAGCTCAATGGATATGCTCAGTCTCTTCATGGTGATGACAGTTTCACAGGTACATTCATAGATCATAACTTGCCAAATTGTACATTTTAAATATGTGCAGCTTTGTTTTATGTCTATTAAACCTCAATAAATTTGTTACCAAGCAGAGAGACTATTGTCACAGTCTAAATGATAAATGGTGATTACCTGAGATGAGTGGTAACAGGAGCCATGGAGAGAATTTAATGGAATTGAGATTTATTTTTATGGTGGTGCCAGCCAGGCTTGTTGGAAGTAAAGGAGAAAATGGTATAAAGGATGGCTCCTAGTTTTAAGGCTTGAGAAGCTAGGTAAATAGTTGTTCCATGTCTAAAATACTTACTGTATTTATGGGATTCCAGTTTCTGTAGAAAAGGCTCAATAATAGCTACAGTGGAAATGCAAGCTCACTCAGTAGAGCCGCACCTCGGAGTTCTCTTCCTCCGTGCCCTTCAGTGTTCTCTATGTTTAGCTCTCTTTTCTTCTGCACTAGTATGCCAGCAGAAGCGTTACTTGGAAAACTGATTTCCCAGCTAACAGGTGACCTGAAAGATATCTCACTGGCATTTTGGGACGTCTTTGATGATTCTTCCTTTCTTCCTTGGAAAAAATGAAAATACTATGGAGATATTGGTTTACTGTTTTCCTCAGAGCGGATTATTGTGTGTTATTATTGAGACTTTCTTCTCAATGATCTTATTGAATTACATGTTATTTTCATCATCCTGTAATATGGGCAGCGTCAACTACCTCCATATGGGCTTCTACTATTTAGGACCTTGGTCAGCGCCAGATCCCATACCCTGTCTGTCTGTGGGAAGGGATGAAGGGCTGACTTTGTGGAAAGAATGATCGTGTGTACCCTGTGGCAGGACCAGCTCTTCAAGGGTAAGCCAAGAAATTTGGGAAGAATTTGTTTCCTTACCATGTTGCTGATGGGGTTGAACCAAAACGCGATTGTATTTATTTTCATTAACATATTTTTTATGTTCTGACACTATCATTTAATTACCTATCTCTTACTGGGTAGCAGTATTAAGGATAAAAACAAAGATCAACGTTAATTTCCTCAACTCATTTCATACTGCATACCTCATCAACAACTTTAAAAAGTCCTTAGTAGCCAGGGAAGCTAATCTCCCCCACCAACACAGGTTGTGATTTTACAATTTTCATTTCCCTTTTTACAGAATTTGAAGCATACATTTACATATTCTTTTTAAAATTATTTATAATATTGTGTTACAGAGCATCTTCAGTTCTACCAACTTCCACTTATATATCATTTTGTTATTATCATGACATGGCTTGAAAATGCTCCCTTAGTTGACAAAAAGAGACACATGAAGGTATTTACTTATGCTATAATCAAGCAAAGTTAAGATTTGAATGATACATAAATAGGAGAAGTATGAGAAATTGAGTCCTAGAATGGAGATGAGAAAATTAATACAGTGTCATTGCTACTTAGCTTGTCAAAGTCAACTTAATTTTCGCAAACAAAATAAGGGATTGGCCTTAGTCAGTGATCTGTGACTCTTTTTTTTACTGGCTGTACCATGTATATGCCAAATGGCAGTCATAAGCTTGGTAGGCTCTGTGGGGTAAGGGGAATTTATGGAAATGGAAAAGTGAGAGTGATAGAAGGATAACCTTTCTTGATTCAGATTTTAAAAGAACAAATGACTGACAAAGTTAATGATAGCTTATTGTTACTAAAGAACTACAACTGTCCCACCACACTTTTCTGACTTGGCTTTACTGGAATATCATCCAGGTATAGAATTCTGTGATTCTCAACTGCCTCCCTAACAGGTTTGCAGCTAAACCATTTCTTTAAAATTGTCGCAAGTCATTGGCCTAGAGAACATCATAGCCTCTTCAATACCCGGTTCATGTATTTAGCGCATCGATAATAAGGAGTAATGACATCGTTACTTAATTCCAATGAGAACATTGGGATTTTCACAAATGAAGTCTGTTAGCTGCTTTGACAATTTAAGGATCCATTCTTAAATATCATTCTTTTATATTCTTTAAATCTCTCTCTGTGAGGGTGACGATATCTTTTTATGTGAACTGTTTGTAAAAATTAAACTTCTTAAGAATAGTTTATAGAAGTATCCGGCTCTTACTTTGGTATTCCAGTTGCCAGTTTAAAAAAAATCACCTAAGGGAGGTGTCAATTCATATTTTTCCACCCCACTGCTCCCCTATTTACCCATTAAATTAGTGGGAATTATTTTAAGTTCTCGGGATCTGCTCATTGCAAATTCAGGTGTCCCTTAGAGGAGTAAGTACATCACCAACTAACCCAGGCTGCTACGACCGCCATGACTCGATGTAAGTCTATTTTCTATTATGTTCTTTAAAACAACTCTAGAAAAATGATGAGCATCTCTTTGGTCTCCCTGTGAAGCTAGGTGCCATCTCTTTATCTTCATTGCTAGTTGAGGCGACCAACATCCCTCACCTTAATTACTGAAGAACTCTTAATTGGAGTCCCTGTACCTTCTGGTCACTCCCCTCCTCGGACATAAACTCTGAAGCTGGAGATGAGATCACAGACTAATGAACTTGCTCTGCCCAGAGCCTTGAGCGACTGTAGGGAAGGTCGCCTCGCCCTCACAGCCCTTCCTCATCCTGGCTTTGCCTGCTCTGTGCGTCGGCTCTCACCACCACAGCCCCTCTACTTGCAGGACTGAGGAGGACCCCACTTACTCAGCCTTGCTCTCAGGGTTCAGAAGCCTGGGGTGTGGGCACTGCAGCGCAGTGGAGAGCACAGTTGCTGCCTCCAGACTGTAGGTTGGATCTGGGCTGTGCCTCCTTCCTACTGTGCTACTGCGAAAGCTTTGATGGCTCTGGCTTTAGCCCCTCCTCCCTCAAGTAGTAATCACAGGCAGTTACTTGACGGGTCGTGCATGTAAAATGCTTAGAATGCCACCTTGCATGGATTGGCTACTGTGTAAGAGTAGTTCCTATTATTTTCCTTTTTCTAGAACACTCTTCCTCCCTCCAGAACTTCCTTTAACTTCCATTATGAGTTCCAGTCTCTCTCTCTTGTCTCTCGCTCTCATTTTAAAGAGGAAGGCCACCCCATCTGGATTGAGTTTCCCTTTTTGACCCCATCTTTCCCTTCACTTAATCAAACTACTGGGAAAATAATAGCGTATACCTGCCTTTCCCAAGAAATTGAGAACTTGCGAACACAGCGACGGTTTACCTTGCTAGCTGTGGTCGTCCCGGGGCCAGCACAGTCCTGATCTGTATGAGGAAGAGCAGCTGCGGCTAGGTGAGCAGTGACTTCACTAATAGCAGTCCTTGGACTTACTGAAAACTAGTGCGCGCGGCCATAGAGACACTCGTGGAGGTAACCATCCCTTTCGCGAAACACCGGTGACCATGTGTGTGCACGTGCATGCATGCACACACGTGCACCTTTGTGCCTGTGTGTGTGTGTCCATCTGCTGGTCATGCGAAAGCATACACCTCATCACAAAATTATCCAGGGTCACCTGCTATGTGAAGACGGGGATTAGCAAAGAGTTCTAAAGGAATATCCAGACACATAGAACTGAAGAAACTTACTGTGAGAAAGATTTATATACACTCCTGAATTCTCATTTTATTGAACATATTAAAAAATGCTGTCAGAAAAGTCACTTGCTGAATATATTGCTTATTACCTACCTTTTGTCACACCTCCGAGGTGTTCCACATAACTCTTCAGAATTACTGCTTATGTTTTTAGAATAAAAAAAAATTACTCTTGAGAAATTCAGATGCTTGTTGATAATAGTAATATATTGGGGTGGAGAGGGAATTTTTAAGTTTAGAGGAATAAAATTGCTTCTCTAAGTTCGAAAAATACTGCACATGCAATTTATACACTAACACAGATGCACCTGAGTTACTGAAAACTCTATTTTTAATGTGTCCACATGAAAAATGTTCATTTTCTTGTAACCGTTTTCCATTACAAATACCCCTTTCTTGCTGGTCAACAACGGCTTAAGTGAAGATGTAATCAGATTCTATACCGTATCACTCATTCTCACTCTTAACAATGCCTTTCCAACTATAATGATTCAGTTTTGTTTTCTTTTTAATTTTAATTTCATATCTGACTCAAAACTTGAATCTTCACATTTCCAAGCATCCACTAACACGCCTGTAGTCTTCATTCAAATGCATTTCTTTCTACACCTTTTAAGCATGCTACCATTTCTGGTACGAGGGCAGGTTGACGGAAGAGAGAGCGACAAGTCTCTATTATTAACTGTCATCATTTCCCTGTTAGACTTGACTTGCAGATTTAGCATGTTGCCTGGTCTGTGGGCTCATCACAGGGGTGTGCTGGCTGCACTGTGCAGATGGGGTTATTCTAGACCCCTTTCATGCCAGTCCCCTAAGCAGCCCCACAAGAGCTAAATGCCTCTTTCCTTTGATATGTCCTGGCGTAAATCTTCCAATACCTTACACACAGGCTCACCTTCTCTGTACAAGCACAAGCATGTCCCAGTTCTTTTCTGCTGGGAACCGTAATTTCCAACAGACTATTCCTGAGGGCCTCCCTGGTGACTCAGCGGGTTGAGCACCACTATGAAGCATCTGCAGCCACTGCAGCACGAGTTCGATCCCCGGCCAGGGAGGGACCCACAGGGCGTAGCAGACCTCTCCTGCCTCCCTGCTGCTCCCCTCAGCAGTGGATTTCAGTAGATCCACCTGCTCTGCATCCCATTCTATCTCTGGTGAATCCTCTCACCACCCCCACACTTCTGACCTACACCCCAGTTCTTGTATGCATAAATAAATACATCTTTAAAAAAAAGAAAGGAACCTTCTTGGAATCCTGGCTCCTGATCCATGCCTCCGTGCCACGCACCCCAGTTCTCTCTCTCCTTTCCTCATGGCATCACAGAGAGAGTCATCAAGTGCTTTGATGAAGCAAACTCCATTAGAAAAAATGCAATCATAGCTTCTGGTAGGCCTGTTGAGTCTCTCTCTCTATTTTTGGCCCCATCCCTCTACTATGGGGACCGTTTAGTCCCCAAAACAAAAGAAGAAGAATAACTTCTCTTCATAAATGCCTCACTCTGCCCTCCTTTAGTTCCCTCTTCTAGTTCTTTGACACTGACCTAAGGGTGGTGGTTTGAGCAGACTCAGCAGCTGGTGGCTTGTGGTTGGGCCTATTCTCTGAAGGTGTCTGCCCAGGAAGCCCCACAGTGGTCCCTGAACTCGGTTGGGAAGGGTTCCCTGTGCATAAGATGTGAGACGCTTAGAGCTGCCCACCCTAGCTGACAGTTGCAGCTGCAGTTCTAGAGTCTCAGGTCCCACGCATAGCTTGCTGTGTTTCTAGCTGTAACTGCAGCCATCTATCTCAGCAAGATGATGAACATTTGGCATGCTTTCCAGAGACAGCCCCATCAAAAATGAAAAGGTTTCATGAGCGGCATAACATGATGATTGGGATGACAGATTCTAGACTCAGATGGCCCCAGGATGTGCCAGCAGTCCTGTCGTCCTTTGTGAAAGAGAAACAATGCAAACAATGCAGAGTGTGGCGACAATTAGTGTGAGTACAAAGAACAAGTTTCTGATACTATATGGGCATTTCTTTGATTTGCTGCTAGTGTTCTACAGATGGCTGGTGTCCCCCCATGTTTTGCCTGTCTCTAAGGACACAGTCCCCTCATGCTGACCTCTGGTTCCCTGGGTGCCTCTGCAGTGTCCTTTGCTCTGGGCGGTTCACTCTGTTGTCCATCCTACAAATTAATTGCTAGCATCAAAACAGCTTCGTGCCCCCACATACTCTGGGAGGTTACTGCCTAACAAGTGCTTAGTGGATGTGATCTTTTAGGAGACTCATTAAATAGAAATAAAACTCTTAACCTCATGTTAGAATTCTCACCTACTAGTGCTAAGCTACTGGAGATGACTTTTGGTGGATTTGGAGGATTTAAGCATCGTACCACGTCAACAGCCACCTGTATGAAAGAAACAAAAGTAGCACCATGCCACCCTAAGAGCTAAGTGGATTTTAGGAGCGTTAAAAGCAAACCATAACAAAAATAGAAACAGATTAATCCAAATGAAAAGGCTTGAAAATAAAGTTATATAAAGCGATGGCTGCAAAAGAAAGGAAGTGCATCGCCTCTGAGTGTTCTACCAGTGACTGGCTGTAGAACCTTAAGAAAACAGTTCAACCCCTGACATATGGAAATAATCCCATATGATCTCCTACCACACAGGGCTGTGTAAGACATAGTGACATAGGAAAAGCTACTCTAAAAATCTAGTGCTTCCTGTAGACACAGTTGTTAATAGTAACTTCCACCAGATCGTCTCAGAGCTCTGTCAGTGGTTGAGATTCCACTCCTCCCTCATTTCTGCCTCCCAGGGAGGTTCTGATTTGAATGGAATCATAAATATGCAAAACTCGACAAAGTATCCTGTTGTAATAAACACTAAATGATTACTTGCCATTAGCATTATTGTGATTTATAATTATTTATTTAATGACCTAATTCCCAAGCTAGACCATGATTTCTTATACAACAGCTACTTTATTTTAATCCGTTTCACACCCTCGTGCCCAGACTCTGGTAAAGATTTAATAGATGGTTCTTGATTTATGTAACCATTATTAATAATTATATTAATACTTAAAAGGCACAAAACAAGTATCACAATGGAACAATAGAAGAGGTAAAAATTCAGAAACACCTGGTGCTGAAAAGCTAAAAATGACGCAGAAGTTTATTACACGCTTTTGTCAAGTCTCAGGATTTTTCCAAGAAACACATTTGTGTCTCTCAGGCCCCTCGCCAGACTGCGCAGTCGGTGGAGGCTGTGCTGGCACATGTGGAGAGCCTGCTGCAATAAAATGACAAGGGCTTCTGCCTATAAAATTTTATATACTGCAGACTTTGAATCTGCATTGCTTTGCAGAAGCAATGGATTTTTCTTCCTAACTCGGTGCTTTTTTAGAAAAAAACCTGAAGGGGGAATAGTAAGTTCTTGTTGCCATTGTGAAAAATGGATCTATAGAACAACGTCTTAAACACAAATCATTACAAAAGAAAAAATTATTACTCTTATAAAAGTGCTATAAATAAAGAGATTCTGCAGTAAGTGAAATCTTATGGCCTAAGATCTTGTTGTATGCTAATCCAGTGTTTAAAACTCAGCCAGTATGCAAGAGAGGTACGAGGACCTTAAAATATGTAGAAGACAGGTTTAATTGCACTTTAAAAGTTCAGACATCCTCAGGTTGAAAATGTGTTTAAATATCTGTATCTTGGTTGATATTTTCATATTTTAAATAAATTGAAATATGTATAAAAAATGCTAGCAGAGTACGTTTTTATGAGAAAAAATGTGAGTCTTAGAAAGTTGCACAGTAGTAAGTTGATACTAAGCCACCTACAGCATTTGACAAAAAATGCATTCATTAAATTCCAAAATCATTGATTTTTTTTTAAATCCCAGACACAGTGGGGAGTGTAGGAGAGACAGTTTGGCTGCTGTTGGTTGGACATGCTTGTGCAGTGGGCATCTGAGCTCTCGTTCCCCTCAGCCAGGGGACACGCCGCCTGTCCAAAGGGCAAGAGTGTGTCACAGTGGGGAATCCCCTGCATGAGCAGCTTGGAACATTGACTTCTGAGAAGCCAGTCAAGTTGTCAGTGATTATTGTTATTATCATTATATAATATTCTATATTTTATATTATAATATTTGATTTAATTACTATTTCTATTTCTATTTAATATAATAATTACTATTTCTATTTAATATAATAATTATTATTTCTATTAATTATTTAATATTTCTGTGGTATTTTGTGAATGTGTATACCATACTGCTCTAATTACTTCTGCAAAAAGGACGTTGTGTTTCTGCTTGTTCTGAGGAATATTTGTAAATTCACCTATTCAAGAAGAAATAGCCAAGAACACATTAAGTTAATCTTGTTTTTCTATGATAAGCCTAACAGAGCTTTAGATGTATTATCTTGAAAAAAAAATCACTGTATTTGGTTTACCATTTAGTTTCTGAGAAGATATAATCTTGTGCTTTTGAATCCCATACAATGTTATTACCAAAATAGAATTAAGATGGTTTGCTTAGAATTCGTACATGGTACATAAGAGAGAGTGACTTTTATCCAATCATTGCAATGCCTTTCTTAGGTATCGGTATCTTACTGGTCTCCTAAAAGTAATTGGAAAGTATTTTCTCCTTTCTCTTGTCTCTGAACTTTTTTGAATTATGTGAACTTTATTTTTTAAATACTAAATAGAATTAGTGATAAAGCCACTTGGGCCCACTTTGTGAAGTAGTTTCAAATGCATATTCGTTTTATTTAATAAGTAAAATGTAAGCTTAATTTCTGTCACTTCCTGTTGTGGGTTTTTTCCTCAAAATGTGTCCATTTCAAGAAACTTTTCATTGTCTAGTCAGTTATCATGTTTCCTATTATTTGATGTCTGTGGGATCTTTGTTCATTGTCCTCTCTTGGCTCTTCATAGAACTATTGTACCTTCTCTTGCCTTCTTTTTTCTCTTTGTGATCCTTTACAGTTTTACTGTTCAAAGAACCAACGTTTTGCTTGTCTGATCTTCCTATTATTTATTTTATTTCAATATCATCACGTCCTCCTTTTCCTATCATTGAATCATTTTTCATTATTTTCTAATGTTATTGAGTCTACTCTGACATAGTTTTTTGGCTGTTTTCTTCCCTAATATATGTAAGCATAATTTTTTATGTAGTACTATGTAGCTGTTTCCAACAAATATTTAGGTCAGATTTCATTTTCACATTCATTCAATTAAATATATATATTTATATATACATGTTTTTAGTTTCCATTATAATTTTTTTTCTTTTGGCCTTGCCTAATTTTATGCAGTTTGATATTTTTAAATATATTTGCTTCTATCGATTCAAGGCTTTAGTTTACTTTGTTCAGAGATTTATTTTAATCCCCTTTGATTGAGGATAAGAAAAAAATTAGTAACTATTTCATATGCATATAGAATATGCAAAAATTTTCTCCAAATTTATTTAATTTTTAAAATAAATATTTACTGACACACCATTGGTGTACAATATAAGCTTCAGCTGTACAGTACTGTAATTGTACAGCTGCAGAAACATCATTATGGTTATGGTCAAATTCTAGTGTCTACGCTTTCCCATACACTCAGCCCCGTCCCTTCACCCTTTCTCCCAGCCCCCTTCCTCTCTGGTAACCACTAACTATGTATCTAAAATTTGTTTTTGTTTTGTTTGTTTACTTTGTTTCTTTTTTATCCACATGACAGTGAAATCATGGTATTTTTGAAGTCTTCTGAAAAGCAATAACAATGTTTCAAAGAAGTTTTCTGGATAGTTAAATTGCTGCTTATCCAACTTCAGAGTCATAGTTCTATCTGATGGTGCATCTGAAAGGTCAAGACCAGAAAATACACACTGAATTTTCAAAATGCCCACTTAGCCATACTTTGTGGGTTTTAGCTCATTCTAATCACTCAAATTATGCAGTAGTTACTTCGCGGTATTCTTCCTTGGACTTCATGAAAATAAATGCTAGATCATATGGAAGTTCCATTCTTAGTAGATTGAGGAACCGCCATTCTGCTTTCCATAATGGTTGGACCAGCTTGCATTCCCACCAGCAGTGTAAGAGTT
>JAGFMF010011614.1:10759247-10774342 GCA_019455555.1 Galemys pyrenaicus | reverse complement strand
AGCACGAGGGACTGAGGTGATGGTGCACTGGTGAGGTGGTGATGGGGAATACATGGGGATTACAATTAATGGCAAGTATATGTAAATTTTAAAATATTTCAATTAAAAGGAAAATAAATGCTAGATTTAAGGAACTCAGTGATAACTGACACCACCAGAGACACATACTATAGGGAATATAAGATTCTTTAGTCTTCATGTATATGTACATATCCCATAAGATGTACTTAGATACTTGCAAAAGTCTCAAAAATGGCTTGATGTTGCATATTATATTTCAACAAAAGTCCTGTGATATAGCAGGAATCAAGTTATATTTCTAGTCTATGTCTGTATTTAATGCCCAGAAGAATGCCCTTGATCAGCAGCATTCTGAAATACGGTTTTAAATAATCTTCTGGCAGCTGGAGTTATTTTCAGGATTACCAAGAGGTTTATGGATTAAAGCGATATTTGATGTTATTAAACTGCCTATTTGTTTTATAAATCATCAGTGGCTTCAGGTCCTAATATCATCACCATGGTTTTCCTTTCCTTACTTGAAAAATCCATAATTTACATGGATATGAAAAGAGAAACACAATAGTAAAACAAAATAACAACAACAAAAAACTAGTAGAAATTTATTTTGAAAAATATTCCTGAACCTTTTCAATTCAACTGAAGATTGCAACATTTATCTGAATATGAATTATGTATAAAGTCCTGAAATAGGGAGATAGGGATAAATAAAGGAAAGTAGTCCTACTTTCAAACAGTTCAATGTTAAGTTAGAAGTCAGTTATGTAAACAACTATATATAGTCATGAAGATAAAAGCCCTAAATAGATGGGTGGGCAATAAAGTGTTTTAATGTCAGATAAGTTTGGGAAATATGATTTTTTTTGACAATTCAGGAGAAAAGTTTCAGCTCTTTTAGTAAGGAAAAATCTTTTACCTTGTTTAATACTGAACTTTATTAACCATAGAATTTTCATCATGACTTATTTTTTATTCCAAACACCTACTAATATCTCTTAAAATTACACTTTTGTGGAACACTTCGTCAGGTATTTATTACACAAAGGAAAATTAATTACACTCTAATGAATATTAAGTTGTGACCACAACAATATTGTATTAATTGGTTTTGGACAAGAAAGGATGAGAAGGATAATTTGATAAGTGGTCTACAAATAAGAGCTGCATATTGCACACGAATAAAATAAATATTTCAAATTTTAATCACATAAGCAAGCAGATGAAGAAATATTCCTAAAATAAGGGGTAAATATGTGCTTTTACCTATTTTTAGAATGTAGTCATCAGACCAAAGATGATTAATTATGTATATAAATAAAAACAAATACATTTAAGAATTGCATTTGACACTGAAAAGGAAATAACCTCTAGATAATATTGCTACATGGAAAAAAGCTGAAATATTGCAATTTAAAAATAGATGATAAAAGTATAGTGAAACTAAATTGGGTCATTGATTTATTTATTTGACATATGTATTGAACATTTAAATGCCAAGTAAATTTTCAGGTTTTAGAGATACCTACATGAGTTAAAATAAAAATTTAAAAAACACCCTCCTTCCTGCATGGATCTCAGAGTTTGGTTCACGTTTTTATGAAATAATTATACAGACAAAGGTACAAGTGCGATGCCTGGTACAATAGATATGACCTATGATATTTGCATGTAAAGAAAGGGGTACTGAAGTTGAGATTGAAGATGAGCAGGAGTTGACAAGGGGAAGATTGTGGAGTCAGGGACACCACGCTTCGGGCAGAGGCAGCACAGTGCCCTAAAGCGAGGGGTAAAATCCTCTGCGACTGGGGGGCAGAGCAGGGAGCAAACAGACTCTGCACACACACACATCCCAGCTCAGTAGCTGAAAAGAAGATAATCTGTTGTCAGTATAGTAACATTGTGGCAGACAGGATCATTATTTTGATTTTAATGACTACGACAGGTATGATAGGACTACGACAGGTATGATATTTGGTATATTAATAGATAATATCCGATATCATGAATGTTTTATTTAGATCAACAAATAGTTACTCACTCTGCTTCTACAGGTAGGAAAATAAATATGATACTTTCCCTATTGTGTACCGAGAAAGATACACAAATAGCTGCATGTACCTAAGATCTCAGAAAGGCTTTTTGAATGAGATCAAACCTAATTTAATGATGATGAATAAACAATAACACACAGGACTGAAATCTGAGATGTAAACGGCTGTGATGATGGAAGGAATTTCATGAGAAGTCATGTGAACCATGAAAATGAGTGTCCCAGAGAACCACAAGTAGTTTATCTCTACTGGACTGTAAAATGTGAAGAGGGAAAAAGCAGAGAGAGGAAACCATAGGGGCAGCGAGCAAAAAGCATGTGTTATCACAAAAAGCTCTATAAAAGCTATTCTAAGGGACTTGGTTTTATAGATCAGGGATTAGCAAGCTAGCCAGCAGGCTAAATTTGGCTTATTGCCGCTATACGGTAAGTAGTTTTAACAGAACACAACTGCACCCATTTCCTTAATGTTGTCTTTTACCCTTTCCACTGGAATGATCGTGTTGAGTAGTTGTGAAAGAATGGTCATAGCCTTCAAAAGCAACGGTTACTAGGTAGTCTTCCACAGAAAAAGTTTGCTGCACCCTTTCTATAAATAATGTGCTATATAAAATTTTTCAAGCAAAACAGTGTTAATTCTAGATTTCATTTTGACTAAAATACTTCTATTTTGAGTTTCTAATATGCCTCAGGCACCAGACTGGATGATTTGCACATACTAATTATATCTCAAAACTACTATCCTAGGTAGATTTTAAAATCTCCACTTTTACTAATGTGACTATTGAGAGGTAGGAAGTAACTTGCCAACACCCAATAATTTTGACTCTTGAGGTGTGATTTAGATCATGAGTCTGACTGTAGACCCTGGGTCGGACTGAGAGATAGATCCTTCCCTCAATTTGGAAACAGGTTGGGAAAAAACAAGGACAAGACTTGCATAAAGGGCAGTCACAAATCCCAAGTGACAATCTGGACCTGAATTAGGTAGAGGATTCATAAATTCCAGAATTTACTATGAAAAGTAATTTGACCTTTCAGATTGAATTATTGATTATTGATAGATTTGTTGAAGTGAGTACAGGAGAAATGCATAGCTGAAAAAAACTTTTCCAGATTTTCTGGTTTGGGTAGCAAGAAGGGTGTTGCACTTATTTATAGACACAGAGAATTCAAGACAGAAAGCAGATCCATAGGTGACATCTTGTGCCATGTGTATATTTTCGAGTGCCCAAAATAGACCCAAGTTAAGTAGGACACCAGGTTGTTGACTATAAAAGGCTGAAACTCAGAGGAGACACAGGGCATGTGCAAGACATTCATTCAAATTTAGAAATGAATACACGAGTAACAGAAGTCTCCTTTTATATAATTTCTCGTTCTCCTTATTTTTGAAAGCTCCTTACAAAAGACACTATATTGTTGTGTCTCTGAGCATTCTGGCAGCATATTGCCTGGCTCAGATCTTGCCTTTCCCAATTCAAAACACAAGTTACTTTATTTTCCTGTGCTTCATTTTCATCCTCTGAGAAATGACTATAACAACGACACTTATTAAGAATGCTGTGAAGACTAAATGAGTTAATACATGTAAGAGCTTAAAAATAATGTTTGCATTTGATGCATCACAGTGATATACTTATCAAACAGAAATTTCCTTAATACAATGTATATTCAAATAGGAGTTTACTATATAATTTAATTTGCTCACTAGTCCATACATTGATATTTAAAAGTTGAAAAAAAAGATGAAAATGGGCTGAAAATGAGGCTCACCTTAAATTCAGCATTTTCTACATGCGTGTATATCTCATCTGTTTGCACCTTGCTCTTTTAAGAAAGCAAACCATCCTTAAAAAATCTCTTCTGTTACCATGGAGCATTCTATATCGTCTGGATGAAGTAGCATCCCCTCCTGCGAGTTGTGCCATCCTGGGATTGCTGTCAGCACAGCTGAATTTGTTTCCCCTACCCCTTTCCTTGACCACTGCCCCTGATGGATGCTGTGACAGACGGGCTGTCTTCCAGGTGTTATTGACATTGCTCTGCTGCAGTTTAGTTGAGAATATAGGGAGAGCCCAGCATCTTCAGTATGCTGCCATCTTGTGCAATCCCTTCTAGAAACTTTTGTAAAAGTTAAGGTCAAATAGAAATCTGAATGAAAGTTCTGGTCTACTCCAACAGGCAAACAAGACATTTACGTAAAAATGGTGCAAGGGGTTAAGCCCCACACTATGAAGCATCCACAGCCACTGCAGCACAAGTTCGATCCCCGGCCAGGGAGGGGACCCACATGGTGCAGCAGACCTCTCCTACCTTGCCCACTGCTCCCCTCAGCAGTGGGTTTCAGTCCATCTGCCTATTCTGCTCCCCACTCTGGGGAATCCTCTTACCCCACACCTCTGACCTGTACCCCGTTTTTGTGTTAATAAATAAATAAATCTTTAAAAAAGTTAAATCTAGACATAAATAATGTAAATGAATTCCATGAGTGAAAATAGAGAGAGCAGAGGAGAAAAGATGCAACCTTTGAAGTCCTCTCGTGGTGTTGAGCTGTGAGACGTTTTGAGAAGCACTTACAGTTCATTTTTATTACTGTGTGTACAGTCTGTTGACATAACCATCTATTTTTCATTTGATAATAAAAATAAGCAGCTCCTGCAGAGAAAGAAGAGCAGAATTAATTAATTTTCTTAGGTCATCTCATTCCCAAATAGCCAGCTCTTTTCAAAGTGCCATATATAATAGGTATTTTAACAACACACAGTACCAATAATTTTATGGGTGAGGAAAAATGCACCCCACTCTTGAATTCATACTGTGTTTCTGTATATCATGTATGATTCCATTGTTCATGTACAATTACTAGATGTCTTTAATGTACACATGGATTACCTACATTAAAAAGAAATAGAAAATGTTCAATTTTTATTTTTGTTTTTATTTTCTTACTATAAACATATTATTTAAATTAAGAAAAATATACATTTTTCTACTTCATTATCTGGAATTGTTCTCTGAATATCATAAACAGTTTGTTAAACAGAGTAACTCTGAAGATAACTAATAGAGTCAGTCACCGTTATATCTTTCTGACGGCTTTTGCAGATTGCTATGTTCATATTGCCTGATTTCACTCCTAATTTCTTCATACAGCTATGTCTAATTTTACTGTTAAGAAGCATTCTGTAGTTACTGCATACCAATTAATTTGTGATATGAACACAGAACCAGAGAACCAAGTTACTGTCCCCATTTATTTACAATATTTTTGTGATATTTGGTTTTACAGTAATAGAGATGAAGCTATTAATAACACAGAAAATAAAAGACTCCTATTAATTCCTCCTTTTATGAAAGTTCACAGAAGTGTAGTCTTTTAAAACATTATGCAAATGTAGGTGACTTAATTCTACTTACCATTTTTATCTTGCAGAAGTTGCTTGCAGACACAATGCATTATAAATGCTGGTGCAACCACCCAACTGTGTGTTTTAACGTACACATTTCAGATGGGTAGCAACGACTAGCAGTAATTAAAAATTCAGGAATATGAATTATGACTTTCTATTACTAGCCTTGACACCAAAGCAGATAAATTTGTATCTCAGTTTCCCATTTTTAGCTTATTTGCAATCAGGTGTTAAAATGAATGAAAAATAATAAATTATTCTAATGTAAAATAGTCCATCTATTTAAGAAATGGCATGCCTAATAATATCATTACAAAATCATTATGGAATTGCCACATAATTATCAGTATCAAAATGATTTTATTATAATATCTTTGACTGTCATTCTCTAATTGAAAACTAGATGTACTCATTCTCTTGATTTTTGCAATCTTCAACAATAAGTAGTTCAAAATTCAAGCCAGCAGGATGTAATCATAATTTATCAGTATTTTTCAGAATATTTAAGTATTCAAAAGCCATCCTTTATATCCAAATTGTTTGGTTTGTTAACTTTCGGCTAAGTCATGGATTCTCCAGAAGATCCAGCTGTCTCCTGTTCAAATGTTTCAACACTAGGTTGAAAAACTGTTTGTTAAGGCTCAGAGTAGGCGCCGTCTGTACACTAAGACACAGAGGCTCCTGGTCACTTTTGTATGTGCAATGACCTGCAGAAATAATACTGAATCGTGAGGTTTATGTATGAAGTGTGCCGTAACTGTTCTTTCCTTTTGAAGAAAGAAACTTCAGTACACTTAAAATATATGCAGAGATAGAAGGAAGGATCTTTAAAAGGACACTATACAGAATTTTTTCTTCTATACACTAAAAGTTCAGCTTCAAACTGAAGGCCTGTGGCTCATTTTTAAATCTTTTTGTGCTTTCTAATCTTTATTTGATATTTAAATCTTATTTCACTGATTGGTTTCTTTTTTTTTAATTGGTTTCATATAAAATTAAATACATGTCAAAGAGAGCAAATGGTTGTGTTTTCTGATCAAGATAAGGACAATTAAATGATCATTTTACAAATTTAGAGTTAATTTATATATTTAAATGACTTTGTTTAGTGTTTTTTAGTATTTTCATAGACTTGTGCTATATTAATAGAGATTATAGATATAAATGCATTGATTGGTATATATCTATAATCTACATAAATGTATTATCTTATTTATCATATACATAGATTTAAAACTGCCTTCAAATCTTCTTTTCCATCCATTTCCACATGTTTATAATTCATTTGTTTATTCATTTGCATGGAAAGTCTTTTTTATGTTATATTATTTTTTTAATTGAGCTAATATCTGGAAAGCCCCATCAGGTATTACCAGCACAGCACAAACTACCATGAACTCAACCATATTCCACCACCACGACCATGTGCCCCCTTCCCTCTTTGTTCTTAAGTCTCCTCACCCCTTCCCCCTTGGCAGTGGGTTCTGTAGTTAGCTATCATAGATCACATTTTAGGCTTGTCTTTATCTATTAGTTGAGTTACTTTGTGTTCCAAATATTAGTGACACCATGCAGTATTTATCTTTCTCCTTCTGACTTATTTCACTTGACACTATCCATGTTGCTACAAATGGCACCAGTTTATCTTATTGATTGCCAAGGAATGCTCCATTGTATATTGATCCACTCATGTGTTCCAGGCATTTGGTTACTTCCATTCTTTAGCTATAGTAAATAGCACTACAGTAAATTTGGGAGTGCAAGCTTCCTTTCACACTAGTGTTTTTGAATTATTTTAGGTTACATGCCTAGGAGAGGAATTACTGGGTACTATGGCAGATCTATGTTTAATGTTTTCAGGCACCTCCATACTGACTTCCATAAGGGCTGGACCAATTTGCATTCCCACCAGCAATCAGGAGGCTTCCCTTTTCTCCACAGCCTTGCACTTGTTTCTGGTCTTTTCAAAATGGACTATTCTCACAGGTGTGAGGTGGTATCTCATTGTGGTCTTGGTTTGTATTTCTCTAATAATAAAGAGTAGTGGACATTTTTTCATGTTCCTGTTGGCCATTTGAATGTCTTCTTTGGAGAAGTATCTATTTAGTCATCTTGTCCTTTTTGAATTAGATTACTTGTTTGTGTTTGTAGGATTTTATGAGTTCTTCATATATCTTTGATATAAGTCTCCTTTGTCAGATGTATGGTATGCATTTTTCCCCATTCAGTTGGGTGTCTTTTTGTTTTACTCACAGTTTCTTTCACTTTATAGAAGCTTTTTTAATTTAATGTAGCCCCTGCTATATTTGTTCTCTTTTGTTTTCCTTGCTGTTTGGGAATGAATCCATAAAGGCATCACTAAAGCTGTTTCACTTTAAGTTTTTTTCTATGTATTTTATGGCTTCAGGTTTTACAGTCTGTCTTTAATCCATTTTGAATTTGTTTTGTTGTATGGTGTGAGAGCATGGTCTAGTTTCATTCATTTGCATGCAGCTGTCCAGTTCTCCCAACACTATATACTGCAGAGGATATCCAGGCGGAGTGTATATTTTTGGCTCCTTTGTCATAAAGTTGCTGTGCATATATATCTGGGTTTATTCTGTTTTTTCAGTTCTGTTTCATAAGTCTGTGTGTCTGTTTTTGTTCCAGCATCAAGTGTTTTCATTACTCTGGCTTTATAACTTGAGGTCTAAAAGTGTGATGCCATTCTCTTTCTTCTTTGTCAACATTATTTTTACTCTTTGGGGTCTTTTGTGATTCCATATGAATTTCAGTGGTAATTGTTACAGTTCTTTGAAAAATGCCATTGATTGTTTTATTGGAATTTCATTTACTTTTTATTTTTTGGTGTAAGAGTACATGGGGTCACTTTCTTAATTTTTTTCTCTTCTATCTCACTGTTTTTATATAGGAAGGCAACATGTTTTAGGAAGGCAATGTAGCAATTCTAAACCTTGCCACTTTGATACACTGACTGTTTCAATAGAGGACTATTGAGGTTTCTCTTTGTATACTGTCCTGTCATCTGCAAATAATGATAGCTTTACTTTCCCAACTTGGATTCCTTCTGTATATTTCTCTAACGTATAATTGCTCTAGCTAGAACTGCTGATACTGTGTTGACTGGCAGTGGTGGGAGTGTGAATCCTTGTCTTGTACCAGATCTTAGTGGAAAAGCTTTCAGTTTTTCACCTTTGAGCATGACATTAGCTATGGGTTTGCTGTAAATTGTTTTTATTGTGTTAAACTATGCTCCATTTATCCCCAATTTTTAAGTGTTTTCACACTTAAAATGGATGTTGGATCTTATCAAATGCTTTTCCAGCATCTGTTGATATGATTATATGGATTTTATCTTTCTTTTTGTTGATGTGGTAAATTACATTGATCGGTTTTCAGATGTTAAACCATCCTTGTGTTCCTGGTATGAATCCCACTTTGTCTTGGTGTGATTCTTTTAATGCTTTGTTGAATTCTGTTTGCCAGACTTTTATTAATAATAAATTAGAATAATAGAAATGCCAGACCATAGTGAAGTATTTGGAAAGCTTGGCCAGATTCTACCTTAGTGAGGGTGCAAAGGGATGCCATCAAAGCTTTCCCACAGAAGAGGTCTGAGAGAAACATAAATCACTCATTAAATAATAACTGAGTTTTGTTGAGTATGAGAGTCAAAATAATGATTTAAAGTTTATTAGTGAGTGCTTAAAACTTTCATAATTTAAAAAGGGGAGTAGATGCAGGAATGAAAAATTTGGTGTAAGACAATGGTGCAGGTTTTATGACTACGTAAGTAGAAATTGCACTGGGAAACTGAATCATTCGGTCTGAAGATTTAGATTTGGTTGAAATTTAGAGACAGAAAAAGTAATGTGAGTATACAAAACTGTGTATAATGTGGAAGAATAAAACTTATAGAAAAGAATAATAGAAAGAGAGCATAAGTGAAATAATTGTATGTATGTGTGTGCATAATTATGTGTACCTTGTAGAACTTTATGATAAACCATGTTGGAAGTTGTTTTTTTTTTCTAAGCATTACCTTTAATAAAATATTTATCCCTGAAATATTACAAATGGAATAGTCTTGTGCATTTTTTTTGTCATTTAAAATAAATATCTAGTTGTAATAATCTAGTAAAACTTATACACTAGTAGATAGTGATTGCATGCTTTTCTTGGTCTTTTCATTGTTTGGAAATACCCATTAATAAAGTAGTAAATAAATATCCCTAGCCATTTTTGAAGAATCACAGCAACCAAAAATTCCTTTTATCATTAATTAAACTTCTTTATTTAAAATCCTTATTTCCTAAATTTGTGTTTTGATGCTAGAAACTATTTTCTTTCCTAAAATTCTATTCCAAGTAATTTATGTAATGGTGGAGTGAGATTCAAAGTCTTTTATGAAATTTATTGATCTATATCAATCTATCAATCTGTATACCTACTTATTTACCTATCACTATATATCTACCTACAGGTTTTGAAATTATTCCTACCTCTTAAAGACTTTTTATACTCTACTTAAATAACCTGTTTTGATGACCCAAGGAAAAAAGAATTCTTCTTGCCATAAAAGAATATTGATTTATTTGTTTTTCTTAACTGTAAGGATATAGCATTAACTATGCAAACCTTAGCATAATCAGGGTATCTTGAAATTCACTTGATGTAGCCATGTGCTATATATCTCAATTAATCTTGCAGGCTGTGCCTAATCACATTCCCACCAGGCAGGATCACACAACTCATAGAGCCAGGATTATTAAAATCCATATTTCACGTTAACAGCCATGTGGATGAGATTAGTTCCTAAGTAGTAATGCACCTGCCATAAATTCCCCCTTTCTGTTATCTTCTGAAATACTGTTCTGCCAGAAGATGAAAACTACCTGATGTGCATTCAGAGCCAGTTTACAGTCATTTTTTTCTATTGGTCAAGCAAAATTTATCTTTACCCCTCACTGATTTTAAATGCACCGGAGAACATAAGTGATATTTAAGCTGTCTATGTGAGATGTGACGAAGTCCAAAGTGATCAAGTTTTCTTATAAAGCATAAGTGTTTTCACTTTAACATATTGTCAAATGAACCTAAACTAAAATAATAATTAAGGGTTACAGCTTCAAAAATCATCGCCCATTTAATTATCTAAATTAATTTCCCTTTCAATTTTATTAAAAATTAAAGACTGCTGAATAACCTGTACATTTAGTTGTGCATGAATGCCAAATGACAATGAAACACACTAGGGTGAAGATAATAATGACTTGACTCTAATATTAAGTACGTAATTTAGAGCTAATCCCATAGTCTCTGTTTTTTATATGACTGGAGCAAAATTTACATTTGGTTTTGTTGCCTTCTTCAATCTTAAAGCTAATCACCTCAAAGAAAATGAAGAATCAAGTTTAATTTTTATTAACCTGAGTGTGAAATATGTCTTTGTGAAAGCTACCCAGAAACATTTATTCTCCTTGTTAAAACTTAATGTAGTTCCCTATGATCTCTCAGGAATCTCGTCTAAAATATTCTGTATGATAATATTATATTCAGTGAACATTAAAGGAAGTTCTAGAAATTTCCCTGTTTTGGCTAAAATGGAAAACTTACTATTTTACCATTGTTATTAAAATAATGGCATAGATAAGTACTTTAAAAGATATAAAACATTTCCAAGAGAACTTTTAAAGGAATCCTTGAAATGTTTATCCTATATAGGTCTAGAGCTATTATTAATATATTTGGTTTGCCACCAAAACCTTTCTGTACCCTTTTTAAAAATGAACTTTAAATATGGAAGTGAGTGGCTTCAGAGAACAACCTTTAAAACCTAGAGAATAAATTATAACCCAGACCGCTGTCTTTGATGAATAAATATAGGGTGATGTTCCCTGACTTGGTATAAAATTCACATTTATTCCTACTATATGAAGTATAGGGAAAATATTAGCTATGAAGAAAGTATTGTTGCACAACTTAAATTTTCAGGTCTTTTAAGAAAACAGATGTTAACCCTTCAGTTGAGTTACATATGCAAATGCTTAGCTATGCCTTAAATAAATTTATCTGTTCAATAATTTAAATGCTTTAAATCCTTGCATTTGACATTTGGGTGGTGTATGCATACACATTCACAACACTTAGTAATATCAGTCAATCAATCAACATTAAATTGAAAGATTAAAAATCAAAGTAAATAGAAATATAGGAGTTGACAGATACATTAACTTTCCCTTCTGTATATGTTGTTTTTAATAAGGTGCTTTCACAATTGTAATTAGTTATCAGAGAAAATCAAATCTCAGCTCTGTTAAGGCTTATGTGCTTGGCATTTAAACATAATGAAACATTGTTTCATCCTTTATTTTTCTTCTAAACTTGTTTTACTGTCCTACTTTTTGTAATTTGAAGCTACAGAAGAACATATGCCAAAATTAGCATAGTATCATGGATTGTTAAAGGGATAATATTTGTTCAACAAAGAAGATGAGAGGGAAAATCAGGAACCCATAATTTTGAATTAGCAAAAAGTCACTTTGAAGTAAATTTTGCTTATATTGAGAAATTATCAAAAACATACTTGAAATAATACTAAATAATACTAGAAGATAAATTTGAATTTAGGTTTGTATAAAATACTTTATACCCAGTTGACTTTGAATTTCAATAGAGGATTTTTTAATTTAAGTTTCCCATGTATTTCTTGTGACATACTTAATCTGAAGAAGTCCTTTATTTGTTAATCCTGGAAATACTAGTTGGATAAATCCTGTCTAACTTTAAAAATTCCCAGAAGTGTCTTAGAAAACTATTTAATTGTTCTTCCATCTTAAAAGACTTTATTCTTTAAAAAAAATCATCTTTCATGGATTTTATGTAAAATTAATTGTAGTAGACCAGAACAACAATATGGACATAGACCGTATTGAAAAATTTCACCTGACCTTTTTAATCCCTTTTTTATTTTTAAAGATTTAGTTGTTTATTTATACAAGAGCTGGGGTACAGACCAGAGGTGCAGGCGTTGAGAGTATTCACCAGCAACAGAGTGGGTAACAGAATAGGTGTATAAACTGAAACACAATGCTGAAGGGAGCAGCTGGCAAAACAGGAGAGGTCTGCTGTGCCATGTGGGTCCCCTCCCTGGCCTGGGATTGAACGCATGCTGCAGAGGCTAGGGTAGCTTCATAGTTCTGCACCTCAAACCCCTTGCACCACCAGGGAGACCCTGACCTTTTATAATTCTTCTATTTGTGTTTTTTTTTTTAAATTTACATATATACATTTTAAAGTAACACATTTAAGAGGTAGAGATGATTTTGGTGGTTGCCTTGTTATTCCATGGTTCAGCCCCAACTATGTCTCTTTATGTATTTACATATTTTAAGATTTCAGCAAGTATATGAAGCAATTTTACTTTGATACATGGCATTCCTTAGAGAATAAATAGTCTACATCCTCTTATTAATCTTTTCAAGATATACTTTTTGAACCCATCCTCCGTGTAAAAACTGGGATAGTGTGAACTGCAGAACAAATTGTTGGGGTAGAAATTGCTTTCTACATCTTCAGTGTGTATATGTCTACTGATAGATTATGGGACTCAGCGTACTGTTAACTCTTAAGATTTCATCTTTTTCATTCAAGTATATAAAGTACACTTTTACAGAACTAGAAAAACAATTCAAATACTCGTACTTTTAGTGTGAATGCAGCCAAACCCAGGGAGTTTTATTGTAGAAAGTAAACAACCCAGTCCCCCGGCCCTAGTATTAGAGACTGTTTAGTGAAAAAAAGTTCTTGTCTATGTACATTGAAAGGGAACAGGCTGAAGAACTGAATGAACTGCATAGCTGAGCAAAGAATTGCTATTCTGTGCTTGATGTGAGTCAGCCCTTAAAAATCGAATGCTTGTGTTTTATCAAGAGAATTAGGACTGTGTATGGCATTGAAATTTCCTAGACACAAAAGAGTCTGTACCAGAACTGACCCATGCACTTTGGCAAAATGTTCCATATTAACCTTCAAGTTTGGAATAGTTATACAGGCAAATAAATCAAAAGAAAGGCAAATGCCTGGTGTTTTCTTTTATATATGGAATGTAAAGAGCAAAACATAGGGACAGACAAAACTAAATGAAAGTAAACCCTAGAAATCATACTGCAGCAGCATAGGGGAAAGGGGTTACCCCAGGGAGGGGGGCTGCAAAGAATGATGGGGGAGGACTATGGGTGTCTTGACACTGGTGTGATACTTGTGTGAAAAGATGTAAACCTGTACCCCGAAATCATGAATAGTGTAGTAAACCAATGTCATAATTTAAAAGATAACATAATTATAAAAAAGAGTTAGGCATTCTATCAACCATGTATAAAATTTGTACTTCTGAACTCCACATGTAATTGTGATACTAGTATTATTAAGTAAATGAAATATATTCTCATAAAACTACACATCCATGACTTCATAAATTATAGAGCTCTTGTGGAGGTTGCTCTGAAGTATTTCACCAAAGGGAAGTATTACATTTCACTGTAGATTTTTTGGTGTGTTCTATAGATCATCTCTGCATTCTCAGTCCAGTAAAAGGACAATTGATGTTTCTCTAGTGTTGCATGGACTTGGGTTTTAATTTTTCACTAGTAGGTCATAGCACAAAGATGTTTTATTACATACAAACTCAGACCTGGTCATCTTCATTATCTTAGACTCTACATTATCCAAGGAAATCACCTACTGAAGCTCACCTTTCTCATTTTCTAGATGTGTAAAAAGAAAGAAATTAATACTAAGTGACTGTGTAAGTCATTTGGTTGTTTTCCATACATTATTTAATTTACTCAAAGAAAAGTGCTCCTACCTCAAGATTGGTGATGTCATCATCCTTTTTCACAAAGAAATGGACCTCAGAAAATTACAATAAATAGCCCAAAGTCAAACCAAGGAAAAATAACCAGAAGCTACTAATAATCTAATTCACAATCCTCATGTTATGTACAATATATTCTATCTGAGAAGAGGTTACACTTTGTCTTATGAAAGTATGTTTTTCTGTATTACTGATACATTAAAGCATTTACTAGTTGAGCTCATGTAGTTACCTGTCTTACCCAAGAGATGATTTTTAACAGTGAGAGACATCATTGAGAATGATTAAGAAGGCTGTGATATCTGAAAGCTTGCATTTGAATCTGTGTCTTACCATTAAGTAATCATTTTATATCTTGGTTTTCTTACCTTCAAACTGAGATAATAATAGTATCTAACTTTGTTACTAGGAATATCATGCTCATAGAATAATTCCTGGACTGCAGTAGATGTTCAATAACATTAAGTCCTTATTTGCATAGAAAATCTTAATTTGTAACAGTGAAGAGAAGGAAAGAACTTTGAGGGGAGAGAAGCCTGAATAAAAAAGAATGAAATAGGCTACTCTCTGGGTTTAATGATTAAATGGTGATGGCCAACTTTTAGAAAGAACTATGCTTTGTTTGTTATTTGATTTAATTTTTTTTATTTTTTATTAAAATATTTTAAAATTTACATATACTTGCCATTAATTGTAATCCCCATGTATTCCCCATCACCATCTCACCAGTGCACCA
>JAGFMF010011614.1:10723102-10759197 GCA_019455555.1 Galemys pyrenaicus | reverse complement strand
TTATTATTGTTCTTATTCCTTTCCTTGATCTTTATTTGGTTCCCTTATATTCCTCCCAGGGGAGGAACCATCTGGTATTTTTCTTTTGCCTTCTGACTTGCTTCGCTAAGCATAGTCCCCTCCAGATCCGTTTTTCTTTATTTATTCTTTCATGTAAATCAGCAGGAGAACCGTCCTGTAGCTAGCTAGCTGGGCCAAGGATACTGACACACTTCTCACCTCTGTGCCAGTCTCAAGATTGGCAGCCTGAGGGCACCAAGGGGTGGAAGAGCCAGCGGCTTCCCTAGCTTGGCATGATGGGGTTTCTTCAACATTTGATCAGGCCGTAAATACTGTCTTACTGTAAGAAGTAAGAAATGTAAAAGCAGAAGACAGGGTCAACCCCAAGTCTGGTTTATGTCTGTCTAATATCTGAAGATCCTGGGTACGCCCCCAAAAGTTTGGAGTCCCCATGCAAGGGAGAGTGCATGAACGCAATGCACTGTGTGATTTTGAATGGTCAATTACAACACAGTGTAAGGGTATACTTCTGGGTTAAGAATATCTAATATGGTAGATATTAATGTTCATATTATTTATGTGACACACTCAATCATGATCTCTTTATTCTATATGTTCATAGATTAGCCCCATCCCCCTCAAAATAAAACCATCAGCTGATGTATTGGGAAACTGTATTTTGTCAAGCAAAGATATGTTTAAATGACTAGCGTTGGCTCCATAATCAATGCTCCATTGTTACAAGTAAAAGGCGAAAGATTTATACGATCTGAAGAGAAACTAGAGTATCCATTGTTACAAGTAAAGAGAATAAATCCTTATCAGGAGCATAGACTTGATTCCCCAAGTAGCCGCACCATTATTCTGAATGTGACTTAGTCATGTAATTTCAGAGACATGTTGCTTCGAATATTTTCTTAACAAAATGACCCTGAGAAGATAAGTTAACGTGTATTCTCTTTATCTTAGTATATCGCAATCACTAAAATTTCATATATATATATTTTTTTTTTCTTTTCAATCGTGAACTCCCCTGGGTCAGTAATACTTTGTTAATCTCTTGGGAGCCCCGAACAGCCCTTAGTGAAACCACAGGCTCTTGGCAAGTGAAGTGTCCATGTAAGTGATGATTTAAAATCTCTGTAAACTGTAGTATCTAATCCTGTGTTCATGAGCGTTTGGAGTGGAGTTTGTTGAAAACAATTAGCTTGGTGGTTCCCTTTGTGTTCACTTCTCGGTATTTTCTGTGTAGCTTGAATATACTCAAACACATAACTTTCTGAACTTTTGCTTCTCTTCCTTCCCTGACAAGTCAGCATCAGCCAAACAAAAATTACAAGTAGAATGTGATTTTTGGAGAAAAAAAAAAGTTTGATTATGAAACATTTTCACTGTAAAGGGTTACGTTAGAACTGTTACTCTTTTATTTTAATTAAAAGTCAGCTTTATTTTGTCCTATATCTTTTTGAGAATGCTCAACATGGCAATTTGTAATCTTTTGGCCACTTTTCAGAAAGAAAAAAAGCTGAAAAGAAACATAAAAAGAAAAGAAATAAAAGATTGCGTTAAATGAAAAATACATTAAATATCAGTAGGTGTTGAGATACTATCCAATCTCCTGCCCTCTTCTTACTAAGCCTTACTGTGACATTTTAAACTGATGACTTCTGAAAATTCTCTCCTCTTCGGAAGCCTCCTGCGGCTTCAGTGGAATTAGGGTCCTTCTTTGCCTCCTGCTGCTTCGCAATTTCTTCTCAGTGTCCAGAGTGATACCTTTATCTCCAGTCGGGCTCTTGTCTGGATGCTGGCATTTGTCATCTGTCTTCCAGACTGCTCCCATGCAAGCCGCATAAGCCATTTAATCTCAACATGTCCAGCTGGACTCACCAGCTCCAGCCCCTTCCTTGTTCTTCTTAAATAGCCTCCATTTATGCAGCCCTCACAGATTGTGTTCGGCTTCCCACCCACAGTGTTCACAGAATTAATATTGCAACCAACTCTTGTATAAGCACAGGGGTAGGACTCTTAGTTTTAGGAAATGTGTTTCAAATGGTTTATGTTTCCTAACTAAAGGAGGAATGCATACCAAGCATGTGTTAGTGGATAATGAAAATTTTATTTTGGCTGTTCATTCAATTGTCTTTTCAGATAGAAATAGTTTATGTTCAAGTATTGCTTTAAATGAAGTGTATGTTGAAGTGAAATTGAAAATATCTAAGATGTGGCTCCACACTTGAGAAAGATGTCAAGGGAGCTACTAAGTGAATCACTTGTGCTTTTATTTGTATACCTTTTTTTGTTAACTTAGTAGCATTGGTGAAAGTAAAGGTGAGCATTCTTTCTTCCAGTTGTTTTTCTCTTTGCTTATTACTCTGTAGAATTCGAGCCTACAGACTGTACATCTGTATTTGCTGTTTTTACATGGCTTGCCAATTATTTTTTCTTTTCTTGTGTAATAACACTTGTAAACTTGACCTGTTTGTACTTTTACTTTTAAACCTTACTATGTCTGTTGAACTTTTTTTTTTAAGATTTATTTATTTATGCATACAAGAACTGGGGTACAGGTCAGAGATGTGGGGGGTGAGAGGATTCACCAGAGACAGAGTAGGGAGCAGAACAGGCAGACTTGACTGAAACACACTACTGAGGGGAGCAGTGGGCGAGGCAGGAGAGGTCTGCTGTGCCATGTGGGTCCCCTCCCCGGCCGGCGGCAGGGATCGAACCTGTGGTGCAGTAGCTGCAGTTTGCTTCATAGTGGGTTGCTTAACCCGCTGCGCCACCAGGGAGTCCCTCTGTTGAACTTTCTAGAGCAAGAATAAATCCAAGACAGTCACTAGATTCCTGAACATACATGTAGATGTTGCATAGATTGATAATAATCACACCTGTATTTTTTGTTTTAAAATATTTAAAATTTCATAATAAAGTTGCAGTAGAGTTACAGTTATGTTTATGTAATTGCACTACCCATACAGTGCTCTTAGAAATATATTAAAAAATTGCCATAGGAAATGGTGAGTACATTTTTTCCCATTGTGTCCTTTGGAGGAAATGAGGTGTGTGTGTGTGTGTGTATGTGTGTGTATGTGTTTCATATTTGATTTTTATTTTACAGGTGTTTTAAGTCAAACTTTTTAATATACACTTTTGGAGAACATTTGTTTAATTAAATGCATATAAATTGGAGGTAACATATGTATGTATCTATACTCTGGTTTCAGAAAGAATGAGCAAGATGACATAATAATGTGTAATACTGACACCTAGGTTTTTTTCAAATGTGTGTCAAGGAGAAAACAGTATCACAATTTACATGGGCCATGAGTACGTCGTCATTTTGACAGGAAGGCTTCTGGAAAATATCCTGAAATGTGCACGCTCACTGCTCAAAGCAGGGTATAGTGGGGGAATCTCAGCTGTGTGCATCCTGCATGACCTCAGCCACAGAAGTAGCACTCAGAGTCACGGAGGTCTGCTTTCCCTTCTCACCCTGTGCTCCCTTAATGTTAACTCTCAGCCGCATGTTTTCCTTTTTGCATTTTACTAATTCTCTCATTGTGGGAAGCCAGATTTTACTCAAGAATATTGTCCAGCTTTCTCAACGGACCACCATTTTGGTCGTGCCAGCAAACCATTCTCAGGAGTCTGCCTGATTCCCCAGGAATCATGTCACTCATTCCCTTTTAATGCCCTCATCCTTCATGCTCATTCTTCTAAGTCTTTTATGTCATCTTCTATATTCTATATTTAATACCTCATTTATTCAGCCAATAAATATTTGTTAAGCACTTGCTGTGTACCAGGTTGATGTAGGGCAGTAGGCAAGAACAAACAAAAAATGTGCACTGTTTTGACAAACTACCTTGTTCATAAAATATAGCTACTTTCCAAATCTGTCTTAGCGTTAGTATAACAGATCTTTTTCTCAAAGATTCTACTCTGGGAACGCATCCAGCATATTTAGATTTCCTTAGTGAGTTTGTTATACAGCCAGTTTGGGAACCAAATGTAGATGAATAGAATGTGTTCATGACATGGAAGAGGAATCTGGGAATCGTCAGCTTAGAGATGTGTCTCATAGCTGCATGTGTGTAAAGCTCAGAGATAAAGAAAATTGGAAGAGAAAATAGACAAAACAGAAAAAGGCAGCTTGTCTCTGTCCTGGTCAGAAGCTTGAGAGGGACAACCAGGAGGGTGGGGACTTGTAGCACCAACTACCGTGAGAGTTAGTGCAGTGACCAGAAAGGATTTTGATCTCTGAGATGTCACTTAGCCGGATACAGACGTGAACACGTTCAACTTAACAGCTGTAGGAATTCAAGTTCAGGTGCCTTAAGTAACACGGACATCATCCCAGAGTAATACTACAGCGATAAGATCACGAGTCAGCCCCTCCCTGCTACACTGCCAAAGTGTTAGTTTGTCAGACACTGTTCTCCTCGAGGATTTCTAGCAGTGATAGGGATGAATAGGTTTCTACTCAAGAGAAATAAGAAACAATTGACAGAATGCAGTTCCAAGGATGAGAGAAGGGAATTGTACCGAGACAGAACAGAACGTCGTATTCAAGGTTACTTTTTCTGAAGAGTTTGCAAGAAGAGGTATTGAAAATGTGTGTGGACATGTGTTGTGAGAGGTGAAATATATGCCAGTGTAAGATATGTTTCATTTTTATGTAATCAGGAGAGAAAATATGAATATGAGGCAAGATTTTGAGGCAAAGGGTTTGAAATTTAAAGAGGTTCAAGTTATCGCTCATCCTTTTAAAGTATAAGGAAGATTGAAGTGCTAACACAGAGATCATGGGGGTTCTCTTTTTTTGTATTTAATTTTTTATTATTTGCTTGTTTTTACATGTTTATATTATACCTATAAACAGTAGGTTTGTTTTTTTTTTTTTCTTTATATATATTTGACATCAATTGTGCTCCCCATGGATTTCCCACCACCATGTCACCGGTGCACCCTCACCTCAGTCCTTTGTGCTCTTTCTGCCTTCATCCCAGTCCCTCTTCACCCACAAAGTGTTTCTGAGACATAGGTGCTCTTAATAAGCAAGACCCTATCCGTCACCGCCCCTCAGTGCTCAGAGCTCTGTCCCCCGCCTGCCATGTGCCTGGAATCTGGCAGCCTCCGTGATCACCCAGGTCCTTGCCTTCCAAGCCCCGTGCACGTTTCTTCTGTCGCCACCTGTCCACAGTCTGGAAACCACTTGACCCATGGAACGCAAAGTGAGCAGTAAAGCTCTAATCTAAGCCTTTTTCTAAATATCCCCTTGGTCTTCCTGCTCGGGCTGAACACTCCTCTCCCAAGTTCACATTTTCCCCTGCAACTCTGACTTTTTAACTACCTTTATCATCATTATAATTGTTAATATTTTGCCTCATTTGCTAACAGAGGCAGCCCCTAACATTATGACATAAAATTAGAGGAAGTATTGTCTTCACCTCCTGTACTTCTATTTGCTGTTTTCATAATATTCTCTCTCATTCTCATAAAAAAAAAAAAATTGAGGGTAGTGGCATCACACAGCTCTGTCCATTACTCCTGTTGCAGTCAAATTCCAGCTCCCCATTTGCTCGAACCATGCAGGTCTTAGCCTCTGCTCGCCTACATTTCCCAGCAGTGCTGCTTCATAGTTCTTAGTGAGTTCGGTGCCACGTGCTGTTCTTCCCAGTGCCCATTTCAGTGTCCACATGCTGTTCTTCTAATGCTTAGACCTAGTAAGCATGTGCCCAACTAACTCAAAGTTCTTAGTTGCAGTGATCTGAATCCATGATATTTATGCCTCAAAATATCTTCCAGGTATATATCATCCTGCCTTTTCACACACACCTTCCTCTTCAGTCAACCTAGAAAACTTCCTCGCTTTCAAGGCATCTGAAACTGCACAGTGATTGATGTGCTCAGACACCCTGTTAGTGTTTGAGATGTGTTCTTCCTTCTGTTTCTTGGATCCTCAGGCCCAGTCTCTCTCTCTCTCCCTCTCTCTCTCCCTCCCTCTCTCTCTCTCCCTCCCTCTCTCTCTCCCTCCCTCCCTCCCTCCCTCTCTCTCTCTCTCTCTGTCTCTGTCTCTCTCTCTCTCTCTCTCTCTCTCTCCCACCCCACTTCCCCCTCTCTCCCCTCCCTCCCTCCCTCTCTCTCTTCCCCCTTAACTCATCTCTCAACTGGATTTCTCTTCCCTTAGCAAAGTCAGAGTCTACCTTACAACATCAATTTAAAGCACAAAACAGAGCAGGAGTTCAATCCGAGGCCAGGGAGGGACCCACAGGGCGCAGCAGACCTCTCCTGCCTCCCCGCTGCTCCCCTCAGCAGTGGATTTCAGTGGATCTGCCTGTTCTGCTCCCTGCTCTGTCTCTGGTGACTCCTCTTGCTCCCTGCACCTCTGTCTAGTACCCCAGTTCTTGTCTGCATAAATAAATAAATCTTTAAAAAAAAGTACAAGGCAAAGAAAGACATCCATCGTATCTGGGTCTCAAGGTCCTCCGGATTCCCTCACAGATTGCAGTTTCTCGCAATTCTCAATCATTTCTGTATTTCTCTAGAGCAACATCACCGCATGTTTTTCAGCTGACAATTGTAACTAACGCTTCTCGCGGTTGCTGCCAAACACCGCCCTAAGTCCTTACACACGATAATCAGCGCATTGCTCACAGTCCTGCACCAACAGGTATAGATGCCCGTTGTCTTCATTTTTCAAATGAGAAAGGTACAGTGAACTTTTCAGAATGTCATAACATGTAACTATTTGATCTGTGACTTGAATCTTAAGAGATCTGATGTCCAAGGAGTTGCATTTAAGCTTGACCAGACTCTGTCACTCAGCTACTAATTGATAACTGCACCATAAATACCAGTTGAATTCAATAGGTCGAGTAACAACATCTTTATAATATTACTACAAACCACAAAGGAGACAGCAGGAGGAGATGGCACTTGTGGTGTCTCATCTGACTGTTGGATGACAATAATAGGGCATTGTAATTCCAGGCCTTATATATGGTGCCTGTTAGTAGAGATCATAAAGGGCTCATTAAAGCTAATTATATTGAACTAAGATGGAATTTGTATTGTATATCAAGTATAAGATATCGCATGTATCAGGCAAGTCTAAATTTAAGTATGCATTCAAAGTAAGCCAGAATGTGCGTTCATGTTAGGATGAAGGGCAAGTCGATTATCATTTCAAAGGGGGCCAGAGGGCGAGGAGGAGCTCTGTTTTCTGGATGCTTTACTCCTTGTGTGAACTGGAGGTATGGAATTGCCCTTCAGGATCCTTTGGCATCCCCACCAGGCATCAGGAACCAGTCCCGCCACGTGCCTTCTGCACCGGCTCGGGAAGCTCTGAGATCTGTGTGAGACACTGTTCCAGCTGCAGTGAAAAGCCACAATGAAGTAAAGCAGTGTGCCGATTGTTGTTTAAAGGACAAAGTAGATAATCATTTAAAACTATGCTGGATACCCTTTTCAAAGAACTACACTAGGGGGTCATTTCAAATTATCTCTATTTAGACACTACCTTTAGTATTTCACTGAAAAGGATTAGATTAAATTTAGCTTTTTGCAAAGTAATTTTGGATTATGCATCCATGGGTACTACTTGAATCTAAAACAAGAGTGTTCTGCACAAGCACAGTACTAGTAACTGCTTTTTAATCTTGTGCTTTAAAAGTTTTCTCCCCTTCATTACTTGGAAAAGCAAAGAGGAAAGGAATACATGTATTTAAAAAACTGACTATGGCCAAAAAATATTATGGCATTATTTTTTATTTATTTATTTATTTTTTATTAATATAAAATATTTTAAAATTTACATATACTTGCCATCAATTGTAATCCCCATGTCTTCCCCATTACCATCTCACCAGTGCACCATCACCTCAGTCCCTCGTGCTCCCATCTTCCCTCAACTATGGCATTATTTTTAATGCTGCGTATTTCTTGTATTTCAGAAACATGCACTAAGTAAAACGCGCCCTCTTTGTCCGTTCCTGTGTCCTTCAGCCCCCCTGTTTAACAGTCTCCTCTCAGTCATTAGCTGTGCCCTGCCGTCTGCTTTTCTGAGTGGTCCGATGGCAAATCTGTACACGCTTTATTAAACGCACAGTGCATGGTGCAGATTTTGATGACCAGACCTTCTGTAATCACAGGCTTTCAAATCTGACGATGGGAGGAGCTGTCAGTCTCCTGCTTGGTTATTTTTAAAGATATGGGCTACTTCGAAGAGCCTAATGAATCCAGGGCACGCTGAGTTGAAAGACTGGGAAGCTTTTTAGGCGTTATTTCCTCTTGGACAAGACCTTAGCGATGCCTCAGGCTTCCCTCCCTCTCTCTGGGGCCTCTGCCTCTGCCGCTTATTGAGTCACTGCTGAGTACAGTGTGAGGTAAATTGAAAGGGACCCTCACCTCCTCCCCAGGGACTCCTAACGTGGTAGAAGGAAATAGAAGCAAGACAGGAAATTACTTCCCTAGGAGCGCTGGTGTATAGTCTGTCTTTGTGTGTATGCCAGAGTTAACGGACAAAGCAGAATAGTTAAAACATCCATTTGTGGTCTTATCCTTGTGAACTATGTCATGTTTAAGTCAGGGTTGTTTTGATTTTATTTAAAACACCACCACGGGCCATGATTTTGGACATTGAACGCACACAGAGCAGAGTGGGCAGTGCAGGACCACATGAATGCCGCCCCACCCTACTCTACGTGTAGTTTCTCCGTTAAGCTAAACATTTCCGTTAAGCTAAAAACTGCCATTAATCTAAAAATTACTTGTGACAGAATCATATGAATCTTAATATAGCTATAAAAGTAAGAACAGTGAACATTTGTTTTGGAAACAAATTTGTAAAGGATTTACATTAAAATAGACATTATTGTGATCTGTTCTTTGCTTTACAAGCTGAACAACATTTAATTTTATAATTGCCTATAAAATCCCAGGGTTTGTTTCTACTATTCGAATGCTCTCATAGAAGAAATAGTGAGTCTGAGTCGAACTTCTACGCACACTTTCGCTTCGCCAGTGACAAGTTAGAGTATGTCAAAAACCCAGACTCTGTCTTTGAACGTAATCTGTGTAGTTGTTTTCATTCTTGAAAATTGTTCATGCTGTGTGCATGAAATGTTTCTAGAACCAAGTTTTCCCATTTTCTGCTGTCCAAAGATACAACCCCGCCCCTCCCCCACACACACAGAGCTAAGGAATATGTTACATATTTTTCAAGACTGCTGCCAAAATTTTTTTGAAAAAAAATGAAAATGTACATGGATTGATTGATACAGCCTGAGAATGCTGAGGCATTAGCATATGAATAAATAGTAAGTTCATATAAAATGCAACAACATATTCATTTAGGCCATGTGGGTTTGTGTCCATTTCAAATAAAATACTAGTTGGTACCTCCATAGTACATACTATTTGTGCAGCACAATTTTCAGTGTGTTGTATTAATTCATTTAATCTCCACAGTTGGATAATTCATTAATTCCATCTCCACAATAGAGATCGAATCATCTCTATTTTATATAAAGAAAAATGAATTACAGAGAATTACCGTTTGTCCAAGATTTCAACCCATTCCATTTAATTTAACCGCTATGTCAATACTGCTCTAAACATCAACTCAGTCTTTTTAATCATTCACAATCAATGGCATCTGAAGTTAAAGCATTTCAGAACTGTATATCTTACGGGTTAATATCAGTGGGGGAAAAAGAAATATTTAGAAAGGAGTACATTTGCAAATATTGTGAAAAAAATGAAAATATAGTTTTATATGTTACATTAGTAAACACACAGTGGAATGTGACTATACACTAAAGTGGAGGTGAGAATGAAAGAGAGAGAGCGATGTTAAAATTTCCCCACCTCCAACAATCAAACTAAAGCTATTGTACAGTGAACCAGATGGTGTTTATAAACTTCTGAAAACTTAGTAATTAATTAAAGGCTATACAAAAACATTAAGGTAATTTTAGGAGAGTTGATAAACTATGAACATAGATGATGACAATGGATATGAAAAATCAGCAAATTGGTATTCTGGTACACTCTGTAAATGTTCCCTAAATTAAAAACCCTGATTGACTTAATTTCTGAATATAAATATTATAATGTTTTAATGCATGCATGTGTATGCAAAGTATTATGCACAAACAAGAGATGAATTATTGTGCAAGCATTTGTGGGATTGCAAGGATAAATTTTACCTAAGGTTTTGATTTAGAACACAAACTCTGAAAATACTGCCACTTCAGTGAAATTCAGGTCAATTAACCAAATGTAGTAGTATATTCTGAGAGGATTACAAAATCAGTAGCAATGACAAAAGAAACTTTTGTTTTTGTGGTAACAGATTATAATACAAAAATCTACTTGCTGTTTCTAAAATTGTGTCAGTTTTACAGGAAACAGGTTATTTTCAAGTAACACATCATTTACTGACCCGCTGGGCCTTCAGCAGACCTCCTGGTGATGCAGGCAAAGGTGTTGGACAGGAGGCTGCTGGTGGTGTGAGGTTTTCAGATCATCAGTCTAGCAGAGGGAAGGAGACAGATTACCCTTAAAGAGAATAGCAGTGACCGTACCACCTCCATCCGAGGGGCTGCGAGTTTGCTGTTGGATGGAAGCCTTGAATAACTTGAGAGGAAAAAATTGAGGCCAGTTGGGAAGAGAGTAATCAAAGTCCAGTGCTGGCAGGTGAGCACACAAAGGAAAACATTAAAAAACTCAGGGCCAGAAGTGAACTTCAAACTGGGGGAGACAAGTTAGCGACATCCAGCTGCTGTATGTCTAGAAGCAACATAGCTTCATATTTTGGCTCAGGGGTTCTTTAAAGAAAAAAAGATTTATTTATGCATACAAGAGCTGGGGTGCAGACCAGAGGTGTGGGGAGTAAGCGGTCTCACGAGAGACAGAGTGGGGAGCAGAACAGGCAGATGGACTGAAACACACTGCTGAGGGGAGCAGCGGGGAGACAGGAGAGGTCTGCTGCGCCCTGTGGGTCCCCTCCCTGGCTGGGGATTGAACTTGTGCTGCAGTGGCTGCGGATGCTTCATAATGTGGTGTTTAGCCCCTTGTGCCACCAGGGAGGCCCCTAGAAGCTGCTTCTAGCTGAAGGTTCCTGGTCCTCTGTGTCTAGGCCTGGGGCACAGTGGCCTGCAGCATAAAATGTGTAGAGGAAAAGGTTGGAGTCTGGGCAGGATCAGCTGCTCTAGACAGTGCACTGAGACCTGAAACCTGTGTCAAGGCAGCATTAAAAATAATAATAAAAAAGCGATTGTGCATGAGTAACTCATGCGATTGTGCAACTCATGCTTGACAGGGCTATGGAAGGCACAGGTTTCTCACCCACAATGTAGCAATGTAGCAGAGTAGGGTCATGCTTACTTCAAACTCCAGGAACTGCATCAGTTAACCACACATAATTCTCAATACTAGAGGTGGGTACGCTGTCAGTGAAATCTATCATCACATATTTTGGTTTTCTTACATATATTAGATGAGTGTGTGTGTGTGTGGGGGGTCTAACCCTCAAATAATCACATCGGGTAGATCTCTCCATTTTGCATATGAGAAAACTGAAGTCGAGATGCTTTGTGACTTGTGCAATTAACCAGTGAGTGGCACGGCTAAGACTGTCTGGCCTGTAGTCCATGTTCTTGGCTACTCTGTGAAGCTATGGCCTTCATTTATTCCAAAAACATATTGAGTAAGCTGTTGTGGCTGTTGGGAATGCAGTGGTCAGCAAGATAGACTGAGTCCTGTCCTCAAGAATTGCATGTTCTAATGAATTCTTTGGAGTCAGCCAGTTCAGTTAAAGACAGGTCTCTAGAGCTATTTAATCGCGTATTTTCTTCTCTCTGTGCCTCACCTGCTAAGTCTTCTTACTCAGTTATCTAAGCCACATGCAATTTTAAATCTCTTAGTAACCACGTAAAAGATGACAATAAACACATTAAATTAATTTAGTAATTAACCTATTGCCTCCAAAGTATTATTTCAACATGTAATCAGTGGAAACATTAACACTATGTTTTAATGATTTTTATCAGAAATCTGACCAAATCTTTTCAATCTGATGACGATTTTACACTTAAAATGTATTTCAGTTCAGCTTAGTCACACTTCGAGTATTCCGTTGCTGTTATGGCTACTGTCTACTGTATTTTATAACATGGTTCTAGATGATAATAACTGCCGCTGCCAAGCCTTCCAAGTCTAGCAGAAATGCAAATAATTACCCAGTCTTCTAATTCCTCCAGCACCATCTTCAATAAACAAATGCATCATCTATGGGGAATTGCAAAGTTTGTCACCACCGGTGCCAAATGTATAAGAAAATCATAGAACATTGTGAAATGAAGGAATTCAACAATATCTCAAGCAGAGTTACACATTAGCCTCATATTTTGACAAATAATGCCTCCTATTTTCAAGTTTCAGTATAATCTTCACATTTTGTACTCCCACACTATGCTTTTGTCAAAAAGGGAAAACTTTTCAACTGTCTCCAACAATCCAACTCACATACACTCACGCATTCACTACTGTCTCTTTAACACCTATGACGCAGACACACACATTCCTCCAGTGGGTCCTTCAAAAGCTAACTCAAGTTCTATTTTGACCATGAACTTCTTTATCACCTACTCAGTCAGCTCACTGCAAGTGACTTACAGTACCATATTTTAGTTCTCCTGGAACTCACTTAGTTCTCCTCTATTTAAACAGTAATTATAACTCAAAGTAGAATATGAGTGTCAAGTAATGATATATTACTTATATATCATTATTATATATCATATATATTGATACATCACTATATATCACTATATATTACTTATATATAAGTAATGATATATTACTGCAAAAATATATTAGAAGCAAGAAGCTGTCCACTGCTTTGCTCCTTAACAGTGAATTCGAGGAAGGTAGAGCATTTCCAGGTACCTTAATAAAGTGAGCAGATCTCTAGACTGAGAGTTGAAAGTCTTTATTTCTGGTCTCTGTTTTACTACTTGTTAGCTCTGAAGTATTGGACAAGTGTCCTAGTCCAGTGAGGTTGCTATAAAATCATACCACAGTCTGGCTAGATTATAAAACAGAAATTCATTTCTCACAATCTGGAGGTTGGAGGGTTAAGGTTAAGGTGCCAAAATGGACAGATGAGGACCCTCTTCTGGGTCACAAACTTCTTGTGTTCTCGCTTCTGTGGAAGGGCTTAGCAAGCGCTGTGATCCCTACCTAGCTCTGTGGTTTACCCTTTTGTGATAACTCCCCCTCATCATGTAATCATCTCTCAAGAACTGTACCTACTAAACCAGCACCTTGGAGGTCAGGATTTCAGCATATGAATTAGAATAGGAGGAAATGCATACATTTAGATTAGAGCAAAATGCAAGTTGAAAATAAATAGCTGGGTTCTGAATTTTGGGTCCTTTTCAAGTAATTATGTAAGTTGAATGTTTATCTTTCGTGAAACATGATTTATATTACTGGAAGTTGTTGTCATTCCAAATCCCCCAGTTTGTGTGGTATAAATATTAATCTTTGCATTCAAAATCTGTTCTCCTGATTCCCTGTTAGCGGTCAGTCACTCAAGTAGGTTCTGAAGATAGAATAATAAATATAATGTTTCATCAACTTCAGTATGAATATTTTTACATTTAAATCACTATCATGAAATATATTACCAGTGATGTGCTATGATTACCAACGGTTGTATTTTTGGATTAAGCTTGTGATCCATAGTGAAATATACTAATGTATATGTTTTGCCTTCTAGTTTAGTTATTAAATAAACTTTATAAACCAATAAAATGTCTGTGTAACCTTATAAAATATAGGACATATTATAAGATCATAAAATCAATTTAGGTGATACCACAGCCTAAATAATATCCTTTGAAAATTTTTTAAAGATGTATTTATTTTTGCACACGAGAACTGGGGTACAGGCCAGAGGTGTGGGGGGAGGAGAGTGAGAGGATTCACTTGAAACAGAGAGGGGAGCAGAACAGGCGGATAGACTGAATACACTGCTGAGTATTCCTTGAAATTTGTGTGTTAAGCCCTTACCTGCAGTATCCTAAATATGATGCATTTGGAGATAAGACATTTAAAGAAGCGGTAATTTAGTTGAGGACATTAGGGTAACCCTAATCTAGCATAGCTGGCGTCCTCATAGCTAAAGGGAATCTAGACGCACAGAGAGATGTCGGGGATTGGCAAGGGAGGCACACAGAGGAAAGACCGTTTCATGAAACGAGAGGTCAGCCAAGTCAGGGGAGGTCTGAGAAGAGACACAGCCTGTGACCCGTGTCCTGGGACTCGCGGCCTCCGGAGCTTTGGAACAACGTGAGCATGTTGCCGGACTCCGCCAGCGCACGGCGTCTTGTCATGATGCCAGTAGCACACCAGGGCCGGGGGCCAGGTGAGCTCCCGGACCACCTGGTGTCTCAGCAGAGACCTAGAGGGTGGCTCGGATTAGCTCAATGGCACTTTCATTGACATAAGCTTTCAAAGTAGGTAAAAGTAACCCCTGAGTGGGAGGAGCTGAGGGAAAATGATGCATTCAGAGGGCAGCAACACCTGCACACACACGCACACTGTAACCTGGAGAGCAGAAGTTGTTTTAGCAAGGAAGAGAAGGAGGCCCTAGGTGAGAAGTGAAGCCGGGGAGGTGAACAAGTCCAAATGTGGAATGGCCTAAGCAGAGGCATTAAGAAGTCTGACTGTCCCACAGGCAGTAGAGACCTGCAGTTAGTGGATTTTTAAAAATATTTTTTCATTTATACATGCAAGAACTGGGGTATAGACCAGAGTGGGGAACAGAATCTACTGAAACGCACTGCTGAGGGGAGCAGCAGGGAGACAGGAGAGGTCTGCTGAGCCCTGTGGGTCAGCTCCCTGGTCAGGAATCAAATCCATGCTGCAGTGGCCGCAGATGCTTCACGATGCTGAGAATTAGCCCCTTGTGCCACCATGAAGGCCCGGTAATGGAGTTTACACTGTCATAGGCAACAGGAAATTTTAAGCACGTAGAAGTAATATCACTAAGAAGATATGTGTGATTTTGTTTAAAACATATGTTGAAATAGCTGCCTTCTATGACCATGAACAAAATTTTTGAATTATTAGAATCTTCTCCAGACCACATTTGATTTGGCACATGTGGTGAAAAAATAATAAAGCGTGTGTGTGTGTGTGTGTAAGGAACTGGCTGCTACAAGGTTCAGATATGGAAAAGCACATGTGTTAAGAATTCAAACATTTTTAGTCTCCTGCAGCCCATGAAGTGTCCGTCTTTTGATTTTACCAGCTCCTTCTGTGTTTTCACTCTCATTTAGATGTTACTGTCGTTATAGTGCCTTCCCTTCCATTTCCTTACCGCTCTTCTCACATCACATACTTGTTGCGCCTCCGCTGGCTTAAAGATTCACCTAGGAGAGTACAAATCTGAGTGCTCCTAAGTAGCCCGGAGCTTAAAGTTACCTCTCTTGGGAGTCATAGGCAGTGCCTTTATCAGTACACATCATTTTACAGTAGTAGAAAGAGGGATGCAGCTAATTGTTAAGCACATATGTGTTTAATGTATTACATATTTATTATATATGTGCACTGATAGCTTTTATGTATGAACATTATATGATGCATTTTATAGTAAGTATAGTAATGTTACTTATAATGTTTAAACAGAGAGAATGCATTTTGTATTTGAAAGATATAGCTCTCTCTCTATAGACATGTATATTAGATAAAATCTGCTTTCTACTTTGAAAAAATACACATTAGGGAAAGTTACATAAAAGTTCACTTCTTAAAGCACTTTATTTTTTCACAGCATTAAATCATTGTTTTTTTTTTATTTATATATATTTGACATCCATTGTAATCCCTATGTATTCCCATCACCATATCACCAGTGCACCATCACCTCAGTCCCCCATGCTCCCGTCTGCCCTCAACCCTCCCCCTCCCCCTCCCCACAAAGTGTCCCCAATTTGTCCTTGTCTTTTCATTTTTGGTTTTTGTGTCTTTATTCTTATTATTATTACCTCAATAAACATACTTGGAAGATATTTTCACTTCAAAACACCACATTTTAGGGGACTTTTTTACAACTCAGATTTACATTTGCATTATCTTCAACAGAGATCAGGAAACTATAACTTGGAAGACATACATCTCAAAATAGGCATACATTTTGAGGGACAAAAAGTAAACCGCATCTCCCACGAGGGGATGCTGGGATTCACACCTGTTCACGCTGACCTAAGCAGGGATCTCACTGCTGGAAACAGACTGCTGAAAGCACCTCTGGCAGAGACTGGTGTCTACTAGAACGTCCTGCCTGCACCTGCTCACCAGCCAGGCCTGCAGATTTCCGTGGCCCTGTGTCATCTGTTCTTTGGGGTCATAAGGAACACACAGTAAGCACTCAGTATATAGATGATGCAACGGGAGCGTTAAGTCTAGGCACGGAGCTTCTAAAAACGTCAGCAGTCATAAGCAACGGGGTGTGTTCGTAACTGTGACCATAACCTTGATGTGTCCTCTGAAGGTTTAAATGTATTGATGTTTATATTTTAGCATTTGGCAAATGCCATTTCCCTTATCACTTTACCCACATTTGGTGACAAATACAATATTGTAAAATCTGTAAGATTGTTTGCAAATAATATAATTTGATGTTTAATGCCCTTGAGAAAGAATCATTCTAATCATATAAGCAAAAATTAAATAATAGATGAGTGGTTTTATTTTCTGTTCTTAACCAAACACATATATGAATTTCCTTTTCTAAAGGAGCATAAAAATGAGATATACAGGGTGCTGAAAAAGCTAGAGAAATTAGTATGCCTTAAATTCCTGAGTTGTTCCACGGGACGAATTTATCCATTGTGGTGGTCTGAATGCTTATGTCCACTGTTCCACCAAATTCACATGTCGTTTCGCAATGGGCCAGCTGCCATCTCACTGACACCTGTAACAAAATAGCCCTACACTTTTAGCAGGTGTCTGAATTGCCACTTAACTCGCTCAACAAACGTGGCCACTAAGGAGACAGATTTGCTGTAACCCTAAATTGCCAGGAGAGTCCAACTTACACTTCATTTGTAACTTAAAAATAAGCCCTTCCTAAGCTCTTTACTTCTCGTATTACTCAATTTAGAGTTTTATTAAATGAGAATTTCAAAAATTGTATCTAACTGAAGACAGGTGAAGTACTTCCTTTGTGTTACATTTACATAGGGAATCCTGCTGATACACGACTGTCTGGATTTAGAAACTTACAGTCTGTTGAATGAATTTTGCAAAACATGCCTGATAAGACTGAACCATTTCTTCTCTTTATGAGTTTCCCATGGTAGCTTTCATTGAGGATGCAGCATTTTACTAACTAGGGGAAGAACAGCTTAATTTCAAGTAAGGGAAAGGACACTTCAGTAGCAAACCATAGTATCTATAAAAGGAAAAAAAAATGTATTTGCTAAATAGTAAGAGAAGCAATGTACAGATTATTCTTTGACTACAACATAACCCCGCCACAGTACGCAGCAGGGACTATGATGACTATTCACAGTAGAACAAAGTGTCAAGATAGGGTGATGAGTCTAACCCTAGCTCAGCCCCTTGTGAACTGCGTCTGACTGAGTGATTCTAAAGCTACTATGTAAAATGCAGGAATGACATTGTTTGTCTTATAGGATGCTTGCCAATTATGCATTTCTGTAAATCATTGATTATTTCCCAGATATGATGTGCATCAGATTGTAATTATTAACATGTAGACATTTTTTCTAAGAGGATACTACAGTTAATCTAGAAATGGGATGGAAAAACAGAATCTTCTCTATACTGTCAACTCGGTATTTTTGGTTGGCAGCTATAAATGGAATCCTGATAGTGGGGAGAAATCTTTTGGGCTTTTTTCCTAGATCTAAAAGACTAGTACTCTTAGTTAAGCTTTATTTTAATTGATGAGACGGAATTTTCTATTTGCTTTACAGGTCAATAGAACAGCTTCTATTTGTGACTTGGTCAAGTTCCCATAGCAAATCAGCAGCTGTGTTAAGATAAATTTAGACTGGTGCCCAGAATTTGTCACTCCTGACTAAAGCTCTCTCTACTGAAGTTATCTGTCTTAGTAATAATGCTGCTAGTTACTGGAATCTAATTGATTATGGTCACAAAATTCATTATGGGAAATATTGATATGGTGAGCACAGTTCCAGTCCATGTTTCAGACCCTGTACTGGTATATACCGCAACAAGTAGGAACATAGTGCAGCGTTTGCCTTCAGGAAACTCAGTTTTCTGCCAGAGAAACTTACATGCAGCTATTACTATACTAGGTTGTGTGGTGGCAAACACTGTGTGTTGGATAGCTGGGAAAGGATGATGACTTAAGCATCTTCTACAAGAAGGAAAGGGGGGGAAATATCATTGTTTTGCTCACTGAATCTATGGTGGGAAAAGAAATGCAACATCCTGAGAAAACAATAGGGAATCCCAATTATATAGGAATTTGCACAGTGACTTTTAAGTGCTGTGCCTGATTCTGTGCATTTATAACAAGTAGAAATATCTTCATCCATATTGTTATTTGATTTTTATGACAAACATGGAATGGATTTATCCAAATACAAATGATTATGCTAATGTTTATATATCAGGACATTTAACTTTACTATTCATCTTTTCCATTAAATTGTAAGTTTTAGAACCATTTGTAGAAATATGGATGGAGCTTGAAGGGATTATGCTCAGTGAAATAAGTCAGAAGGAAGATGAAAAATAATGATAGTCTCACTTATGGGAAGAATATAGAGGATCAAGGAAAACAATAACATCAACAACAACAACAAAAAAAACCACAATACAACGAAACAAAAATAAACAGACAACTACAAAACAGAGCCATTCTACAGGGAAGAGGAAGATTGGGATCAAGGTAGAGACAAGAAGAGCAGGAGGGACTGTGGTGGTGGTGCATGGGTGAACTGGTGGTGGAAATTCTATGGGGACAACACCTGGAAAAGAAAGCAAACATTGTAAGAAAAAAATAAATGGAAATTAAAATAGTAAAAAAAATTGTAAGTTCTTGGGACGAATGCACAGTAGTGACACAAATTGGTTATCCTGAATCAGCTGTCCCATGAACATTATATGTATCTGAACAAACTATATAGACTCTAAATGTCAGAGTCCTTGCCTGTGAAGGGATTATACAAAGAGCTTTTAACATCTTGTTAGGAAAAATGAAAAGACAAGGACAAATTGGGGACACTTGGTGGGGAGGGGAGAAGGGAAGGGTTGAGGGCAGACGGGAGCACGGGGGACTGAGGTGATGGTGCACTGGTGATATGGTGATGGGGAAGACATGGGATTACAATTGATGTCAAATACATATAAATTAAAAAATGTTAATAATAAAAAAAATAAAATAAAATTTTGGGAGGGTGTGTAGCAGGCTAGTTACATAACAGACGCTCCGGGCACGTCAGGCATCACTGTACAGCAGACAGCCGTGGATTAATGCTTGGTCATTGCGTGTGGTGAGCTGCAGCCAGGGTTCTCCCCATGGCCGCTTATACTACAATGAGACGCTCGGCTCTAGATATTTCAAGCCCATTTATTAGCTATTTGTAAAACCATAAATTAACGTATAAATAGCTTTCAGATGATAGGGGCATATTCTAATAACTCAGAGCTTAACAGATTCTTGCAAAATCTTCAGCAATTAATTCTACTAATTCTTCTCATACCATCATTCAAACACATGAGCATAGTAATACAGAAATAGGGACTGTGGAATAGGATGCAAACTGAAACATGCAAATGACCTTTCTTCACCCCGACTTTTGTACCTTTGCCAAATTCAGCAGGTAATGTGAAAACTCTCACCTATACAAAACAAGAAGCCCTCCTGTTGTAGGGCGGAGGCAGGGGGTAGACTTCGGTCTCGGCAGTGATTGTCAGGGTCTGGCCTGTGTCAGACTCAGTCCCAGTGAGTAGTTGCCAGCTCAGCTGTGTTCATGCAGCTGACCTCTTGTTTACAGGGCGACCAGCTCTGTCTACTCTTCAAAACTCCTTTTCGAAGTTACTCTGGTTTGTAGACAATAAACCTGCGAAAAACAAGAACGACAGACTAAGAGCAGCACATCCCTGTGCGGACGGCACACAGGGTGTCTCGTGTCTGGTGGTGCCAGCTTCGGGGTGTGCTTGCTGCTGCGTTGTGCTGTGGGGGTGCCAGCCCTGTGCTTAGAGAGGAAAGCCGAGGCTCTTACAGCACAAAACGCGAGAGGTGAATACTGCACCTCTGGTGGGGTAGTTCGGATTTGACTTCACTGCCAATGCAAAAGCTAAATTCCACAACTTTGAGGGAGCCCTTATTTTTGCCCTTCTATTTCTTCCTTTCCCTTACTACCCAATTTCACAATTACAAAGATCAGTGCTTCCACGCAGGTGATTGATTGCCATTATTGATTTTGTACACAGAAGGTGGGAAAAAACACACATAAGTCTTGCTCGGCATTTTAGCAGATTTCCTTCATTAAGTGGTTGTACTGGCAGACCTAAAATGTATGAGCTTAGCTTGGAAACGCTCCCCTGATGGGCATAGATTGTACATCATCCCTCTGCTCGTCCTTATAAAGTTCTCAGTTAGGACAGTGGTGAAATAGAAGTGAAAAGCCCTGCAACTTTCTAAGAGCTAGAGGAAGAAACACAGAAACAACTTCACCCATGCCTCTGAACTTCTTAACCAACAAACACTTTATCCCAAACTTACTTTTTATTCCTTCCAAACACCTCAGTGTTCTGTTCTCTACAGAGCTTTTTTTGTTTGTTTGCATTTATTATTTGTGCATACAAAAACTGAGGTACAGGCCAGAGGTGTGGGGATGAGAGGAGTCACCAGAGACAGAGTGGGGAGCAGAACAGGCAGATCGACTGAAATCCACTGCTGAGGGGAGCAGCGGGGAGGCAGGAGAGGTCTGCTGCGCCCTGTGGGTCCCCTCCCTGGCAAGGGAGTCAAACTTGTGCTGAGGGACTGCAGATGCTTCCTAGTGCGGTGCCTAACCGCTTATGCCACCAGGGACGCCTCCACTTCTCCACAGAGCTTCTTACCTGGTAGGTGGTGTTCTTAGCTTGAATTGAGAGCCTTTGGCTAAGGAAGGAAAGAGGACCGGCGTGCTGAGTGGAGCACTGACCTCTGCAGCAGCCCTGTGAAAGAGCTTTGTTTATGTCTGCTGCTGCTGTTGGCAGACAACACCTACCAGTGTTAGAAAGGATTCTCTGGGCTTGGCGAAAAAAAAAAAAAAAAAAAGAAAGTTCTTTTATGTCTACTACTGTGGGTACCCAAGAGAGCAGTGCCATCCATTTCAGCTGTGGCTCGCTTCTTTGTGCTGACCTCAGCCAGCTCTCCTCTATGTCACGAAGACACTCAGTTCCACAAACAACTCCTTGAGAAAGTTCAGTACTTTATTACTCTCAGGGATGCAAAGCAAAAACAGCTGAGCTCTGTGTTTAAGAGCTTAAAATTGGTTAAGGAAGGCAGTCAAGTAAAAGAAATACAGTCAAGTGTGCCAGGGGAAGGAGTTGTAGGTGCGGGAGAGAAGACGCAATGGTTGAAGCTCCTACAAGTGGGCGTGAGAGGGTAGCGGGGAAGCATCTTCAGAAGGCAGCGCAAGGTGAGTTCAGAAAGGTGTGAAGACTTGCCTTCTGTAAGATCAAAAAGGACTCCCCCATCGATATTTCCTGGAAATGCTTACATTTTAAGATCTATTGTGGGCTAATCTTTGAAACTTATCTCTCTTGAAGGGTAGTTACGACTCCATTCTGCTCTTTGCCTTGTTAACTCTCTTTACTGCTAGTGGCTACATTCTCCCTTCAGCTTCTCAGCCAAGCCTCCTATTTACTATATTCTGTTCGTGTTTTTGTGAAGTCCCCTATACTAAACTGGAATCTTCTGTGTGATTATCCCATGGACACATTCTTCTTTTATTAATGTGGCCTCCGGATTAACAGACTTTATTCTTATTATTTCATCAGCTTTACCTATTACGTATTTTATCTGAAACACTCTTAGCTCTCCATCATTTAATTTCCTAATCTCTTCTCTCTAAACTTATTGCAGCAGTGTCTGCTTCAAAGGATTCCTATGAGAATTAAGGTAGTTTCTAGGTAGACAGTGCTTAGAACAGTGTTTGTACATACTCAATAAATATTAGCAGATATAAAATCTTCAAAAACACCTGACACCTTAGTGATGCAAACTTGCCATTTATGTTTCTAATTTGTGACTTATTCTTTCCAAATTTAGAGAGTATTTTGAAAGAACGTAAAATGTTCTTTGGATCAGGTACCGCTCTTCTAAATTCAATAGAACTTTCTCAAATGTGGGTGAAAAGCCAATCAGTATATATGTCCAGTTGACTTTCTATATAGCACTTTTTGTTCCCAACTACAGTAAGTATTACTAGTTCTCACTATTTGATGATGATCCCCAGTGGCAATGAGTAGGGGCTTAGAGGCTGTCACCAAACTCAGCCTCCTCCTTACAAAGTATAGTCATGCACCTGCATTCTGTTGAGCGGGACGAGCTCGCCATTGCTGGTTCTTGACCTAAGTTCACAGGACGCTGCCCGCAGATGGTGAACTTGGACCAGCTGCCGTGGCTGTACAACGTAAGTCAGACGTGAAGGACATCACACCCAAGGAATCGTAAAAGGAGTCTTGCACTGCCCCTGGGTATTGATGTATGCCTAAATAATACACTTCAGTTCTTACTTCATATCTGTACTAGTTTAGCCAGTATGTGGTTAGACACATATCATTAATTTGTGTGGAAATAATTCAATCTCCACAGTAAGTGTAAATTTAACTTGAATTGGTATACTGTGAGATATTTACCTCCCTTTTAATATTCTGAGTTTCTTTAAAGTAAAAATATGGACCTTTTAGCATAATATTTAATATCTGTCCTACACTGAATAAGAAATGTTTGAGACTGGACGTCAAGATTATCAGTCAGTGCAGCCTTTATACCTTAACTGTGTGATGCTTTAACTAATATTTCACTTTACTAACAAAGTACAAACCTAAAAGCAGCCATTATAACAGTATCATAATTACGTAAAATTGTTAGACCGCTGCACAATCTTGTATGGGCTCCAGGAGTTATGTGACTGATTTATGAGAGACTTGAAAGTATTTATTCTACATGGTAACTAAGCCACTGTTACGTTTTCTGTCAGTGAAAAGAGAAGCCAACACCAATACTATATGCCATTATATTTTCCCCAAAAGAAAGACTACATAGTGCTCAAATCAAACTAATATACTATGTAACTATTTGTTGAGAGACAAGAAATAGAAATACACTTTCAATAAATGAAATTAAGTGTGAACATTTTTGCTAATCACAGAACAATGTCATTCGAGACATAATCTTGAGAAATTTCCCTCTTAAAGCATCAGAGATAAGGTGCAGTTTATATTCATACTCTTTCGTGAGCAATCTTTTGTGAGCAATCTTCAGCCTGGAGCATCTGCCTCTGTTTCTGGTGATGCAGTTAGAAAGCAACATTGAGTTATGTGGGCAATCAAAGTTCCCTTTAAAGCTGTTCTACACAAAACTCATGTGACCTTTCAATTAATTAACCAACTTAATTATTATCCTCACTTTTTACAATGTTTAAGAAGTGGGATGTTTGTCTCTTACAATTATAACTTAAAACTTCCTTAAAACAGGTTAATAGTTTTCATCAGCAATTTAATGTTCTGTTTCCAAAAGAAAAAATGTGCATCTAAATGGAAAATATGTGATGTAGACAATTTAATATAATAACTTCTCTTGGACTTTTCAATAACTTCTGCTTTCACCCAAAGGGGAATGTATCCACCTATTCCTTTGTAAATCCGGTGGTAAATACATTTCTTGCACAACACCGTTTAAAATCTGCATACATTCTTACATCAGCGTATTAAGTTATTACTGTCTATAGTACATGATACAGGTTGCATTTCAATGACAGGCAAAAATGGTTTCAAGCTTTTCCTATAACAAAATGCAGTTGCCATATAAATAAAACTACCTCCTCCCTACCCACAAAACTAAATAAATATTTCCTATAATGACAGTCTTTATTACAGAGTTGCTTCAAGTTCTTTGTCAGGAAATTGTTGGAGGTCGATTCATTGGAATTATCTCACCCACGCCTTTGTGCAGTTACTCAAGACCTACCTATGGCCTCATTCAACTGACCTTTTCTCTCATCATCGCCAGATAGATTTAAAGTTAAACATCATTAACAGCCCATTCTGACTACCTGGATGAATAACTTGATGAGGGATTAGTAGTTCAACAGACAGCTAAGTATAGTGTAAATTATAAACATGATGTCAGACTTCTTGTGATCTTAGGTTCTTGGAATATAACATTCTCTGAATATTAGAGATTAAAATGAATTATCTAACAAACCATCCATGAATCAGCACCACACTTTGACTTTTTAATTCCTGCCTTGACTAAACAAATAATATTCATTAATATTATTATTAAAATTATTCCAAATCCATTATTATTTGTTTGCTATTTATGTTATCTTTTATGATTAAATAACGTTTTCTAAGGACTTCTTAAACTTCATTTCTTGTAATCAATTACCCCTACAAAAACAGATCCCATTTTTATTGTAAAATATATAACATTTCAGAAACTTTTAAAAGTATCATCTTGCAAAATAACTACTGCATCTGAACAAAATTAAGAATATTGTAATTAAATTTTAGTCATGCCACTACCCCACAGTTTTAGCGTTTGAGAGAATAACTGTGGGGTAATATAAAGTACATGGTAACATAAAGGATGGAAGAATGCGGAGAATATAATCATCCAGGAAGTAAAGAAAGAGTTTGTAGTCATCAGTATTATAGGAAATCACCTTTAAGTGTTCTCTTTTTCTTTTCTTTTTTGTTCACTGTAATCCGGAGAAAACCATGCGCTGTGCACAACACCCTGTAATTGCCTTGTCTGTTGCAGAGACTCAGGAAGAGGAAACAGCCAATGAGTGTGCAGATTCTGATTCTCCGAGCGCTTTATAACAAAGCAGTATTTCTCTTGATGCTTGTTTTTTGGTAATGATTCTCTTGGCAAACACTGGGAAAGAAAGCAACTTCTGATACGGACTTTGAATATGATTGAAATGTCAGCGATTTCTTGTTTCTCAAAATTTCAAAAAGATAAACTTGAAACTCCGGTTTCCATGCCCCAGAGACAGAGTATGCAAAGGGATTGGAGGGTGAGGTCCAGGTGGAGTGGGGAAAGCACCTCACATGTGGACATATGCAGGTTCTCCTTGGCTTTGTTTGCATCCCTCCTTATGCTCACCCGGCCACAAAGAATCTCTTCTCTCTCACCCTAATTGCTAATGCTGCAATTATAATTATAGTCTATAACAGTGAACATGTTAGTCATCTCTCTCTTTCATTTCTTGATTTTCCTTAACACATGCTTCAGTGTAAACTTCTGCTACCAAGTAGAGTAGGACTTTTAAATCCTAGATGGAGATATTTGCCTCCTTTAGAATAATCAGAGTATCAGTTACAAGGATCAAATTTTTTGTTTGTTTAACAGACTAAATATAATGAGAAGCTTTACGATCACAGAAAATTTTATCTAAATTAAAAAGCAGCAGTATTCCATCAACTCCCCACACCTTTCCTTTCTCACGCTGAGCTTCCACAATTATCAACATGTAATCTGGGTTTGGATACAGGCAGTTCATAACTGGGACTATGACAACAAGAACAAAACAGTGTCTAGTATAAAGGGATATTGACAGGTATGTGTTGTGTCACTTTCACAGAGCCAGCATTTCTGTGCATGTTACTGTCAATTTGAAATAATTATCAGAAATCACCGAATAGGTAATCTTGGAACTCATGGTCTTCAACTGCTTTCTTATGCACCTCCAAGGAAAGGACTTTAGGGGTGACATTTCACAACTAATAAGAATCGTTGTTTATTTCGAATACACTTTGTTTCTTTCAACCAGTTCTTAAGTGAATCAAACTTCTTCTGACACTTTAAATCAACCGTTATTTATAATGTATCCTCTATTTTAGCATTTCTAACTTTTGGAAAAATGAGGAAAAAGGAAACACACTCACATTTTCTATCCTTGGAAAAATGATCTGCGGAAAAAGGAGACAATCAAGTTTTCATGTCTTGGAAAAATGATCTGCGGATAAAGAAGAGACAATTACAAGTGCATTTTTCCTCTCACTACTGCAAGTTCACATTAGTAACGTGCTCTGATTCACATGCTGTATCTAGACACTACTGGATATTTCACTGTCATCTCAAACTCACTACATCTAAAATTGAGCATATAAATTCTCTGCTCCCCCTGGAAGCCTCACTAAATCAGATTCTTTAACAAGGTCCTGTATCTGTCCCCTGCACCCCTATTCTTTAGCCCTACACGTCTTGAGATACTTTACTATTTCCTCATGTTCCAATAACCAACCAGTTTTAAAAATGAGATCTTTCTCAATTTTAGGAATTTTTTCTTTTTTTTTTTTAAAAAAAAAAGTCCTGTTTTATTCCAATTACTAACAAACCTTCTACTTGTACTGCTTCTGATGTGATCCCAGATCTGGGGTTATTACTTCCAACCTGCACTGGTCCATAATGACTTCCTTTCTAAATTTTAGCATTCACTTATCTCAGTCGAACAGAACTGACCTAAAATCTATTTTAATACCATTACTACCTTCCTAAGAGATCTTCATCACCCTCAGTTTTCATCCTTTCCAAATCTGTGTTCAGACATTTGTTTGTATGTGTCATAATATGACTGTGGTTATATAAACATAGATTTTCATCTATTGTGTATCGGATGAAATAATGTACCTAAAAGCACCTGGTATCTACATAAGGTATGGGATCATTAAATATCAATTGTCTTAGTTCTTTAGTCTTCACAAAAATCTCTTTGAACTCTGATGCAGTTCAGTTTATCCACAAGGATAATACAAGATCAAATCTTAATTCATTGAAAATGATTTAAGATTGCGTCTTACTTTTTTTGCTCAAAACTTATCGAATGACCTGCTCAGTAGTGTTTTATTATTTTTATTATTATAATTACTATTATTATAATTATATTTAGGTAATGTTGGTTTACAATGCTATATATGTTTTAGGATTATACATTCACAGCTCTTCAAAAGTATTTGCCACGCCACACCCACCACCACAGGTCATTAATCCTCTACCAAAGTCCACTGGCCCCCTCGGCCCTTCTCTCTCCCTTCAGCTCTAGTAGCCTCAGTTCTGCACTTAGATTCAAGGGTCTGTTTTTGTTCTGTTTGGGTCTGTTCTTTTCATGTGTTTCCTTATATTTCATATACAAGTGAAATAATATGATTTTTTTCTTTCTGATTTATTTTACTTAGCATAATTTCCTCCAGGCCTATCCGTGTTGTTGCAAATGTCAAAATCTCAGCTTTTAAAACAATAGCTGATCAATATTCCATTGTGTACACACCATATCCTCTTTATCCACTCATCTGGCATTGGAAGCTTAGGATGTGTTTATAATTTGGCTAGTGTTGGTAGTGCTGCAGTGAACAGAGATACCCCTTCAATTAGGGTTTTTGCATTCTTCATGGGAAAACAATTACTGGATCATATGATCGATTAATTTTTAATATTTTGAAAAACCTCTGTTATTTTCCAGAGGTTCTGGATCATTCTGCATTCCCCCCCCCCACACCAATATATAAGGCTTCCCTTTTCTTCATACCTCTGTCAGCATTTGTTGTTTCTGGACTTTTTGATGTGGGCCATTCTCTTGGATGTGATATGGTATCTCATTGTGCTTTCAATTTGCGTTTCCTTGATAGTAAATGACAGTGAGCATCTTTTCATGTGTCTCTTGGTCAGCTGTATGTCTTTTATGGAGAAATATCTATTTAACTTTTGATTGGGTTTTTGTATGTTCACTTTGCTGAGTTTTATGAGTTCTTTGTAGGTTTCAGACATCAGCCCCTTGTCAGATGTATGATGTGTAAATAATTCCTCCCATTCAGTAGTCTTTTTGTTTTAATGATAGATGTGTTCACTGCACAGAAGCTTTTTAATTTAATGTAGTACTACTTGTTTATTTTTTTGACATCCTCTTTATTTCTGCTAGGTATTTTTGTTCTGAAGATACTATGTAGTGATATATAGTGTTCTGTACTTATATCCTATCCTACACTGACAGCGAGTTAATCTTGAGTTCCTTCTATCAGTTCCCATTTTTCCCCCGCTCTTCCCCTGCACAGTATTTTATGTGTTTGGTGTCGTATTGCTTCTAAGTGAGGGTTCTTTTCCTTTTATAGAAATTCCATTAATTTTTCTTGCAAGGCCATTTTAGAGAAGATTAATTCTTTCAACTGTTATTTGTCTGTAAACCTCTTTATTACTCCTGTAATTCTGAGAAGAGGATTCTTAGTTGGAGGTTTTTACCTTTCAGCACTTTGAATAAATAATGCTATTCCCTTCTGTCCCATAAAGTTTCTCATACTTTCTTTCAACCCCACCAATCTTATCTGCAGATAACTTCAAAATCTTACAATTATTTTGCCCCTGTGCGTTTTCTCACAAATATTATTTTCTCTTTCTCAAAATTTCTTATCCTGTCTTCTGTTTCTTTCTGTGATGGACTCTGTACCATAACTCATCCAATAATCAATTCAATGTCATCTCTCAGAAGAATATTTCTAGAAAAGCTGAAGAGAAAGGTATGATATTGCACATCACATTAATAATGTAACCACACATTTATGAAGTTCTCCCTATGTTTAGGTAAAGCTATGCATTTACTTTCTAAATTCCTGCTCTTAGCAATGAAGTATTTACACTTATAATGCAGAGTATTTACTGTTGTCATTCTGTGTACCAATAACAACTATAAAATAATATCAGATAACATTTTTAGAAACTTCTATGCTCCATATACTTGGTAATTTACAAATACCATTTCTAAACTTTACAGCATATGTGGTGTATGTGGTGAAGTAGGTATTTCCCATCATTTTTAAATGAAGGAAACTCAGTTATACTAACAAAGGCTAAATTTCTTGATTGAGATCACACAGCTACTCAGTAGTGCCAGTACTCCATTTTATTTTGTGCCATATTGAATAATATACCCCCAAGATTTTTGTCATGGAATCTCAGAATGTGACCTTATTTGAAAAACAGGATCTTTGCAGTTACATTAAAATGAAATCATCCTCAATTCAGGTGGGCCCAATCCAGTATCCTTGGTGGCCTTAATATAAGAGAAAATAGAGAGAAAATAAGGAAGTAGTATGATGGTGGAGGAAGATTCCAATGTCCTCGCTAGAAGCCAAGGACCATCAAAGGCCTTGGCAACACCAAGATTAAGAGACAGGCTTAAGACAGATTCTGCGGTAGAGCCTTTTGTGTGGTAACTTATTACTGCCATCCTAAGAAACTAAAACACAGGGTGATAAGTAATAAAAAGTACAGTTAAGAAAGTTTGATGTTAGGTTTTGCTTGAAACAGAGGAATCTATGCAAAAAGGGGAGGTTCCATGTTCCCTGCCCCACCTAGTGGGGGGCAGAGCTAGGCAACCAGGTGCAGATGTAGATCACTTAGAGAAACACATGGAGAAGGAGACATGTGAAGGAGGGCCACTTGCTTCTGGACTTTAGACTTGGACCAGGGCCTTGGGGACATGGAAGAGATGGGGGGAGTTGAGACAAGCAAAGATGCTCGGAAGAGACGGGGGTGATAAACACATGAGGAGCCTTTGTCTTGACTTGTGCTTTTCCTCCTTTCCTTCCAGACTCATCTGGTCTGGTCCCTTCTTCCCCTTTCCAATGCTCCCTGCCAGAAGGTGCCTTAGACTTGTTGCCAGTTTTCAGGCCTCAGAAGCCCCACTTTGAGGTGGGCATTCACCCACGGGGAACTGTGTAACTTTGGCTGTTTTACTGGGAAACTCCATCCTTTCTCTTCTCTCCTCTCTACACGTAGCAATCCTGTGAACGATCTTCCATTGTAAGACTGTGCTTTGTCTCTATGTGGCAGATGGCAGAATCTCTTCAGAGCATGCACGTTTCAGGGCCCTGGGTTACCCCTTAGTCAGCCCACTAATTTCAGTTAAATAATTTACTTTGGCTACATAAATTTAAAAGTATCAGTTATAATTCAGCCCTTATTTAAAAGTATTATAAGCCCTTCCTTTTGCATAATTCATTGCATAAAAAATGCCAAACAGCTCTTTCATCACAAAAATAATCACTCTTTTACAGTGGATGATTTGAGCATTTTCTTACTTACATAAAAATGGTCCTCGAAGGAGTTAATGATACTACTTCTATAAGATCTGCAAAATGGTAAAGTTTAAATACCTTGAGAATGGGGGACAATGCTGAAATTTACCTAAGCGGCTGTGTAAATGTTCAAAAGTCTTAGCCACAGCAAGACTGGTGAACAGAACATTCTTTGTGTGTTTATTTAATGGGACAACTCATCCTAGCAGACAAAAATATCTTCATCTCACTCTTTGTGCTTCGACTTGTGACAACATGCAAACTGCCTTCCCTTACAATTCTTACTCTCTGGTATTTATATTAGCAGAAAAAGAATAGAAAATTACCTGTGAAGAGGGAATGCCAAGTTATTCAAATAATACAAAATTGATGTACCTACCCACGTGGTGCTTAATCATATTCTTTGAGGGGACAAGTGAAAATATGCAGGTAGAAATTTTGCTTAGAAAGAGAAAACTATTGAATATAATAATTATACTAATCTCTATTTAACAAGTTACCTTTATAAGTTCCACCCTGTGGCTCTTAGAAGAGTTAGTACTTCCTCACTAAGAAATTAAATAAGGCAGTCTGATTGTATTCATAGTTCTTGTCTGTACTAATAACTGGAAAAATTAATGAGTTCTCAAACCGTAGACTTTCTTTAGCCTAGAATATTCTTGTTGGTTAACGTTAGTACTCTGTGGTTAACTGCATGCTTGTATGTGTTAAAATATTACTGTATAGGTGACCAATGTTTGTTTTTGTTTTGTGCCTAACAGATTAAAACAAAATATTGAAAAACTCAAGAGGTTATTGAAGGTTTTTCTATGTCCATAAGTTGCTAGCTTTTATTCATATTAGCATATTAACACTTTGTGACAAATTATGATGTTTAAATGTCATTTGAAAAATATGCTTCTTACGGTATTAAGAGTAGAAGGTAGTTTAGAAATGATCTGGTAAAGTTTTCTTAGAATGTCTATTTTCCATACCAAATTTGTTAATGCAGTGGTTACCATATGGGGAAAGCAGAGCTGCCCTGGTAGCCTTGGAGTTAGATCCCAGTTCTACCAGTGCATTGCCTGAGCTCCATCTCCAGCCAGGGAGCGGACCTACAGGCCACAGCACACCTCTCCTTTCTCCCCTCAGCAGTGGGTTTCAGTTAAGCCCTCTGTTCTGCTCCCCACTCTGTCTCTGGTGAATCCTCTCATCCTCATACTTCTGGCCTACACCCCAGTTCTTCTATGTAAATACAAGTACATAAAATATTTTTTTAATTTTTGGGGAAATATGAGAGTTAATATAAATTAACATGAATAATCAATAATTACTAATGATAATATAAATCATTTTGATTACTGATGAGTATATTGTTTAACATAACTTAGTATTAGCTTAAAATAGTAAATAACATTTTTTTAAGATCAATTTATTTATACATACAAGAGCTTGGGGTACAGGGCAGAGTCCAGGGAAATAAGAGGATTTACAGAGACAGAGTGGGGAGCAGAACAGGCAGACTGAGTGAAACACACTGCTGAGGGGAACAGCGGGCAAGACAGGAGAGGTCTGCTACGCCATGTGGGTCCCCTCCCTGGCCGGGGATCAAACTTGTGCTGCATTGGCTCTGGTTTGCCTCATAGAGTGCCGCTGAACCCATTGCGCCACCAGGGAGGCCCCTATTAAATAGCATTGTTAAACAAGACAATATTCTGTCCCCATCCACTCAATATAAATAAGAACTTATGTATATATTTAAAAAGCGAAAGGTGAAAGAACCACATTTATCTCATTAAGACACATATTTTCAATGTCATGTTATTCATTTAAATATATTTTTTGTTTTATCAACTGTGTGTGAATAATAAACATTATGACAATGCAATCAATAAAAAATGGCATTTGCATTTAGAGTTTTATGACCTGTAAATTTAAAATAGTTTGCTTTGCACAGGTATTTTTTTAACAGACAAATAAAATATAGTAGTCATAGAAGATTGTCAAGCACAGTTACATCTTGAAAAAGAAATCTGTGGGCAAAGTAAAAGGGAAATATAAGCTTAGTAAAACTCAAGGACAATATAAAATCCCTGCTTCTACAGAAGAACTTGTTATTTTTTCCAGATTTTTATTTTATTTTATTTTTATTCTATTTATTCCCTTTAATTTATATGTATTTGACATCAATTGTAATCCCATGTATTCCCCATCACCATATCACCAGTGCACCATCACCTCAGTCTCCCCTGCTCCCATCTGCTCTCAACCCTTACCCCCCCTCCCACCTCCCCACCAAGTGTCCCCAATTTGTCCTTGTCTTTTCATTTTTGGTTTTTATACCTTATAATATATTATGGAGGAGTCAAAAGCCACGACATTTACATTCTGTTTTTTCAAAAAAATAATGAAATAGTATGTTGGAAACCTTAACAATCATTTCCATGTGTTGAAAATTTTCATATATCAAATTAACAATATATGACATATCAGTTATTTTTTTTCTTTCTGTATTCCATGAATAAAAAAACTTGGACACCAATGATCTGAATAAAGGCCTAAAGATATAAAACGTTTTAAAGAAGTATGGAGATCTAGAAATTGAATTATTTGATGAGTGAGACAAAACAAATGAAGCAAAATCATGAAAAGTTGTGACATTCCTAGAATGCTAACAAGACTTGCCTGGGCTGGTGTTCCCCAGAGGAGGCAGAAAATGGGTCTCTCGAGCAGCTTGACATTTTCTTACAGTCAATTATATTAAAACAAACAAGGAGTAGATGAAATCAGTTTGATAAAATGCACTTTTATTTAACACAATGCATGAAAGAAATGCTATGTAATCGATACAAAAGTCATGTCTGAATCCGAGTAGGTTTTGCACTTGTTTTGGAGAAGCCATCTCGCAAGTGCCGTGGGCTCCTCTGGCTGCTGGGCCCTAAATTTTATTCATCCATGTCCCACCACTTTCATTCTCCATCTCTGTGCCACAGTAAATCGCCTTCCCCTTTTGCCAATTTTTCATATTTAATGTCCTGTATTGATGTTATTTTTACTGAATCATTGTATTAGTAGTACTTGAATTTATTCATATTAATTTTAAAAGATGCATCAATTTTTTACCTGTCATCATAGAAGGCAACCATAAAAACAAATACAACCTCAAATGTTATCACATTTACATGGATAGTTTTGCCTACCCAACCGAACCAAAGCCAGCTTGTGTGCTAAAAAGACAGAGGAATCATTAGTTGTTTCAGGATGCATAATGCACGCGAACATTTTTTATTGCAGTACCAGAATTAAAAAACAAAACCAGAAACTCTGTTCCTGCCAGTGTTTAGCTCAGAGAGCCAAGACCAGCTGCGGCCGTCCTGATTCCGCAGGCGAGGAGCCCTCTGGGGCCAAATCGCTGGGGACTCTTGCCGGGCGTGGAGGAGGAGTCATGGGACACACATCTGATGTATCACCCACTCAGGTGACTCTGTATTTGATTTGACGGAGAGGATTTAAAAATCGTAACTGTTTCACGTCTGATATGTCTGTGTTTCTTTGTGTCCGTGAGCTTTATCCTATTTTCTTGGGATCTGTCAGACTTTTCTAACTTTTTGGTCTCTGATTTCCTAACAAACTACTACAAAGAGAAGATCTAAGGAATTCTGAATATTTCTTTGTCAGTGATGTCTTTTTTTTTTTTTTTGAAAGAGGTCTATGAATCATAGAGAAACCTCCAGAAAGATGTGGAATAATAGATTTTGAAAACGACTGATCTCCACTCCTCTGTAGGCAATCAGATGTCCAGGGTCTAGACATGTGTTCTTCCCGGTTGCCTTACGTGAGAATAGCCCAGAGTCAAATAGCACATAACTTAAGGTAAAATAGTAAAAGCACATAAATATCTGTCAAAATGCAACCTCTCGATTCCTATGTTTTTATTACTCTGAACAATTTTACTAGCATCTTGAATATCATCTGTGATTAGAGACATGAATATTTCCCCTAGTAATCAAATGTTATTGCAAATAATGTAGTCCTTCCCTCTGACAGCGTATTATTCTATTATGATTTACCTGTTAGGTAAATGTATTTGTAGAAATTTATAACCTCATACCTTTATGTCAGATGATAAATAATTATTTTATTAAAACTAGAGGCAGTTCCCCAAGATAGTTTAGGAAATTGGCTTCTCTGTGATGCAGATATATTTTCTCTATAATATCAAAGGCCTCCAGTGTCCTTAGCACAGAGAGAACTACCAAAATGTATTTTGAATGAACAATTCCATTCCCATCAGAAGACCTTTCAAATAAAATGCTCACAGTGCCAGACTACAAAAATTATGTACTGTATGATTCCCTATGTAAAATAAATGCAGGGTTGAATTGTATACGCTGATAACAATAGTGCTGTGGGAATGGAAGGGTTGTGGACAACTCTTTTATTTCCCACTTTCCTGAAATGAAATCATGTTATTTTTTATTGAAATATATCAATAATATACAGCTTGAGTCACTTACTTCGAGAGACTGTGACCACACTCCCCGCCAAACCTCATCTGCGTTGCTGTTAGTCATTCCTTAATCGCCCAGTCGCTGTTGTGTAACTTCCCTCTTCATGGTTTCCCTGTCAGATTCATTTCTTGTCCTGAGCTTCCTATTCTTTGAAAGAGATGTTCTTTATGTCCATCTGGCACCTCTTGTAACTCGGTTGTTTTTAAAGTCCGTATTCATCCTTTCTGAGAGTCAGCGAGGACGCCAGTGTAGTCCAGTGTGGGTCTGCTGGACTGCAGCGGCCTGTCGGCCACCGTTACTGTTCCCTGCACTAATACATTCCTGTGCGAGGTCAGAACTGCCCTTCAGACAGCCGGCCAGTCAGTCAGAGGGACCAACCTCACAAGGCGCCTTTCAAACCCATCAAGAGCAGAGAGCTCCATCCCGCTGGGAAGGCCCGGGGCGAGGACTGATGGGGCGAGGACTGACGTATGACAAGGGACCCCAGGAACTGATCAGTGGAACGCCTTGTTGATAAGCCCAGAGCGATGGCCCAGAGCTCGGCGTAGGTTTCAGGGACACTTAGTGTTCAAGAGGTCAGCAGACTCGTATCCCCCCGAAACCCTAGATGACAAAACACATTCTCTGCCTTCACCCATCTTTTTCTCTTGTCCTCCTACCCACGTGACTGAGGTGCTATGACTGTTCTGTCACCGAAAAGGCCAGGACTCCGCTTGTTCAGCAGCGGCCTGCGTGGTGCAGCCGCTCCGCGACTCCCGTCTGCCTCTGCATGCGTGTGGCGCAACAGTCGGGGACAATTCAGTCACCTCAAGTGAACAGACGAGAGCTATAGCCTGGCTCAGATGCAACTGTTTCTTGAGAAGAGAAAGCTTTAGGGATTGTCTAGTTCTCTGGGTTCTGGCTTCTCTTTTACTGTCCTCAGGTGACCCAGTATCGTTCAGTCACTTGAAATCCCCTGAATCCTTTTTCATATTCTCCCACCATCCTGTTAAATGTGGCTTTTCTCTTAGAAGTTTTGCAAGGATGTTGTACGTTAGTGGCAGCATTTGCTTCTATCTCTGCCATTACCGCTGCCACTACCTGTTATCCGTCTCCATCCATCCATCCACGCACCCACCCATCCATCCATCCGTCCATCCATCCATCCATCCATCCATCCATCCATCCATCCATCCATCCATCCGTCCGTCCGTCCGTCCATCCGTCCGCCCGTCCATCCGTCCGTCCGTCCGTCCGTCC
>JAGFMF010011614.1:10709174-10722979 GCA_019455555.1 Galemys pyrenaicus | reverse complement strand
ATCCACCCATCCACCCATCCATCCATCCACCCATCCAACCATCCATCCATCCATCCATCCATCCATCCATCCATCCATCCATCCATCCATCCATCCATCCATCCATCCATCCATCCATCCATCCATTCACCCACCCACCCACCCACCCACCCACCCACCCAGCCAGCCAGCCAGCCAGCCAGTCAGCCAACCAGCATCATCCGTGTATAGTCTGCTAACCTGTCTAGTGACAGTACGTTTCTCCAACTGTAATTTACTGGTAAGACAAGGAAGTAACAATCACTTTCAAAACTAAAACCAGGCAATAGTCACTAAATCAGAGAGCGACAGAGGGAAAAGGACAGTCATGTAGCCAGCATTTGTTTGCTTTTTTTTAATCACACACATTAGAGCAACTGAACTTCAAAGTCTTTAAGGAGAAAGTGGATGCTGACGCAGGGTTAGCGACCTCACGTACAGTGTAATAAAGCTGAGCTTTCTCTAGCTAGCCGTTCAGTACCATTTAGTGTTTGACATAGTACCTGTGCAAGTTTCATATTCAAATAATTAGATATCTCTGGAAAGGTTTATTTCTATTATTACTCATTACTAATAATTTTTAGATTTTAAGCCAAAAAATCAGGATAAGGAATGTGAAATTTATCTTTAGGGGTGTCTGTTCTCTCTGGTAATGGCGCATTCAGTTTGTTTCCTACTGAAATATCGAAAGAACAAAAAGTGCTTCCTTCGTTCCCACACTTTATTTTAAAAAGTCATTACTGTGAACTCACGATTTTTTTCTTTGTACATGTGAAATTATTTATTAATTGAAATGTTATTTTTGGTACTTAAATTGTACCAAAGTAGTTATTGGAAACCTTTTCAGAAGACACTCTTGTCCTTTGTCTTTTTTATTCATTTGTTATTCCTTGAATTCTGAGACAACAAAAATATTTTAGTCCTGATGTTTTAATTCCTTTGCTCCAAACTTGGTGTCTGCCATTCCTTCATGCAGTCCTGGTTTGGTAAAAAGGATATTTATGCCCTATTATCTGGTGTGCCAGCTACTACTCGAGATTTAAAAATACAAACTTAGTTACTCACATGTAATTACTTTTTATCAATAGTCAATTACTATGTAAGTTGAACCCAAAGTATATGATTAATCCTCATTGTCTTCCATTCAATATTTTGATCTACCCTTTCTTAAAATGAGAATGTTGACTCTCAAAAAATAAATGTTTATTTTTTTGTCTTGAGCTACCTTACTAAATAGACAAATTAAGAATCATCGTTTCAGTACCACTTCCAACACCAGATTTATTCGGTAAACTTCAGAGTTTCTTTAGCATTTTTTTTTTGTTCACAAAACATGCCCAGGGTGTTGGTTGTCTTAACAGTCACACGACTCTTTCAGAAGTGTGATGGAGTGGAGTGGAGTGATGACATACAACTGGGACGTTGTGAACTCTTCCCCTAAATCATGTACAGTGGTATAAGCCAATGTTACCTCAGTGAAAAAATTAAATAAAAATTTGGAAAGATGAACCGACAGAAAATAAATTACTTAAAATCATTCTTTACTTTCTCTATACTATAAACTGTGTATTGCATTATATTTCTTTGTTGGTATGCAATATTAGGGCTTGTTTTATCATTTAAAATTAATTTCACCTTTTTGGTAATGTAAAATATATACATGCCTCAAAAGTCAAAACCAGAAAAATAGGCTTCTAAGGAGTCTCATATCTATTCCTCAATCTTATTCACACGCCCTCAGATGTGAACATTTTTAATAGTTCGTGATTTGTTATTCTGATTTTCTTTATGTAAAAATAGCATATTTTAAATATACTTCTACTTGTTTTTATCACTTAGAAAGAGATTTTGGAAATGACTCCATCTTAGCTCATGGAGAATTTTCGTTATTCTTCATTCTTTTTTTTCCAGTTACACAAAACTTGAATGTTTGAATGGGCCAGTCTATTTACCATGTTACCTCTAAGTGGGCACTTAGGTCATTTCCAATATTTCTGTCATACATAATGGTACAGTAAATAAACTAGTATGTACTCTGTGTCAGACTTATGGAGTTATAGATTTAAAATAAATTCTTTAAAGGAACTCTACATTATCAACAAAGTAAATGTTTTCTTAGGTTTTGTCAGATTTCTTCCATATTATTTATTCATTTGAAATCCGACAGTCCTTATCTAAGGATGTCTATTTGTCTACAGCTTCACCACTGCATTGATAAGTTTTTAAAATGCCAGTTTTATATGTGAAAATGTTATCTTAGTCTCATTATGGGTAAACTTCAACATCTTTTGAAATAGTAAAGAATATTTTAAATTTTTTATTTAAGAATAATATATATACATATGTATGTATATGTGTAGTATAGTGCTCAAATCTCAACTATACAATTTTTGGATATTACCCTCATGTTTAAAAGCATTGCCAGGGTCATTAGAAACACTTTATATTCTTTAGGATTTGATTTTTTAAAAATCTCACAGCATCCATACATAATGAAAGTTGTACTTCTTCGTGGCAACTTTTATCACTTTCATCATCTTTCACTTTCCTATATTGAATGCAGGTGGTTGAAAAGAACAACATGAGATTTGAGGAAAACATTCACTACTTCAATATTAAGTATGGCATTAGTGTTTGGTGGGATCTAGCTTTTTTGTTTTGTATGTTTTCATTCGGATTTGTTATCTTTGTCATTTATTTCAAGTGATTAATGTGTGTAACAAATAATTCTGTCTTCTCTGTTGCTGTTTTTCCTTTATTCCTATTCTCTTGAATTATTTTTTTAGTGAGGCTTTTATAACATTACTCCAACTTATGGTCCACTAGCTTTGAGTTACAGATATGATGTATTCCTTTGCATTTTTCATTTGGTGGTTAATTTATAAATTACAATGCACATTTCTGTATCTTTATTGCAACCTTAAATTAATCATTTCATAACTTCAAGAACAGTGAAAGAAGTGGACAATAACTTAAGTCTTTCTTCTGTGTCCTAACACCTTGATGCTCATATGTATATAGATACATATTTCAACAGTTTAGCTTCACAAACAGTATGACTGTAGCTGAGGTTATTTTACTTTTGTTCATATTTATATTTTCTAGTGTTTCTTTTTCCCTTTCTGCAATTCCAAGTTTTCATCTAGGATAATGTTATTTCGCCTTGAAAAGCTTCCTGTGCTGTTTCTTAGACTACAAGTCTGCTTGCAATGTATTTGGTTTGTTTGTTTATTGCCTGGAAACATGTTTACCTTGCCTTCATTGCTGACAGCTGGTTTGAAGAACTTAGAATTCTGTTTCAGCTGTTTTTCTTCCAACAATCCACTGATGCTATGGCTTCTCTCTTATATTATGCCTTTTTAAACATTAGCTATCGTTTCATGTCATTTCTTTGAAGGGCAGGTTGCCTTCTATCTGGCTGTTCTTCAGTATTTACTTTGGCTTTTTACAGCCTCATCACGATAAGCAACTTATGATTTTTCTCTGTATTTGAGCTGCTTCAGTTTTATTGAGCTACTTGAAGCTGCGAGATATCTTTCTTTAGTTTTAGATACTTACCGGGCATGTTTTCTTCAATGGTTCTCTGCCATTCACTTTTTCGTCTCTTGAGGACGCATGTTTAACTATCTAGACTCCTTGATTATGATACTCATTGATGTTATGCTTTATTTTATCCCTTAATTGTCCTATTTTCAATTTTAATAGCATGTCTCCTATTGTCCAGTGTGCTGTTAAGTAATCCAACTTGCTTTTCATTTCAGATATCTTATGAAATGTTTTGGTATTGGGCAACAATTGGCTATTTTTATTATAGATTCTAGTTTTCTATATAGCTTCTCTGATGTTCCACCTTTTTAGAAATTATTTGCCTCCATTTAACGTAAATAATTATTGCATTTATTTTAAAGTCCTTGTGTGATAACGCCAGTAGCTAGGTTTTGGTGGATTTGCATTTATTGTTTATTATATCTCTTGATCAAGGATCACGTTTTTCTTTCACTGCTTCTTTCTCATAATTTTAAGATTGCATTAGGACATGCTGTAGTTGATTTTATTTTCCCTAAGAATAGTTCTTCCTTTTTATGTTAGGCACAGAGAGTAAGAAGGTGATCATTTTCAAACCAGTCCTGGGTATAGCATATTTGGGTAGGGACGCAGTTTTAATAAGACTCACCTTTTAAAGGAATAAGAACAACAACAATAATAATAATAATAATAACAATAAAGACACAAAAATGAAAAGACAAGAACAAATTGGGGATACTTGGTGGGGAGGGGGAGGAGGAGGGTTGAGGGAAGATGGGAGTACGGGGGACTAAGGTGATGGTGTGCTGGTGATATGGTGATGGGGAATACATGGGGATCAACTGATGTCAAATATATATAAATTAAAGGGGAAAATAGAATAAAAAATAAAAATAAAATAAAATATTTAACAAAGAAAAAAAAATAAGACTCACCTTTAGTTCATGTTCCTCACACATGAACCCACTGAGCTTTTCCTTAAGAACTTGAAGTCTCTTATTTCTTCACCTTTAAAACATTTTAGATATTCAATTATTCCCTTTATTAGTTTTCAATTTGCTTTTTTGTCTTTCTACCACCATGAAGCTTTGGTTGACAATAACAATTCTAAGTAAACTTTGTTCATCATGAACTTTAAAAAAAAAAAAAGCTTTCTTAGGAGACTATGGGGATACCATATAAGTCAAGAAACTCTGTATGAGAGCCCTGGGAAAATGTGGGCCAGACAACTCTGACAATTTAAGAGCTGGAGCCTGTCATTCTTACTCTCTGTAAGACAAGACCACCGTCCCAATTTCAGTTTCTTTATTTCTTTGTTCAAGATTTCATTTCTCAGGAAAAAGACACTGACTGGTCTAGCTTGGTTTAGACCACACTCTTGAGTCATCTTTTCTATCCACAGACGTGTCACCAGGAAGCTATAGAAATAGGACGTTGTGAAATAGTCCCCAAGAGGAAGGCAGTTGTGAACTCAGCACATATCTGCAGTATCCTCATTTTATATATTTGTATTTTATCCAGGAGTGTCTGAAAAAAACTTAATAAAAATTGCGAGCTCCCAGGGGGCTTACGAAGGAAAGGACGATTGGTGTGATGACCGAGTCTTAAAAACTACTTAGAAATGATTTTACTAACATTTGGAATGGTTCTCATGAACAGTCACTCTGGATATTTTGAGAAATGGTCTACAACATTAATGACTTTATATTTTTCCTTCAACATACACTATAGGGGTAAAAAGATAGGTTAATAAGTTGTAGTCAGCCAGTCACATAAACTGTTGCAGTGTTGGATAATATAGGTACGCCTGGGTTTAACAAAGTCTGTGTGTTTTTTGTGCTTTTCCTTGTTTTATTTTCCAGGGGAAATGATAATTGTCATAAAAAACTTCTTTAAATATTCGCTTCTTAGTTAAAATAAGTTCTTTGGGATCTGCTCCTGACATATTTCTCTCAAGTTCTACACTGAGCTCCAGGGTTGATTCAACTGGTCTGGCTGAAAAGCAAAGTGAACCTCCCCTTTACACTGATCCTGAAGCCACACTTGGCCAAAGCAAACAACTGTGACCATTAATCAGACTATCCTCCTAATCAAGTCTCAAGAGACTTTGGAAGGTGAATTTGTTTTGCTTATAGGAACAGATCATTTTATTTTCCTCCCCAACATACAATAAAATATTTCTAATAATAGATTTTCACTGAAGTTGAACATAGTGTTCTATTCCCTAATCATCAAACCTGTAAAAGTTTAATGACGGTTTAATAAGAGGGAGTGGGCTAGAAAAGAATGGCGATTTATTTATGTCCCATCCCTGACACAAAGCTCAGACCCAGGGAGCGAGGAAGTGAATGGGAATGAGTCTATAATCCGTCCCATTATTTTGATGTGTTGTCAGGATTTGAAATTTTGTTCTGTGTTTATAAAGAAGCAGCACCACCAAAACACCATATACATATAAAAAAGAGCACAAATCTTCAGTATAGCTTGGTGAATTGTTACAAATTAACATAATCGAGGGAGCAGTGAACAGATCAGGGAATGGATTATTCTGAGCATCCCAGGAAGACATTCCTGCGCCCCTCTCACTCACTGGCTGGAATTACTAAGGGAAACTATGGTAGTCGGTCAATCTGAGTTTTAGTTTACATCCAAAGAGTGCAGAGGTTGCAATATTTATCAAAGATGGTATGAGTCTTGAAAGATAAAAGACCCCAATAGCAATGGAAAATCCTAGGCAGCCATGACTGAACATCAATTCAAATCTCCAAAGAAATTATATCTTTTTTATAGAGATCTTAATGATATTGATTAGAACATTTCCAATTAGCGTTTAGTTATATATCACTTCCACTTTATAAGCTTAAAGATTTTGCAAATAAAATCTTCTCTGTGCATTTTCCTTTGATAAATTTATAGATGGTATTAGTGTTCTTATCCTGAGCATCAGCAGTTTTTTTTTTTTTACTTTTAAGATCATTTTTACTGTACAGCTCTGTGTATCTTAAAAGCTCTGTGAATTCTTCTAAGATATTTTAGAATAGAAATTAATTTTAAAGATGATTATTGAAATGATATTCAAGCTCATTTAACCTTACACATAAGAAAATAAATGACCATTTCCTTGAATAACTCTGTTGACTTTATACAATGAGATTCTTCTGTCCATTTTTTAACAGGGCTGTTTTGTTGTTGTTGTTGAGTTGTATGAGTTCACTGCATAATCTGTTTGACTTAGTCTCATTTAAGAACATGTGCTATTGTTCTCTGCTGCTGGAGTTGAGGCCCCAAACTCGGCTCTAAGGTTGTGATGTCAAGGAGTGTATCACCTGTGTTTTCTCCCATGTACTTTTTGGTTCCAGGTATTACAATGAAATCTTTAATACATTTTTTTTTGTGTGTGTATGGTGTCAGATAATTGTCTAGTTTGTTTTTTGCATGTACACTCCACTTTTCCTATCAACATTTAGTGAACAGACTTTTCTTGCTCCAGAGTATGTGCTTGGCTCCTCTGACATGAGTTAATTGTCCATAGATGTGTGATTTTATTTCTGGGCTCTCAATTCTATTGCATCGATCTGTGTGTCTGTTTTTATTCTAAGACCATGCCATTTTAATTATTTTCACTTTACACTACACTTTGAAGTCAGGGACTATGATATCTATGTTTTTGTTCTTTTTATTCCAAGAGTGTTTTTACTGTTTGGGTCTTTTGTAGTTCCAAATGAATTTCATAGTTTCTGTTCTATTTCTGTGAAGAATGCCACTGGGATTTTGATGATGATTGCACTGAAATGTATATTGATTTATAGGAGATGATCATGTGACTTTTGTCCTTTTGTTGATGCGGTGTATCACATTTATTGATTTGCATACGTTGACCAATCAATTCTTGCATCCCTGTAATAAATCCTGCTTGATCACAGTCTGTGATACCCTTAGTACATAGTTTAAGTTGATTTGCTAGCATTTTGCTGAGCATTTTTCATCAATATTCATCAGAGACAGTAGCCTATAGATCCCTCCCTTGTATTGTCCTTCCCTGGCTCCAGAATCCAAATAATAGTAATGTTGACTTTGTCAGTTGTGTTTAGGAGTTTTCCCTTCATTTTCCTACTTGAGCTAAATGATAACTTCTGAGTCACCCCTGTACTGTTATGAACTTCTAAGGAACAAGGATTATTTCTTAATTACCTTTGCCTGCTATTGCTAATCACATATGTGTTTAAGTATGACGATCTTCATGGTTTTTATCACAACAACAGGGAAAAAGCAAGGCAACTTGTAATTTTAATTGATTTGTTTTGAAGAACTTCAGGCTGTTTGGAGTGTTAAAACTAAATTCAGTTTGCCCCCATAATTTTCATTAATCTGACTTCTCTCCTTTTGTTTATAAAGGTTTATGTATTTCATGAAATTTTTAGGGTTACTATAAGACTTTGTGATCCAAGACAAAACCTTCATCAAATTGCAAACAGAAGTAAGGGAATTGGTTCTTTGCAATATTTAGAAATCCTTGGTTATATATGGAAGTGCTCTTTTTCTCTTTAAATATTTATTTTATGTATGTAAGAGGTGCAGGCTAGTGGTGCGGGGTGTGTATGTGTGTGTGTGTGTGAGAGAGAGAGAGAGAGAGAGAGAGAGAGAGAGAGAATTCCCCAGAGACAGAGTGGGGAGCAGAAAGGCAGATCCATTGAAATCCACTGCTGAGGGGAACAGCTGGGAGACAGGAAAGGTCTGCTGCGCCATGTGGGTCCCCTCCCTGACTGGGGATCGAACTTGTGCCAATACCTTCGAGTGCTGAGACTTATCTCCTTGTGCCAGCAGGGTGGCCCACTCTTGAATTCTTACATGGGAACTGTGAACTTTAATAATCTCCCTGATTATTAGGAAATTTAGGATTGGCAATCCTGAAAAAACCCTGTCTGCCCTTTTGTTCCATGCATTTACTTCTTTGCTCCACTTCCCTAATCCATGCTTTGTAATGAAATTGTCTTGTAGGGTGAGCAAGATTTCAGTTCCATAGGAAACATGACTGCACTGTGACTAGCGTGACAAATCTGCTTTACAGTCATCCCCTCGACATTGAACCCACTGTAACCAAATACGATCTAAAGAAAGTAAACGTTTTAAAAAATCTCCAAATTCTAAGTAGATGTTGGTAATTTGCCTGCATTTTTAGGGAATTCTATTTCAGGGTATATTTTACAATCACTTTAAAGTATCTCTTTAGCTTGAATCATCTGCAGACTTGAAATAAGTTGACCATGCTTTGGCAGAGCCAGCAGAAGGGAACTTTGGCTGATCCGTAAATCTCTACAGATGCTCTGTGGCTAAACCAATCCAAACTGGTTGTTACTGAGGCAACCCTGAGTGGTTTTGCGCTGTCACTGGTTTGACAGTGGTGGTACAAAGCCTTGCTCTTATTTTTATATTTCTTGCTGACATCCTCTTCCATTTCCAGTGACATTAGGAAATAAAACATCTTGCTTTTTCATATGGTCATTTTCATTTATGGTTTTGTTTATTGTCTTTTAACAACAGAAAGCTGTGCAGAATGATTTATCTGCATACGCACACTCGCACATATATCCAAGACGCAGATTTCCCCGGGATAACTGATTGGGTTGATTAAATACCTGTTTGTCAGACTATGCAGAATGACTCTTCACATCATTTGGAAAAGAAGGTTATTATCTGACTAAAAGAACATAAACGTATCGAGTGACTACTGTTTCATCTATCCAAGAGTTTTTAGTGAACAATGATAAAAAAAAAACTTTAAAAGCATAAACAAAACTTTTGACAGAAAGAAACTGGTAAATAATTATTTTAAAATAATTTTTATTTTAATTTTTTTATATTTGATATACTAATGTATTTTAAAACAGTTTTCCTTTGGGCATATACGTACTTATCATAATGATGGATGGATGATAGACAGAAGGATAGACTGATAAAGTATGGTATATATCATTTCAGATGTGAGTATATATTATGTAATGTGTGTACTTACAGGTAGAATGTTGAGTTGTTTCTTTGCATTATGACAGCTTAAGCATTGGCCTATTTTAAATAAAATTTCACTGTAGGGATGTCCTTGATTGTCCTAATTGTTTTTCTTCAGCATTCTCAATTTTTTTTTTTTAAATCAAGAAAGAAGGAAAGAAGAGCCCCTTTAAAACTAAATCAAGAACAATAAAATAAAACTTACAGACTGCGGGTTGATGGTAAATCATTTGCCTGTGTCTGTTTTGAAGGCAACATGGAAATAACTCAGCAGGTCTCTTAGTTATAGCACCACAAGAATTTATATTTTTATTGCTAATTTGGAATTCTACATAATAAGTTTCTCTGCTCTTGAAGTAATTTTCAGTTTCATTAGTTAGCCATTTGTTCATTTATTTAATACATATTTATTGAAAAATACTCTAAGCCAACCTTGGTAAACTAATGAGACACGCTCTCACATCGTAAAAAACACACTTAGTGCAGCCCAGAGCTTGCGAATAGCTACTTAAACTAAAATGCACACTTATATAGCATCCTGCAGGAGCACAGAAGGAAGAAGTCACCTTTCTTACAGGAGGTTGGAAGTATCAAAGATAGTTTTTCAGTAAATCAAGATAGCTAATTTAAACTTAAAGAATCCAGGTTCAAAATTAATATCCATTTTTAACAAGCCATTTATGGGGGAGGGGTATTACTGTAAAACCAATTGCCCCTATAGTTTTCACATGTATTCTCATTTTCCCAAACCATTTGCTGGGATAAGAAAGTGACTAGTGATCATTTTTATACAATTTATACTGGGTTTAAAATCTGTATTAATATTATTGTTTAAAAGTAGGTTGTTATTGTCAGTGAGATTTCCTGTACTTTCCATGCTCATTCTTCCAGGATTCCAGTTTTTTCGTTATAATCCACAAAAACACTTGTCCTGTTAACTTTTATTTTCATTCAAGTTTTAATGACCAAGAGGAGCTTGGATAGATATGCAGCAGCGCCCTCTACTGGACAGAAGCCGATCGGAGCTGCTCCTTCGCAGAGGGAGGAAGGGCACGAGCATGTTTATCTTATTATAGGAAACTCTGGGTGGCCAATAAAAAATATCAGAAGGGCCTACTAAAAGTAATATATTTTTAACTCTGTACTTTTATAAGGAAACTCCTTGGCCTCCTAGTGACTAGACTCAGAAACTTAGCAGGTGCTCTAACATGACGTCGAGGTGAAAGCCAGTCTACTTCCTCTCACCATTGAATTCTTTCAGAAATGTGCCCTCTTTTTCAACAACAATATTATGTTGAGTATTTTCACCTTATTTACCATTAGAAATGTCTTTAATGGAACAATGACCATTCTACTTCCACTAGTCAAATATTGGTGATTGTCACAATAGTTTTAATATTAAATTAAGCATACTTTTATCACATTGATCATTTGATTCACTGCAGTATTTATAATATTTGATAATTTTATATTAAAGGGAGGTTTACAGTAAGACAAGAATATATTTTGAAGTTCACAATGTTCTTTAATAGTATATTTACATATTGAACGTGTATATTTAAATTTTTACTCATGGTTAAAATCTTTTACATTTTTTTTTCATGGAATTAAAAGCCCATTTCTTACAGTTTGTCTTTTTAAAAATCTTTAGGCCTGAAATTTAATACTAAATGAACTAGTCTGACAAAATAAATGATGAATGTATAAATGCAAAATCAAGGAAATAAATGATGCCACGGCAAGGTCTCAATTTCAAAAATGACATGTTTAGAATTTATACTTTGCACTGAACTTTTTCACTATTACAAACTACTTCTTAGAAATTGGGTGGTAATTTCTTTGCAAGTTCAATCAAAAAGTGTTAATTCTCAGAAGAAAAGACAAAAATCCTTGTTCTTGACAGTTTCGTTCTATTACAGTAGTAAATGTGTGGTGCTAAGGGTATGTTTCTAAATTGAGAATTCCAAGTGTCTCTTCTTTGAATGCCGCGGAAACCTCATGTGTCGGAGAATTGATTTTTACTGCCAAAACATTTCAAACAAAATAATAATAGTGCTAATTATACATCTTACATTTACATGGCATTTGATAGTTCATGGATTGCTTTCCCATACATGCAAGCATGTATACATGTTCATACACAGCTATTATACACATTATACATAGTGCTACATGTGAAAGTAGTTTAACTGACGGGCATCACATAACCAGGAGAAGAAAGAGTAACTAATTTTCCTGAGATCTGGTTGATCAGCCCTGAAATGACCCTTATTCTGGCCCTAGATCTGTTATCTTAAGTTATGTAATCGTATATATGACTTTATTGTCTAAGTCAGCTAGAGTTGGAATTGTTTCTTCTTTGCACATCCAGTCTGCGGCAGTGTTCCGATCAGCTTGCCCTCTAGTAGAACAATCTCTATCATAAAATCATTGCACTCCAAGCTGAGAACCTTCCCCATTGAGGAACAAACTCCTGGGATCAGTCTTTGGATGTGCTGGAAAGAATGCACCATGCAAGTTTTCAGATTTCTTTAGCTGAATCTTTCAAATACTGAGGAGCATTATTTTCTTCAACTTGGGCCTTGATTTAGGTGTACATTTGCAAATGCGCACCTATAAAAATAATGCAGTTATAAAAATAATGAAATAATTCAGTTAATTCAACTATTCTGTGGTCTTCATGCTTAAATAATCCATATTTATGAGTGTCTAATAATAGGGATGATAGATTCTTCTGTCTTTGTTTCTTTCCTTCTGTCCTCTATATATATTTATATATACTTTATTGAGAGAATCTTGGCCTACAGTACCGTGTATGATTTAGGGGATCGAATCCGTACCCTTCAGGTGCATGTCCCCACACGGCACCCGCCACTAGTGCATCCGTGGCCCTGCTCCATAGTCTACTTAGCCCCTCACCCTTGTTTCCTGTCCCCAAGCCCACCCCCACCTCAATCTGGGGGCCTCAGTTCTGCATTCATGTTTTTAGGATTTGTTTGGTTTCATTTTGTCTGTTCCTTTGTTTTGTTTCTCCATGTTTCACGTATCAGTGAATTCATTCTGATATCTAACAGGCTCTTCTTAATAAGTATGTTATTTAAAAAAATAATGTCCATTGGATTAAGTAGATAAAAGCTTTGTGTCTGCTCTGAGAGTGGCTTGATCTTATCATGCACATTAAACTGTGGAGACAAAGAATTGTTCTGCTGAACACTGTTTAAATGCATTGAACTCCTCTTCATGTCAGAGAAAGGCAATCAAACAAAACTTTACTCTTGGTTAAGCGTCCAATTGGGAAAGGAAACTATTGTTGTATTAGGTAACCTGAGAACTTCCCCAAGAGCTGGTAATAAGGTGGAAATTGATTAAATTTATAATTATTAGTTTGGCATGGTGTTGACTGAAAATGAATTTAAAAACCACTGGAAAAAAATTTCATTCTTTGAAACTTCATTGACGTTAATATCAATGGTTTTAATTATCTGATAAATTCAGAAAGGGGGGGGTGGATATAAACTTTTATTACTTTGTTTTGGTTAACTATCTTATCATTCAGTAGCTGCGATATTTTCCTCAGTATTCAAGTGAACAGAAGAGACTATAAATGTGTTTTTTATAAGATAAAATAAAGCAAAAGAAAACTACCATCCCATGCCTCAAAGACCCATTACATTCTAATCACTTAATCCAACTCCTAAAGCACTTCATTAGTCTGTAGTTATCTGTTATTGTGTTGTGAATTCTGTAAAAAATACCCATTTAGAAGAAAAATGTAATTTTGTTTTATAAATTATGTATTTTTTAATTTAAAGTGATTTTTTTATTTTATTAGATTTATTTAATTGTATTTGACAACATTTGTAGTCCCCAGGGAGTTCCCACCACCATTTCACCTGGGCACCGTCACCTCAGTAAAGTGAATTTTAATAGTAAATTTCAGTCAGTAGAGAGTGAATGATTCAGATCTGCAACAAAGGAAGCCATGCAATGGGAGACTTAAAAATAGTGATTAATGGGAACACAAACTGAGCTTGTAATATTACTCATTTTTTTCTCATTAGATTTATTTAATTGTTTTTGACAATATTTGTAGTCCCGAGGGAGTTCCCACCACCATTTCACTCGTGCGCCATCACCTCAGTCCTTTGTGCTCTTTCTGTCCTCCCCTCCTTCCCTCCCCCCCCCCCCGGCCATGATCCCTTTGGTCTATCTTTAACCTTTGGATCTTGTTGAATTGTTTGTTTGGTTGGTTTTGG
>JAGFMF010011614.1:10688551-10709124 GCA_019455555.1 Galemys pyrenaicus | reverse complement strand
CTTGCCTTCTGACTTGTTTTACTGAGTATAATTCCTTCTAGCTCCATCCATGTTTCTATAAATGGCCCTAGTTTATCATTTTTGATTGCTGAATAGTATGCCATTGTGTATATGTACCACATCTTCTTGGTCCAGTCCTCTACTTTTGGGCATTTGGGTTGTTTCCAGGTCTTACTAATTACAAATAGTGCTGCAGTAAACATGGGGGTGGGTACAGGTACTCTTTTGGATCGGTGTTTTTGTGTCCTTTGGGTAGATCCCTAGGAGTGGGATTGCCAAATCATATGGTAGCTCTATGTTTAGTAGACTGAGGAACCTCCAATAATTTATGTATTTTTTTTGATTTGTAGATCTTAGGCCAACAAGAGAAATAAGATATTGAATATATCACTCTGAGTAAGATATTTGTTGAGTTCCTTTCTAATTCAGACTGAATTTAGATATGAGAGGCAAGGATTTGGGGTCAATTTCAGTTAGAGTAATTACAAACTAAATTGTTTTATGAATATAACACTGTCTTCCAAATGTTCCTTCTTGATGAACCATATAAAATTGCTATCACTCTTTGGTCACATTTACTGAGTGTGTGTGATTCAACTTTGATTCAGTTATTTTCAGGAGACTGAGAAATTTGAAGCCTTCTTTAGAATAATGAGAGTTGAGATTTATTTCCTGTTTTCCATATGCCAAGCATTATTTTCAGTTTGAATGCTTTACATGTAGTATATCTCAGTATTAATAGTGGGTAGATAATAGAGGTATCATCTCTACTGTACAAATCACAAAGGTGCGAAGTAGAAAGGATAATTTATACTTTAAATTAGATTACCTTTTCGCTTGAAGTTTTAAGTGAAATTTATGTTCCTTGAAGATGTAGGAGTTTTGATTGCTTATTAGTTCTATTATATAAACACACTCGGCCACATTGTTAGTAGTTGAGTATAATGCACAACTTCAAGAAATATGTCTTAAAGGCATCATAGGAAAACGTGAGAGTTCATCCTTGGGGAATAAACTGGATTTCATTTGCACAGGACCTTGAATTTAGAAAGGGAAGCATTGGAACACTTGAGATATCTTTAAAATTTTGAAAGCACACTGTTTTAGGTGTTCAGGCCGTCTTGGTGAACTGAGGGCTTATTCTGTGGAAACTGACCCCATTTCCAGGTGGACAGGGCAAAACGGAACTGAACCCCCGGAGACTCGTTGAGCCCTGCAGTTGCTCGTTGCTGTGGGAGGGCCTTGGTGCTCTTGCCCTTCGTTGGAAGTTAGCCGAGGAACATCCCAACCGTGCACTCTATGTTAATATTCATTTTCCAAGTTTAAACTCCTTTTATTTTGCCACGTAAGATGGGCTTTTTTAAGAAAAGTGGACCTGTGTTACAACACCTTGCCATTTCGTTTTCATTTAGAGGAAGAAAAGCACATAACCAAGTATGAGCATCATGGCGGTATACACTTGCAAACATGTTTCATCTGCAGATAGGTGTCATTCCTACATTTAAAAAACTCAAATTCTCCCTCAAGACATCTTCTGATATGACTTCTTTCCCAAAGAACTTCTCCCAGGTTCCACCCTAGGTAACCTAGGGTTTAAGTCTCAGCATTATCACCACTACAGCCTGAGTTCAGTCCCATGGCGCAGCAGACCTCTCCCGTCTCCCCGCTGCACCCCTCAGCAGTGGATTTCCATAGACCCGCCTGTTCTGCTCCCTACTCTGTCTCTGGGGAATCCTCTCACCCCTTAACCTCTGGTCTATACCCCAGTTCTTCTATGCAATGAAAAAAAGTAGCAGTAACAGCATTGTAAAAATTGTTTTGCATGTGCAAATCTGAACTGAATGACTGTATGACTCAATATGTGGTTTCTTTGCTTATGAGAGTTTTTAGTGTCCATGAAGTTTTTGTTTTTTAATTGAGTTAGCTTTGCATTATAACATTATGTAAGTTGTGGATGTTCATTGATAATCAGCATATGTATCTACTACTTTAAGGTAGACTGCTAAAGGTTCAGATCTGTCTGTTTATAATGCCGGTCGATTAGGAATGGTGTCTGAATTATACAACTTCTGTGTAAATGGTAACATAACTTGGTTCAACTCCTTCGTGTTCTTGGCTCATCTTATTTCCTTCATAGAAAGAACAGAAAACCTTCCACAACTCTGTCTTGCTTCCCAGATCTCTCTCCCTTTCTGAGACTCTGTCTCTTCCTGTATTCTCATTCAATGAATATTATCCACTTACCAAGTTTCACTGCTCTATTATTTCTTTTATTATTTATTATCATAAATACAACTGCTTTTTAATAATGTATGGCTATAAACTCATAAATCTAAAGAGATGTTCAAAAACTTTGACTATAAAAGCTGGTAGTAATAATGGAGATGAATAGTTGAGAAGAGGACATATTTGGATATATAAATTTTGTTAGAGCTGTAGGAATATCTCTTTAATTCATTCTAATGCTCATGAGCAAGTTATCATTTTTTTTATTATTCCCTTTTGTAATGAGAAATTATAAAAAAACTAATCATTCTTTAGCTGTTCAGTTTCTGTTCCACTCCACAATACTTGTTCAGTGCTGACCACATGCAAGGCACCGCGGAGGCCCTGTGGGGGGTTAATTCAACTTTTTGCATTATTGCAACAGAGGAGAACTCTACTGTTTATGCAGATTCTTCTAAAGACTCCTGTGAGGAAACGCATATGATGACTATCACTAGGAAATGTAGTTATTAAAATTGTATTCAACCACCTCTTGACTACATTAAGTTTCCCCTCATAGAGATAGAAAATAGTTTAGTTCTACCATGTGTATTTTTTTTGTTTTTGGCTTTTGGTTCTGAAAACCCTGCTCTTTAAATTTAGGCAATTTACTTTTGGAGCACAATTTCAGATTCCATCAACAGATGTCTTTTAGTAGTGTGTGTAAGGTTTGTTTCTAACTACAAATTCAGTTAACCACTCTTTAACACCTAGTGGCTAACTATTTTCTTCTAAGTCTTTTAACATTATGTTATAAAATGTTAGCTACCTTCCAGCATGCTAGCTAACCCAAGAATCTCTGGGTCTGCAAAAAGTGAAAGTAATTTAAAGAAACAGTCAAGAAAAAGTCAAAACTAGCAAGCTGACCATAGATCTGAGACATAAAGCAAGGGAGTGGGTTCCAAGCAGGAGAGGGCAGAGCACCAAGAAAAACAGCGATACGGTGTTGGGAGAACTATGGGCACTATAATGATATAAGAAAGAAACAATAATAAAAAAAAGAAATAGTTTCCCATTAGTTTGAAGAGTCAGAAGACATATGCCATTTTGATTTCAAGCTATTATAGTACTATTAGGTTTAGTAATAATGGCACAATAATGATAATGATACCATTTGTAGACTTCCTATTTTGTACCAGACAATATTCTTAACAATTCATACATGCTATCTCACTCTTTAGAATAGCCCTGTGATGTAAGTGGTACTCTGATTTTAGCAGGTAATGATGTTAAAGTAGGGATTTGAGCTTGAAAAGAGTAGATTTTCAGAGTAGGAAGCGAAGTTGTTAGAATTATCTTTATATTCAGCAATGTAAATCATAGAATACAACAGAGAAAATAAGGAGATTGTCGATAAAATATTCTACATTTTACTGTAGAAATAATGGACATCATCATTTAATTTCTTTTGCTTCCAAAAATCTCTATAAGATTTGGTGAAAGGTATTTTTTTTAATGTTTGAAATGTTTTAAATCTACTCTCAGCAGGTCTTACCAGGTAGTTCCCCAACTGCAGTGTAACATTTTCCTTAGCTTGAGATAGTTGAAAAACTGAGTAACCCTTTGCTGGGGATTTAACATCCTTTTCCTTCACCCAGGAAAATTTCATGCTAGCACATACCAGAAAAACTCTCAGTAAAAAGTAGTCTTAAACTTCTCCTTGTGTAGTATCACTGAAAGACTAACTCAAAAGAATAATTAAACAAAATCAAATATGACTAAATATTTAATTCCATTTATAATATTGTAAATGCATTCACTTGGGAAAATATATTTGATAAGTCTACCAAAGAAAGTTAATTTACTAAATGCAGGCTCCAGTTTGTAGCATCTCTGGTGAAAATTTTAAACGTGGTTCTACTAAACAATAGTGTGACATTTATAAATAGCACCACAGTCTAAAAAAGTTAGGTTTTTGAACTATTTTCATGTTCTTCAAAGATATATTTTAAACTCTACAATTTCACTTGGTACGTCAGTTTTCCTATCTTTATGTGTTCACTAAAGGTATTTATATTGTAAGGTGCAGAAAAAGTTCTCAGTGAAGCATATACTTTAATACACTGATGTATTTAATTTCATGTTTATAAATCTTATAATCACAGATTTTTCAGTAGAATAAAGACCTTTACATTGGACAATTAAATATTTTAAAAGAATATAATAAAAATAAATATATATTAAATATCTGTATTTTATTTTTAAAATGTAATTATGTTGTATACTTAGATAATATGCTTTATGAATATTCAGTTCTATAAAATCAGTGATCTACTATTTATAAATGGAACATACCAGAAATTACATTTATACTTTTTATATTTTATGAAATATTCACTGCTTCATAATTAACAAGGCATTAGGGCAATAGCAAGTGCAAGGGCATGTGAGCTGATTCATCTAGAAGCTGTAGGTAATTCATTATACACTGATTAACATTTGCGAGAAGAAGACAGAACAAAGAAGACATGCTCTGGGGCAAAAAAATAAGAAGGACCTTATCTTTCAAAAAAAAGTTTATTTTGCTTTGGCAATTTCAAGGAGTGGTTGGGGTAATTTGAAAGGCATGCATCCTGATCGGATTCCCCTGTTTGAAATAGTACTTCTATGGGGTTGTGAAGCATTGACTAAAAGGGGCTGCGGAGAATTTAAGATAGAAGGGAGTTAACTAAAGTGCCCCTGGGTTTGGAGAAAGTAGTGCTTGCAAAGTGTGAGGTTTGGGTGAAAGTTGCAAGTATCTGTGGGACAGCAGGAGAGCCCATCCAAGCCATTAGCTACAGCGATCTGAAGGTCAGAGGAGGGATCTAGGCTGTTTTTACAGGAAACCAGAACACATCTCTGAGTCCCTCATTTGTATAGAGAAAAACAAATCAGAGCTATTGTCTGGCATGGAGAAGGAGAACCGACTTGTTAATTGAATGAATTTTCACTTTCCAGCTAGTTGTTTTGGCACCTTGTAGACACAGCCTTGCAATTAGGGGATCGAGCTGCAGTGCTCCGGTCTCCAGGGAGGCAGTGTGATTTCGTGAGGCCTGGCAACTGAAGAATGAATACTTTCAACGCGAAATAATTAAACATTATGGGAAAGAATGGATTGGGGTACTTTGTGGCATTTGGCTAAACATGCTAGCTAGCAAAAATACACAAATGAAGGTCACATTTGCAATTATTATAAAAGTGTCTACATTTTAATTAGGTAGCTGATAAATGTCATTGAGCCTTAGCCACTGACCAACTGTCATTTAAAAAAAGAAGAAGAAAAATGTCACCGAAAAAGTGACATTTTTTGCTTTGTCATGAAATTAAAATTCGTAACCACAATAGAGCTGTTCGAGGCTAAGATGTTAAGGGTACTTAGGGAGAATCGCAAAAAAATTTTAAAAAGAAATCATTGACAGCATAGAAGAAGCCACTAACAGTACGGGGTCTCGAGGATTCTTTTGTAAAGCAGTTTAAACCCAGAGCCTGACTCACCTGGCCAGCCCTTCTTAGAACAGGCTGGTGGCTGCTCTCTGCCCCTGACAAGAGACAGTGTCCATATTGTTTAAGGAAGTGAAGCACCTCGCACAGAGAGAGGAGCAGAGAAGAGGAGAGGAAAAACAAGACATGTATATGTATGTATATGTATATATATACACATTTGATTAGCATTTTTTGGCGTGTGGGTTTGATCTATGTTATTATTTATAAAATTGAATTAAATGTTCAATAACTTTCTCCTTCCCATGGCAAATCAATCCTCTTAAATCAGGTAAATTTTTACCTTTCATAAGAATAAAATAAATTGATGTCACTTCTTACATAGTCTAAAAATATTTTAAACTTTACCAGAATATTTCAAAATTGTTTGTCATCTTCCCTGAAAACTAAATAAAACTTGCCTCATTTTAGGTTAATATACATTTTCTTTTGAATTGATATTTACAATGACACAGAAAGTGGTATGAGCTATCTTACTAATATTTCTAAATCTAGATTTTTTTTAAAGATTTATTTATTTATGCACACAAGAACTGGGGTACAGGCCAGAGGTGTGGGGTGTGAGAGGATTCACCACAGACAGAGCAGGGAGCAGAACAGGCAGATCAACGGAAGTTCACTGCTGAGGGGAGCAGCGGGCACAGCAGGAGAGGTCTGCCTCACCATGTGGGCCCCCTCCCTGGCCGGCAGCAGGGATCGAACTCGCATTGCAGTGGCTGCGGTTTGCTTCATAGTGCGTTGCTTAACCTGCTGCGCCACCAGAGAGGCCCCTAGATTTTTTTTAAATGGCGATAAATTAAAAACTAAATCAAAAGGCAAAATAAACAAGTAATTAAAGGAAACTTTCCATTCAGAAAAATGGTTGAAAATTTACCTACAAAAAAATGTAAATTTTCTATGGTACATGGTGTGCAAATTAATTGCTATTATATAATAATTAATGGAATCATTAATGGTCACAGTGTACCAAGTGCTTTAAGAATCAAGAAAAATAAAACACAACTCAATAGAAAAATATGTTATTGTTCAGTGAGGATATACGCACATATCAGAAAATGAATCACATCACTAATAATTGGGATGCAAATCCAAGCAATGAAATAGGATTTTCACTGTCACATATAAAAGGATCATTAACAATTATTTATTTTAAATGGTGTGCAAAACAGAATGAAATCTTAAAATGTTATTGCTTTCATGATGCCATCAGGAATATTGTTAAGGCAAAATTCCTAGAAAAGAAGCAAGCGCTATTTTTATATTCAGAAATTCTACTTCTGTGCTGTCCTTCTAAGGAAATGATTAGCCACATATATATTAGACAAAAATATATGTACAATGATATTCCTGCCACATTGTATGACAGATAAATTATCAAGAGGACATGATTAAATAAATTATAACAGAACACATCACTGGAATGTGAGTAATCAATAAAGTGTTCTTGAAGAACATTTCTAATCGGATTGAATTATCACAATATAATATTAATTAAACTTAGAAGATTACATCTAAACAGCGGTCCTAGATTCCTTCAAACAAAACAAACAAACAAAAAATGTCTTTTTCTCTTGGTATAGTTGTGAATTAAATTAAAAAGCAATAATTAAATATTAATATCAGAATAAGTATATTAAAATTTATATATTTAAATGTATTTATTATTTATTATCAAATACTATCTGACCTGTGTTAAATACAGAGAGTCGGAAGGCAAAAGGTAGTATTATCATTACAGACTGAAAACTTTAATTATCCAAACCAAGAGGGAATTCTTTAATCACTAAATTAATTTAGTTATAGTTTACAACTAACTTCTGTCCTTACTGATTTCCTCAGTGATTAGCAAATAATATTAGGAAATATCAATTTAAGACAATCCCGCATGCTTTTGTTTAAAAAGATAGTATCTAGGGGCCTCCCTGGTGGCACAATGGGTTGAGCGCGGTCTATGAGGCAGACCACGTCACTGAAGCGCGAGTTCGATCCCCGGCCAGGGAGGGGACCCACAGGGCGCAGCAGACCCCTCCTGCCTTGGCTGCTGCCCCCCCAGCAGTGTGTTGTAGTGACTCTGCCTGTTCTGCTCCCCGCTCTGTCTCTGGTGACTCCTCTTACCCCCTGCACCTCTGGTCTGTACACCAGTGCTTGTGTGCATGAATAAATACATCTTTAAAAAAAATAAAGAGATAGCATCTAAAGAGTTTTTTTAAAGTTTTAAAGTGGTGAAAAACATACAATAAAGGAGAAGAAGCAGCTCTTTTGCAACAAAAGCATATATAATACCCAGATTAAGGTGCAGTAACTTTTATGATCTCTCTGTGATTACAACTAAGCATTTCTATTTAGAAAAGCAGACAAAGCTCTCCAACATTTAAATTATGGTGATTTCTGATGTAAACCTTGTATTGAGAAGGAGTGATAGAAACAATTTAAAGCTCTGTTTCTCTTCACCCTCTAAATATGTCAGATTTTCACAAAGAACACTAGAAATGCAGTGCTGCTAATTCTTTTCATATATCTTAGATGCTTTCCAGTTTAGATGTCTGATTTTGGTGCTTTAAAAACAGTGACTTTTAGGGGCTCTTTGGTGGTGCAGTGGGTTAAGCAATGCACTATGAAGCAGACCACAGCCACTACAGTACAAGTTCGATCCCTGCTGCCAGCCAGGGAGGGGACCCACATGGCGCAGCAGACCTTCCTGCCTCGCCTGCTGCTCCCCTCAGCAGTGTGTTTCAGTCCATCTGCACAGTTCTGCTCCCCACTCTGTCTCTGGTGAATCCTCACACTACTCCCGCACCTCTGACCTGTACCCCAGTTCTTGTGTGAATAAATAAATCTTAAAAAAAAAAACAGTGAATTTTGGGGGCCTCCTTGGTGGTGCAAGGGGTTAAGTCTCAGCACTATGAATCTATCACAGAGTGACTCCCCGGCCAGGGAGCTGACCCACAGGGCGCAGCAGACCTCTCTTGGCTTGCCCTCTGCTCCCCTCAGCAGTGTATTTCAATGGATCTGCTTGTTCTACTTCTCATTCTGTCTCTGGTGACTCCTCTTACCCCCTGCACCTCTGGCCTGCACCCCAGCTCTTGTTTGCATAAATAAATCTTAAAAAAACAAAAAAATAGTGATTTTTATCCTCTGCACATCCTTTCTAACTCTTGTGGCTGGAACACTGTAAAGTTTACATGTAATACAGTTCCTGAAGAAAATGCTGAGTTGAGACATACTAGCATACATCTGACTTGTGCTGTTTCAAGCTCTCCTCTGCCATAGATGCAGACAACCAAACTAAAATGATGCACATTATTTATAAAATATTAACCATTTCTAAATATGCTTCACACGACTGACTTCTCTGAGGTGTTACATCCATCCTTGCAAGCTTCATAAAACAGTAGCAGTCTAAAGTTGCATAGTTAACATTAATTTTCATCAAAGAGAAGACAGCCTTAGCAATTACCCTGTGAAAGGTCAGATATCAAATTTCTTTATGCTGACTTTGATGCCAAATTGAGTCACACTGCAGGCTTGGATATTGTATGACTTCTGCTTTTTCTGTGCACTGTGTCATCAATAAGTGGTGGCACCTTTGCTCTCCTGACTTATGAGTCAGTGATTAAGCATTAATATTCTTCACAGCATCACATATCATTTGATGCTATAATTTATATTTATTTTTATATATAAGCACTTACATAAATATTGTAAAGTAATCTAGAACTAAACGGAATAAATTATTTTATTCAAAGATTTGTTGTTTACTGAATTTTGGGTGTTGCTTATCTTCCGACTGTAAAAGCTAATGACACTGGATAGGGAATTGACAGGAAAGATTCAAATTCAGACTCCAATGGTGATGTTCTAGTTTAATCAGCAGCATTTTAAGGGCTCGACAGATACTTGTAAACATGAATTTCACACTTAGGGCAGAGAGAGAATTCTGAGGTTTACTTGGTATCAGGAAATTTTAAATATAGTAAGGGATTAAATATTTTAAGATGTATCCCTTACCACATCGACATTTTTATCTTTCTTCATAAATATTGCCATGAAATATCCTAGCTCTTCTAATTCTAATCCATTATTTCATGAATATTATTTATATTCAATGGCAATGTTATATCTATAAAGTGACCTTTTAAGTAATGAAAAACCAGTGCTATTATTTCCAAAACTGCAAGCGATAGCAATGTCATTCTGACTTAATAGACTACAGTTTTATTAAATAATATAAGTTCACTGGTCCCAGGGTCATTTGATTAGGAAATATTTAATGAAGGCATTAATATTTACTCCTACCCAACCACCAGCTGGAATTTCATAGTGTGAGAGCACCAGGTTAATTGAGTTTTATCACAAAATCTCTAGACCACTTTAGAAATAACTGTAATGCATGTTCCCTAAGGTCTGATCTACTAGAAGTAAGAAAATAGAAGAAAAAATGATTAATGTATAACTAGATTTTTCTGACATCTTTAGCATAGATATTCATTTAAAGTTTGAGCATCTGATGATTTTTCTGAAAAGGAATTATGAGTCCCTTTCCTTCTGAACCCCAGACAGGAACATAGAGAAAAGATGGGTAGGTCTTGCTTTAGCCAAGGCTGTAGAGACATCGAGTTTTCTGTAGTCCGCAGCTTCTATCGATGCCCACCCTTTCTTCTGAAGTACTTACTTACGGGAATATACCTGTCAGGGTATATGCTTCCCTTCCATTTTCTACACATTTAAGTCCTTGGAATAGGTATTCAAATTTGGCGCATATATTTTCTTTCTTTTTTTTTTTTTTTTAAAGTAAACAAGTCCATTCAACAAGCTGGAAGGTCTCCTTTCTTTTTTTTTTTTTTTTTTGAAAGATTTATTTATTTATGCATGCAAGAGCTGGGGTGCAGGCCAGAGTCACGGGAGGTGAGAGGATTCACCAGACAGAGTGGAGAGCAGAACAGGCAGATCGACAGAAGTACACTGCTGAGGGGAGCAGCGGGCGAGGCAGGAGAGGTCTGCCTCACCATGTGGGTCCCCTCCCTGGCTGGCAACAGGGATCGAACTCGTGCTGCAGTGACTGCAGTTTGCTTCATAGTGCATTGCTTAACCCACTGCGCCACCAGGGAGGGCCTATATTTTCATTTTTTAACCCAATCAAATCTGGTGCAGATAAGTCTGCTAGTCCATTATGTCAACCAGAGAGCTATACAGGACAGCTGCTGCAGTGAAGATAGGAATAAAAATTCACATCGTTACTATTGTACTATATTTATTGAGTTTCTGCTGTGATAAGGACAAACTTCTGAGTGTCCCTGTGTACTTTCATTCATTTGATCTCACAGACCTAAGAGAGGGTACTACTGCTAATCCCACTCTAGAGGCACAGAAAATAAATCAGAGCTGTTCAGAATTTGGCCTAAGCGACAGAGCTGCTGTGAGATAGAGTCCATCCTGGCACCTGACTTTGAACCCATGATGCGAACAGATTCGCTGACTGAGCTGTTTTCATTCAACATTCTCATTCAATAAAATGAGCAGCAAAGTTGTGAGAAAGATGCAGATACCAGTGGTAAGAGAGTAACTTTATTTCCAGTAACTGAGTGAAGATGACAGCAGAGCAAGGAAATAAGACACTGGCAAGTTTTCTCTGAAGGCATTCCACTTTTTTTATGTATTTTCCATATTTTTCATTACACATGCCATGGTTCTTATATATATATGTGCATATAAAGATATACATACATATTTAAATAATTTTATGTTCTAAAGTTTCCTCTACTAATACTTTACCAACTGATAACCCTCTGTCAGATTGTCAGTCCCATAAAGACATGGGCCTTCTGTCATAGACTCACAGCTGTATTCCTAACACACAGGAGAAATTCGGTAAAGTTACTGAAAAGAAGACAATGAGTGCTAAGTGAGGAAAATGTGAACTGGTGAGAAAATGGTGTTTGAGTTTGTTGCAAGAAAGTGAGGAGAGCCATGTAAAAGTAATTAATTCAAAGCCCGGTGGTGTCATTTACAATTTACATTACACTGACCCTCCTTGAAATCCTGAGTCCAGAATTTAGATGGCAGCTACCCTTCTATTTCGTCAATGACCGTTTTTGATGTGACGGCTGAAAAAGATTCTGAATCTTGAATAAGATTTACCCAATGACCAGAAGATACTTTTCAGTGACAGCACTCAGGGTATTTTAGGAGATAAAGCAGAACCAAAAGAAGAGAAGAGTTACTAGGAGTGGGAGTTTAGTGAACATGAGAAGATCCTGGGATAGCAAAGACTTCAATTTGGGTGCAAATAATAGACTAGAGTTAAAGTGGAATTCTCTTGGAATTGAGCTGATATTCATAAATAACATATGGGATACAGTCAATGAAGTTTTTTTTTTTTTTCTAGAGTAAAAGAGCAGTTGGAAGCCAAGGAGACAACTTGCAAAAAGAAAAAAAGAACTAGCCAGTGCAATAGGAAGAAAGACAAAGTGCACGGGTTAGATGTGGAACAACACTAACAAGTCAAGTGCAACAAAAGTCGATCCCTAGGCTTAGCGATTACCTAGTCATCTAAAACCTGAAGGCATGATGTGGAGTTGTAACAAAGTGGGACTGCCGGGAAGAGGCTCTAAGGGACATGGGAGAGAGACTGTACCCTTATCTCTGAGTATTTTCCCAGGAGTCTGAATGCTAAATGACATTATAAAGGAACATAGAAATAGTGGTCAAGCCAGCTTTATAAAGGCTGGAGGTATTTTGGCATAGGGGTACAAATGAGATAATACGGAGACAGAAATGGATGCTGAAGGTGAAGTAGAAGAGGTTCTCTAGAAAGATGTCATTAAACAGTCAGGATGAAATGGAATGGGAGTCAGTGCCCATGAGTAAAGGCCTTGACCTTTGATCAAGGTCCTTGACCTTTGACCTTTGGGCACAGTGTGCCCAGAGCTTGTGAGTGAAAACAAGGCAGAGTATACATGTGCTGGGAACATGCGAGGGACCATCTCTCTGACTGCTTCTGCTTTGTCAGTGACATAGAAAGCAGCAGCAGCAAGAAGATCAAGAAGGCGTGGAGCTTGAGAACAGGCGTGGATGTAACTCATCTATGTGGGCTGGTGGGATGATAAACTGACCAGAGGAATGTGGCAGCATAGCCGGGAAGATTGACAGTCACAGCTGTGGACAGTATCGTGAAGTCCTTTAAACACTCTTCGTTTTCTCCTCCAGCTGCATTCGGGCACAGGGTATTAGATTTAAACTGGACAGGGGGTTGCCTGTGAAAGCAATGGAGGGTTAGGGGAAACGAGGTTGAAAGTACCTAGAACGTTGTAAACAAAGGAATGAACAAACTAAACTGGACAGAGAACTGATTGGGGATGGAATTGAGGAAATGAGAAGTGTGCAGGTCAATGGAAGGGTATTAGTTAGTCTTTTTTAAAAAGATCTTTGTGCACACAAGAACTGGGGTGAAGGCCAGAGATGAGGGGTGAGAGAATTCCCCAGAGACAGAGCGGGGAGCAGAACAGACAGATCTACTGAAACACACTGCTGAGGGAGCAGCGGGGAGACTGGAGGGGTCTGCTGCCATGTGGGTCCCCTCCCTGGCATGTGTAATCCCCCTCCGGCAGCGCCAGCCTCACCCCACGGCCCCTGACGGTGCCGCTGCCCCTGCTCGCTCCGCGGCTTGGCTTGCAGAGCCGGTCCATTCCCTTCCCTTCCCTTCCAGCACCTCACCTCCCTTCCTCTTCTCCTCCCAGCTTTCCCCGCCTCTGCTTTTCTCTTCGATGCTGGTGTTCCTCCGGGTTCCATTTGCAACACTCTGCTTCTCCTTTTTACATAGTTCCTTGGCAAACTCATCAATTTCATAGTTTTTTTTTTTTTATGATTTTATTTTTTTCTTTTTTTATTAAAATATTTTAAAATTTACATATACTTGCCATTAATTGTAATCCCCATGTGAGGATCAAGGAAAGGAATAAGAACAATAATAATACTAACAATAACAGCAATAAAGACACAGAAACCAAAAATGAGGAGTCAAGGACAGACTGGGGACACCTGGTGGGGAGGGGAGGAGGAGGGTTGAGGGAAGATGGGAGCACGAGGGACTGAGGTGATGGTGCACTGGTGAGATGGTGATGGGCAATTTCATAGTTTTAATAACCACTTATTTGATGCCCATTTAATAATGTCTCTCCTGGGCCTGCGTTCCCCTTATGTTTACAGAATTTCGTAATCAGCAGAACACCCAGAGGCACCTCGGCTCTCCCCCGCACAGGTCCCTCGTGAGCGCGTGTCCTTCACTCCCTGCCGTCCTGCTTGTAGGAGCAGCCCCAGTGCCGCACTTCCCCTCTGTGTTGGCCAGCCCTGGCCTTACCGACCGTTTCCATTCCAAGTCACCTGCTCTTTCCTGACTAATCTTGGCCTGTGTGGCAGCTCCAGACTCTTCTTCTCGTGCGTCTTGTTCTAACGCGACATTCTGAAAGGCGTGATCTTTCAAAACCGTACATTGTTTTCCTCTCCCAGGCCGATGCCATTTCAGCCTGACGCACCCGGCATTTCCTCTTTGGCCCCTGGCTTGTTTACCCAGCCTTTCCTCTCCTCTCACCCATGTCTCTCTACCCTGAGCTCCTGACTATTTTTGTCTCCCAAACCTGCAGTTTTGCCTCTCCTTTCCAAGTCTTTTAATTTCTTCCCTTTATCTAGAATATCTTTCCTACGTGGAGCTTGGCTAAGCTAGTCACTAATGGCTTTCAGGACTCAGTTTAGAGAGAATTTCACCTGAAAAGCACTTTCTGATTGCCCTAGACTGGAAGAGTGGTGCCCTCTCCAGCTGCATCCATGGGAAGATCCCCTGGCCCTTGAACTCGCTTTTGTCCCATAGTGGATTAAAGTCACGTGTTCTTATATTGCTTCTCCACTTGTCCACCAACTCCTTGAAAGCCAGTGCGATATCTTCTTTACCTTTGTACCTGTAGCATTTAGGCGATGCTAACTTATCATAACATGTTTGTTGAGTACATGAATGAATGGATAAATTGTTAGTTTTCTAGTAACAGCTTTGGCTTTGCTGTAATTGATGAAAAGGGAATGTCCGCTGCAGCAGATGCAACTGATTACATAACAAACGAAGCCCAGTGCGCAGAGCACACAGCCAAATTAGCAGTTGGCTCCTCTCTATGCAGAGGGGCATAAACCAACCTTCGTGCTACATGGACAGCCTGTATTTGTATGCACGTGCATTTGTATATATAAGATTTGAAAGCATGATGAAGCTCTAGGCTTGTCAACTACATCATAGTCCTTCAAATTTTCCACTCCTCATACTTACCTAGCTTTACCTATACTTACACTATGCTCATACGCCATTGTCATTTTTGCATTAGCAAAATGTGTAGGGTATGTGGCTCGATCAGCATTTTGTGCCATAGGCCTCTGTGGCTATTACCCGCGGCCTTGATTGCACTAACACAGGAGGGGCTTGGGAGCGTGGGTGCGGGCACGCATGTGATTGTGAGCACCTGGAGCATGGGCGTGTGGGCATGTACGTGTGGGCACGTGCGTGTGGGCACGCCTGCGCCCTGAGGGTAGAGATATAAAGACAGCTACGGGTAGAGGAGGACGCTGGGAGAAGTCGTGAGGCCTGGTCACAGAAAAGGTGAGACTGTGAAAGAACGCCAGAGAGAACACACAGAAAAAGCAGAGATTCGCTGAGGACTGGGGGCTTGGTCGCTGCCAGCATCCTGGACCCGGATCCCCGGGCCCCAGCTTACCTGCACCTGGTTGCCTCACTGCACACGGGTTAGTTCTTTTTTCTTTTTTTTATATGAGCAGGCGAGGTGGTTAGAACACAGCAGTACACCGCCCCGAGAAATGAATAGGTTCAGAGCTCCAACTACAAACTACCTTAAAGGAAAACTCATTCTCTTTTCATTACTTTACACCTCCAGGTACCAAAACTTGCATTTAATTCCAGGTTTTAAAGGAGATTTTATGTCTCTCTATAATCTTTTCTCATATAGTTTGCCCAGGAGAGGTTAGCTATTTTCAGTTAAAATTGATCCACCTTCACCAGACTTGGGTTGAACAGCAAAGACGAAAGTCATGAATCTCTTAACAGCTCCTGATGGGTTTGGACCACACATATCATGCACATTTTAAGAGTGGATAGCGTCTGAAAGTATGTTTTTTTCAAGTTTCAGAGAAATAGTATTTACAATTTCACAGAACGTAAAATGGTATATGTAATTTGGTGCTTAACACTTAATGTGTTATTTCTGAAATCACAGAAATCCTTTTTACATTTCAGGATATCTGTATAAGGCAGCATAATGACTCAAAATAATTATAAATATGAGAAAGCTTACAAATATAAATAATTTATCTAAATTTAAGCAAGGATCTATTAACTTCAAATATGAGATATATCGAACAAAAATGTCTAGTTCTTAAAAATCATTTCCCAAATGATTGAATTTTCAGTTTCATCTGATATACAACATAGAAAAAAATTGCAATTCCTAATGGTCTTAGAATTCATCTTAGTTTGCATTTTTAAATATTTGATCTATACTCCAAACGTATTCTCCACTGTGGGCATAAAAATTTCTTAGAATCTGTTGCATGCACTATGCATATAATTTTTAATGAAAATATCAATTAAAGTAATATACTAGATAAACAATAATTACAAAATTAGTGTTTCCATAACTGTATCCTCACATGGAAATATAAAATTGTATAGATTATATGACAAAAACTACAAAACAAAACATTTCCAAGTTTTATGTTCCATGGTGAATTTCACAACTTTTCAAGAAGGTGAATCATAACTTACAGCCTTGTCAAATACATGTTGCCTAAGTGCATTTCCTACCACATGATAAATTATAGGTGATAAAATTCCAATGAATATTGTAGATATAGTTGAGTATATTGTTTTTCTCCTTTTTCCCAAATTTTTTTAAATAAAAAATTGATCCAATGTACGGGAGTAGATATTTTAATATTAAGGCAAGCTCAACAAAGTTAATCCTAAACAAATGGATTGAATTTTGAGATGTCTTCTTTCCTTTTCTCTTACTTCTTTTTTCTACCCCTCATTTTTCTTTCCCCTCCTTTTCTTTCTTTCCTTCTCTCTATCCCTTTTCCTTCTCTTTGCTTTGTTCCTTCACACTTATTTTTTGTTTCTTGTGAAACCCCACTGTCATGAATAATAAAACAGAAAAAATTTAAATATAAATAAAACATTTTTCCCACTCTCACTACAGTCTGCATTTAGATATAGCGTCAAGAAAGATTCCAGGCCTCCCTGGTGGTGCAGTGGGTTAAGCAACACACTATGAAGCAAACCACAGCCACTGCAGCACGAGTTCGATCCCTGCTGCCAGCCAGGGAGGAGACCCACATGGTGCAGCAGACCTCTCCTGCTGTGCCCGCTGCTCCCCTCATCAGTGTGTTTCAGTCAGTCTGCCTGTTCTGCTCCCCACTTTGTCTCTGGTGAATCCTCTCACCCCCCACATCTTTGGCCTGTACCCCAGCACTTGTATGCATAAATAAATCTTTAAAAAAAAAAAGATTTCAACAATGTCTTCAGAGGAGACAATTTTTATAGACAAAAATAAACCAGTCTCCTCCCAATTCAGCTTTTACTATTGTTGTTCTTTTTTTCCTCTTATTTATACATATTTGACATCATATTATTGTTGTTCTTTTACAGAATATTCTGGAGCTCTTCCTAGTCTGCCTACTTCATATGCTGCTTTGTTAAGAATCAAGAAGAGTTCATCTTCATCCCTCTTTGGCTCAAAAACGAGACCGCGATATAGCAATCCTTCGTTGGGAACTCTGAGTGTTTCCTCACCCAGCTGGCGAGGGACAGCCCAGCACTACTCTGCCCCAGTAAACCTCTATCATGCTTCAGATGCCTTCAAACAAGATGGTAAGTGCCATGGAAGATTGCATCAGTTGGAGGTGAACAAACAAAGACTTTATTCCAATAAGGGTCAAGACAATTGTAATAGGGGCGAGAAATTAATGTCAGCTCCTTTAAACAGAAAGTGTGAGAGTTTTTATGAACTAGAAAAGTGAGAGTGTTAAGGGAGAAGTTGGTCAACAAGATTAGGCAATCTGCTTTCATACCTGGTGCCGGTGAGGTAAATCTCTCTTGCACCTATAGAGACTGGAATATAGGGATTCTTTCTTGATAACTACATTTCCAAGGAATGAATCTCAAGTTATTGAAGAAGGCATTCTTAGGTTATAAAATGGGAGGAGATTAGGAGAGATTTAAATCTCAAAGGGACAGAGAGGGAATTAACTACTGCAACTTTTCTAAAGTAAATGAAATAGGACAAGTGAGGATAGAAGACTCGTGTCAGGAAGAAACCCATCTAAAGTTTAGTTCAGCTGAAGGAAACATTCAGCCATCTTGGTCATAGGTGAGTCTTCTGTCCCATACATCTTTCAAGATATTTTATCAATTCAATTATGGTTTAATTTTACCTGATACCTCTGACAGCCATCCTGATTCAGGGTTGAGATTACATCATCAGCTGAAAGAAAATTTTATATTAAATTTTCTTGAAGAGAAATGTGAGAGCACATTTTAAGAGTTTTATATACTTATTCCCATGGTTTGATTTCTAGAAATGTTTTTTTTTCATGAGGAAATAAATAGTACACAAACATACATAATACTTAGTATTATCTAGGAGTAGAAAATAAGAAATAATCTAAATAGCCAACACTACGAAAACAGTTAAATTAAGGACTACTATGCAACATATGGTTTGAACAATGTTCTCTATACGCTATAAATTTGTCATTTGGGGATATAGAGAAAGACTTACAAGGTTAACTGTCCGAAAGAAGCATTAACACTTGATTAGTACAAGCGTCTGTGTAAGCCTGTTCGATACAGATTATCTCAATAATCCTCTTAACAAAAATATGAGATGTGGGAATTGTCACTGCCCTCTGCAGAAACAAACTCAGCGGCAAGGTATGTTTCACAAGGTCCTACCTCCAGCCAGTGCTGTGGCCAGTTCTGCTAACATAGCTGCTGAGTTCAAGTACCATCCACTTCGGGCTCAATAGTCAAAGATACATTCTGTAAACACTAAGTTCTGAAAAGATCCTAGAAATGTCGAATGGGGGGGGGGAGGGGAGGGTGGCAAGCGCAGGCAGGTGCGTCCTCACGCTGGCGCCACCTGTCGCATGGGGGCGTCATCTCGGTGTCGGCATTTCGGTTTAATTTACTGATGATGCCGGCTTCCTAAGATGTTTCATTTCTGTGAAATACTTAGAATGTTGTTTGTGTGTGACTATTCAGTTCTTACAGTGTCCATTGATTATTTATTTATTTGAGCATCACGTCTACTTTTCGCATCACGGGCGGCCTCCCCGCAGGCGCGAGCACGGTGGTTTTCCTGCTGCAAAGCGCTTACAGCGCTTCCCCACACTCCACGAGGCCGTCCTCCCGCCCCTCCTGAGTGTCCCAGATCTGTGGTCAGCTTTCGAGGGCCAGTCTTTATCCCACCCTTTGTTTAATTTCTCTAGATTCCACGTGAAGCAAAATCATCCAGTATTTATCTTACACTAAAGTCCCTTTGGTGTTCAGAGGCAAAAATCAAGAAAATTAGAAAGCAAGCCAAAGAGTAGGACAAACTGCTTTCAAACACATCTAATAAAGCATTGTTCTCCAATGTGAACAAAGAACTTTTTAAAACCCAGTGTAAGAAAATAAGTGAGCTGTTTTAAAAATGGGCCAAAGACCTTACCAAACAAGTAATATAGATGGCAGATGGTTATTTGAAAACATGCTTCCTATCATATTCCATCAGGGAAATGCAAATTACAGCAATAACGAGATACCAGTACACACCAGTTAGAATGGCCAAAATCTATAACACTTGTAACGCTGAATTGTGGAGAGAATGTGAATTAGCAGGAATTCTCATTCCTTGCTGGTGGGAATGCCACTTTGAAAGACAGTTAGTCAGCTTCTTACAAAACAAGCCATCATGATGTGATCTAATAACTATATTCCTTGGTCTTGCCCAAATAAATTGAAAACTTGTATCGACACAAAAACCTGCACTCAGGTGTTTACAACAGCTTTATTCATAATTTCCAAGTCTAGAAAACAACCAAGACGTCTCTCAGCAGGTGAATGGATAACTGAACTGAGGTACATTAGCCAATGGAATGGTATCCAGTGCTGAAGGCAAGTGAGCTATCAAGCCACAGACGACATGGAGGAAACGTAAATGCATGTGGTCAAGTAGAGGAAGCCCATCTAGAAAGGTGGAACACTACATGCATGACGTTAGGGGAAAGGCAAAACCATGGAAATAATAAAAATAATCAGTGATCACTGGAACCAGTAGATGAATAGGGAGAACATGGAGATCTTAAGGACATTTAAAATATACTGAATATTAACATGTCAGTATACACTTGTCCAACTCTATGGAATGTAAACCTCCAAGAGAGATCTCCAAGGTAAATTAAGGGCTTTCAGTGACTATGTTGTATCAGCATAGCTTCATCTTTGGTAAAATCGCACCATTCTGGTTAGTAACGTTGATAATAGCAGAGTGCACGCAAGTAGGGGAGGAAGAGGCACATGAGAAATCTCTGTCTTCTTCTCTTTTTTTTTTTTTAAAAGAGAGTATGTCTGTTTTTTTTTTTAAGATTTTTTATTATTTATTTATGCATACAAGCACTGGGGCACAGGCCAGAGGTGGGGGGTGAGAGGATTCACCACAGAGAGCGGGGAACAGAACAGGCAGATCAACAGAAGCACACTGCTGAGGGCAGCAGCGGGCACAGCAGGAGAGGTCTGC
>JAGFMF010011614.1:10488426-10688472 GCA_019455555.1 Galemys pyrenaicus | reverse complement strand
CACCATGTGGGTCCCCTCCCTGGCCGGCAGCAGGGATCGAACTCGTGCTGCGGTGGCTGCTGTTTGCTTCACAGTGCGTTGCTTAACCCACTGCGCCACCAGGGAGGCCCTCTGTCTTCTTCTCAGTGCTGTTGTAAACATAAAATTGGCCCAACACGCCTTTTCAGATATTAACAATCCCTATTCCACCGGCTCTGGAGCCAAGCTCAGCGGGCAGGGGTCACGGACTTGTACTGTTCAGTCATCATTAGTCTTGTGATGCATCAAGGTGGATGTATTGAGCGATCAAAACTATGGGGTACCGTTGTATTTTGTACAGTTTGGCAGCAACTAATGTTCTATGTATGAACTTACCTCAGTATGATAGATAACATACAACTAGGAAATATGACTTAAAACACATGAAAATGATGAAAAGAATAAAGTTGGGGATATCAAATAGAGCCAGGCTTGAGATGAATCCAAACTGTCTGAGGTTGTTGCCTATATACCTGCGGTAGGTTGGTCCCATCTGGGGTAATTAGCAGTCGAGGAAAGAGAAAATCTGCTTGGTTACATATTTCCCAGTGTTTTGAGGATTAAAATTAATTATTCAGTAGAAATTCAGCTATTTCTGACACCAAGAAGAGATGAACTCTCTTGGATGGGCCTACGAAGAGTTCACTGTTGGATGCCATGGCTGCTGACTTGAGCATTACTCTCACTGCACAGTAGGTTATATTTACTTTTTCCACCACCACCCCTTATATACCTGTGCCCTTTTCTCCCTCCCACTCAACTTCAGAAACATTACATCCTTTATTAGTATCCACTAGTTTTATTATTATTTCACTTCATTGAATCATCTGCTCTTTTTTTTAATTTTGACTTGCTTTACTATACATAATTCCCTTGAACTCCTTCCACTCTGTGGTAAATGGCAACATTTTGTATTTCATTATGAATGAAGAGGAAGCCAGTTCTTCAACCAGAATGTCTCTTATAGTCTTGTGACAGCCGAAATGGCTAGGCTAGGGTTAAGCTATAACCGTATCTCTGGGTGAGGACTGTAGCTGAGATAGGACCACAGACCAGGAGTTATTCTCTTTGCTGTCCAAGCTCGGAGCCTTATCCGGAAGCACCTGATTCTGTTAAGATGCACACGCTTAAGTTCTGGTTAGGTAGAGCATTAGCTGTGGTCTAGGCTTTGGTGCTGGGTGGGGTAGGGCTGGCGTTTCGTATACCTCATGCTCAGGCTGCAAATGGTAGCTGCCTCGACGCAGAGACACAGGTGATCCCATCTGACTCTCCCATCCGCTTTGGGATCCAAGTGTTGCAGTTTAGAAGCCTTGGGCTCAAGTCAGTACTCATCACTCTGCACATTTAATACAGTAGATCTCTAGCGTGCGCCCTCTGTCCTGCCTGCCAACCAAGCGCATCCCTTTCCAGTATAGCCCTTCTCCAGTATAGCACCTGGATTTTAAATCCCTGATATTAGTGTGTGCCCGTGAGTCAACAATATCAGAGGGGTTCCATACAACAGCTGCTTTCCTTCCCATAGGTTCTGCTGCCCCTTTATCATTCTAACATGGCTCCTTTACAGTTTTCCCTACCCCAGCTGGCCATTACCTCACTCCCAAAGTATGTTGTGGTTGTCTGTTCATCTTCCAGGGTTGTTGGCTTTGTTATGTTGGAACTGATTATCTGTAGAGGAGGTGAGCACCTTCACTCTGCCACCATCTTGCCAGACTCCTGTCCTGCATTGTATTTTCTAGTGTCAGTGGAAAGACAGGTGAAACTCATAGATCGAAAATAAAAGGAGAAGTAATCCTCTAAAATGGTGCTCCTTAATTGTTTGTAAACATTCAGGTCACTTGGGGATCTATTAAAATAGCTCCTCTTTGGGCCTCCCTGGTGGCGCAGTGGGTTAAGCAACACACTATGAAGCAGACCGCAGCCACTGCAGCACGAGTTTGATCCCTGCTGCCGGACAGGGAGGGGACCCACATGATGCGGCAGACCTCTCCTGCCTCGCCCGCTGCTCCCCTCAGCAGTGTGTTTCAGTAGATCTGCCTGTTCTGTTCCCTACTCTGTCTGGTGGATTCTCTCACCCCCCACACCTCTGGCCTGTGCCCCAGTGCTTGTATGCATAAATAAATAAATCTTAAAAAAAAATAAAATAAAATAGCTCCCCTTTCACAAGGGGAAACGTATACGAGAATACCAGCAGTAGGTAGAATCTAAAACGACTCGCAGAGATTCACACCTCCTGGTGTTTACAGTGTAATCTTTCTCTAGTATGGATTGAGCTAGTCACCTGATGCTGGGAAACAGCTGGCAGAAGTAACGGGATATGATGCTTTGCTTTTGCCGAAGTCTTCAGCCAACCGGATGCTGCTATCTGTGGGCCACACTTCAAGTACTAACGCTCCAGACTGAAAGCCAATTTGATATACTTCAAGTCCTCTGCTGATCCAGTCTAATCCATATTTAGAGGATCGGGAAGAAAGACAGCCTGGGTATTTCCCAAGTAATCTTCCATGATTACTGTTTTCTCGTATGAACATTTGATAGATCCTGACTAGATGTGACTTTGAGTTTGTTCTCTCCTACCAGAGCCAGACATATTGTTTTTGTCAGGTAATTCCCTTTAGCCTTAATAGAGAGTCAAGCTAGAGTTGAACATGTTGTTGTGAAAAATGAGAAACCTAACAGAGCTTGAATAGAAAGCCATCCTACTTCTGCTGAGATTTAAACCTGAAAGTCCCCCAGATAGAGCTAGGATTTTTCTAAGAAGTGTAAAATTCCAGTTTTGTAAAGCAATTTGGAAAGCAGTTCCTCTTCTCCATATATATATCCTGGAGAAGCTCTCCCACACATGCCTGAGGAAGTATAGAAGTGTGCACAGGATGGCATCTGTTTAGCAGCAAAAAGAAAAAAAAAAAATGGAAACAACTCAATTGGCCATCACAAGGGGAGTGCATACATAAATTGTAGTTTTTCATTCATTGAAAAATTAAGGTTATTCAAGTGAATTGACTGTATCTATGAAATAAAATAGGTATACTTTTTGATAATGATGGTTAGGGAACAAGGAAAGATATATTACATATAATATATGACTTATATTAAGTACTTTACATCAAAATACTATATACTACTTTCAAATTACACAATTTTATTTTATTTTTTAAAGATTTATTTATTTATGCATACAAGCACTGGGGCACAGGCCAGAGTCGAGGGAGGTGAGAGGATCCGCCAGACAGAGTGGGGAGCGAAGTAGGAGAGGTCTGCTGCACCATGTGGGTCCCCTCCCTGGCCAGCAGCAGGAATCAAACTCGTGCTGCAGTGGCTGCAGTTTGCTTCATAGTGCATTGCTCAACCCATGCGCCACCAGGGAGGCCCTCAAATTACACAGTTTTAAAAACTTGAATTTAAGAGAGACAATAGACTATAGCATGGACCTCTGCAGACCAAGGGAGAATGAGGACAATGGATAGGGAAGCTAGATGACCCATCTGTGTGGTATTTTATTGACTAATTGATTTATTTGTTTGTTTGTTTATTAAATTTTTATTTATGCATACAAGAGCTGGGGTACAGGCCAGAGGCATGGGGCATGGATGGGGTGAGAGGATTACACTAGAGATAGTGGGGAGCAGAACAGGCAGATGGAGTGAAACACACTGCGGAGGGGAGCAGCGGGGGGAGGAAGGAGAGGTCTGCAGCACCATGTGGGGTCCCTCCCTGGCCTGGGATAGAACTCGCGCTGTGGATAGTTCACAATGCGATGCTTAACCCCTTGCACCACAAGGGATGGCTAGTATTTTATTTATTAAAAACAAAATCTGCAACTAATATGAGGATGCCAGTAATAGGTAGACTCTAAAATGACTCGTAGAGATTCATACCTCCTGGTGTTTACTGTGTAACCCTTGTCTAGTATGACCTGAGCTAGTCACCTGACTCTGGAAAACAGAGGTTGGCAAAAGTAAGGAGACGTGAATTCTATCACTGTGCTCCAAAAGCTCTGACTTTGATGTGACCTCCAATCCCAACAAGAGTATATAATCAGGTCCTGAATAAAGAAAAAATCTTGACTAACTGGAGAAATCAACTGCCTAGAAAAGAATACCAACCTGTGAAGGTGATTACGAGATAATACAAAAATTGAAATAGGTGAAACTTATGAAGAAAATATTAAAATCCTATCATGAGTGAAACTTATGAAGAAAATATTAAAATCCTATCATGAGAAGAAACCTCTTTATAACTATAGTGAGAATATCAACAAAATGAACAATGGCCATATGCCTGTTGTCTCATAGTCTGGGTCAGTATACCAGGTGTCACCAGCATTAGGTTCTAGGCTTTTCGAAAAGTGGGTTATAGTCACATCCAAAGGCTCAGATGGGTACAGATCCACTTGTGAGTTCACTCCCTCACATGATTGTTGCAAGGATTCAGTTGCTTAAAGTTGTTGAACTCAGTTCCCCAGTTCCTCAGAGGCTGATGATTCAGGACTATTCTCGCTGGGCATCTCCATGGTGTAGCTCACATGTTAACTGACCTCCAACCACAGGAGCAGGCCAGAGCAAGAGAAGGCATGCTAGATGGCTTCAGAAAGAATGTGACTGTCAGCCATTGACACTTGACTGGGGTTAAGAGATGGAGACTGTGAATGATAAAATATTTTGAGAAGGACTCTTGAAAGAAGAGAAATGGAGGTAGTACCAGGAAAGTGAATGTTGTTAATTGGCCTACAGCAATGAGAGAAGTCCTCAAAATGACTTTCCTTTCAAACTGATATTATCTTGGTTAATGACTATGATCACTTCATAGGTACTGATTTTGGATTTTGCCATGTAGACAAGGCTTTTTAACTACTGTTGACATTATACCTGTTTTTCCTTCATAAATGAAAAGCCAGCTCCAGTTTTAGTAGGAGCAAGCTTAATTAAGTGCAGGGCGCACTGAATTTCTCCATTTGTGTGGAGATGGTAACTAGACTACAGAGGTAGTCTAGTTCACGAGTGGTTCTGATGAGAAAGTTCAGTGAGAAGGCCTGTCCCTGAGATCTGGACACTACAAGTAGTCAGATGGTTCTTGGGGGGAAAAAAGGTGGCTCTTAGAGTCAGTTGAAATAAATTATTTCCAACTAAGTTTAGCATATACTTTTGGATCTCTTGGCCATCCTCATAAATACAGTCTTCAGCCCTCTGAACCAAACCAGGTTTTAAAGATCCTACCACTGGCTCTTAGCACTTGGAAAATGCCTTCAACCTACCAGATTTGTTGCCTCACATCCTCCTCTCTGCTGAGTTCTGTTGTTGACATGGCTTCTTTCCAGGTTTGACTTGGCATGTGGGCGGCAGCATCACAAGCCACAGCAATTTCTGTATCGACAGTTTTCTGTTGTTTTCTCAAAATACTGCTTGCTGATAAATTGTTTTTTAGGGTGCAGTAAATGATCTTTTATGAGAACAAGTTTTCTCTTGGCGGGGGAAGTAGTAGTGCAGATATTTGAATGACACACTCCTATACATTAATCAGATCGCTCCAGTTTCGCTCAGTTTTAAAATAGAAGCCATAGTCTAATAAAAGCCATACAAGTTCATGACCATTCTTAGAAAGCTTGCAATTCTGTTCTTTTATCGTATCCTTAAGTTGCAGAGGTAGTGTTTGTGTTTTATATTAGCCTGACGTAACTATACGCTATAATAAACCAGTGTCTTTATTTTTTCCATTTTTTATTTATATATATTTGACATCAGTTGTAATCCCCATGTCTTCCCCATCACCATATCACCAGTGCACCATCACCTCAGTCCCCCGTGCTCCCATCTGCCCTCAACCCTCCCCCTCTCCCCTCCCCACCAAGTGTCCCCAATTTGTTCTTGTGTTTTCATTTTTGTGTCTTTATTGTTATTATTATTATTCTTGTTTTTATTCCTTTCCTTGATCCTTATTTGGTTCCCTTATATTCCTCCTAGGGAAGGAACCATCTGGTATTTTTCTTTTGCCTTCTGACTTACTTCCAATATCTTTAAATACACTCCTGTCAGCCATCTCTCAGCACAAGCAGACAGGCTTTCTAGGAGCTGAATAAATGCTTTTAAATAAAGAGGCGTCTACTCTAAAGTGCATAGTCTGGTTCTTGAAATCTGAATGTGGGTTGAATTTTTAAACCATGAGCAAATAGTTACCTATTGTTTAACTAGACTTGATATTTTAGGTGACAAGGAGCAGTGTTCTCTCCCTGTTGAAAAGCTTGTGCTACTGGTTTGGTGTCCTCTGAGTGTTACATGGGGTTGGCATGCTTGGTCACCCTCATAAGTGATAAATCTTGGAGTCATTTCACCTCTCTTTTATAGCTGCATTAGAAAAAGACCCCCAAAATCTATGAAGACTCTCAATTTACACTATATGTACAACATAATTCCACCAGCCCATGAAACATTCATCACAATGCTTTTTAATAAATAATGCTCTTCAATTCTTAGGAATCCTTGAAAGTTTTATAATGACAGTTTATACCTGTTTCTTTTACAGAGACAATTTCAATGTTGAAAGACAACTTAAAAGAAGATTTAGAGGTTTTAAGAATTCATTTAGATGTTCTCATCGTGTGTAATATTTTTTCTCACATGGTAATTGTGAATGTCATAAAATATAATTTCTAATTAAACATTTCAAAAGTTCTAAGAATTATGTAAAATATGCTAATGCACATTAAAAGATAATTTCTTATAATTATATTGGACGTAATAGGTTGATACTTCCTCTACATTATAGTACTGATATAGGCTGCATTACTGAATAAGTGAGATAAGACCATAAATTAGATCTAGCTGGCAAGGAAAGGTTTAGGGTCCAGAATTAGACCCAATGTTGAGAAAAATGAACAGAGGTAATTCTTTTATATTCTCTATTGAATTAGTATTAGGTTGCATCATCGCTTGCATTCCAGGGCTGTAGGGTGCCCGTAGGTGTCTTCCATACACACCTACCATCAGAACCCACAGTCCACCATCTTCGGTCTCACCCCTCTCCTTCTCCCTCCATCTTCCCCTGCAGTTGCTCCCACTTCACAGTCAGCTTTCAAGGGTTAGTTTCTTAGTTTGGATTTAACTGGCCTTTTATTTTGTTTTTCTGTATTCTAGTACAAGTGATACTTCAGGATTTGCCTTTCTGCTTCTAACGACTTTTCCTTAGCATAACCCCTCTGGTGATCCATGTTGGTGAGAATGGCAGATGCTCATCTTCTTTGATAGCTAAGTAACAGTCCACTGTATAAGCACCACCTCTTCTTCACCCACTCACTTGTTTGGGGGAAATTCGGTTGTTTCCCTAGCTTTTACAATTTAGAGCAGTTGTAAACAGTGCTGTAACGAACATGAGGGTGCACGTTTCCTTTTAAATTGATATTTTTGTGTTTTGGAGGGAGATACCTAGCAGTGGAATTGCAGGACTGTGGGCATATTCATTTGTAATCTTTTAAGAAACCTCCATTTGGTTTCCATAAGGGCTACAGGAGGGTTCCTTTTTCTCCACATTCTCGCCAGCATTTATTATTTCTAGTCTTTATGATTTGGGTCATTCTCACAAGTATGAGATGATGTCAACATAAGTATAAAAAGGATTTCTATCGGAAAAGCAGATCCAAGTAACAATGGGAAACATACTCCAACACTAAGAAGGTAGGCTTCACTAGAGAACTTAGCTACGGGAGTCTCCAGGAAGGCTTTGGACCCCTGGCAGGAAGAAAATTCATACAAGGGTATAGGTATTTTATCAATGTGTCAGCGCCTTTGAAACAAGCTAGAGAGAACCAAATATCAGCTTGATTCTAGCATGTAATTCTATGGGGAAAGTCAGTGATTTTGTAAACAAAATAGCACACTGATGGCTCAATAATCTCACTGGGGACAAAGGCAGGGGGAGCCCAGTAAAGCTTGATATTCCTGGTCAGGTATTGGTCACAGAGGCTGCTGCTAACATCTGGCCAACTTCTCGCAGCCCTTGATTTTGGTTTATTGTTCTAGACAAATGATTCTAAGGAAGGGTGGTACCTCCCCTCAGAGGTAGTCCAGAAATTTGTGGGTAGTCTTGGTTGTCTTACTGATTCAAGGATGCTACTACAATTTAGATCATGGAGACCAGGAATGCTACATGAATTTTAATCATACATGCATGAGACTCTTCAATGTCCTGCCAAGCATTCATGATTGAAAATCCTCTCTATAAGTTTCTGAGACAAGATCTAACTCTTATTTATACTACATGAGTTATATTTTAAATATAATGAATATTTTGATGCACACATTGTGTAAAAAAGAAAATCTGTTTTTTAAGAACTTTACCAAGAGCTGTCAACATTAAAAAAAAAAAAAAAATCAAGTGATCACCGATGTCACTCAGTTTTGAGTTACCAAAACTACAGGTGTATCAGTTTGCACTTGTAACTAAACTACTACCTTTTTAGGTCTTATGAACAGAAACAAACTTTCCATTACTTGTTTTTGTCTTCTATTACAATTGTTCCTGAAAATTTACATATTGAATTAAGTGCTATTTTTTTAAAATTGCTTCCTTTCTATATGCTCTTTCCTTCAGTAAACTTTATATTTAGGTAGGTAAGAATATTCATTAACTTAAGAATTGCAAAAGGGGAATAGTAAAATATGTGTTATTGTAGAGTATGAGGATTGTTAGCCTACATATGAGTACGAGCTCATTTCCCACATCTCTGGGTGTTTTTTTCTGGGCTTGCTGAGATTGAATGTGGTTGTCACTAAGACTAAGCAATAACAAAGGAAAAAGGAGAAAAACAGCCTTATATGAATGTGGGTTTGTCATTTACAAGTATTTACACATCGACAATTTATGTCATTCTATATGATTACTTCCAAACCTAGCCCCTGCTTTGCTCCATGGCCAGAATCATCTTATCCAAGAGATTTAGATGATCCCACAGCATGTCTTATTTGCCTATATAAACCTAAGAGAAAGTTCTCCAGATAAATTAAAAAATCACCTTTCTGACATGTCTACCATCCACATTTTACTTAACTGCTTGAAGACATGATTCTTCCGTGCAAACACACCCCTTGGGGATATTATGTTCCCCCAGAGAAGACTGTCCTCTGCCCAGACGACTGAACCTGACTGTGCCATTCTGTTGTCCAGTTGGGGCAAGGTCAGTACCCCAAAACCCACAGTTGGTTCAAAGGTAGTAACTCATGATATCCAGAAGGGTACGAACAAATGCATCTTCCCCTTATGAGGTCTACTGAGAAGAGCAGGAAGGGCTGGTCTGACAGTGACTTGAACAAGCAAGGGGAGGGCTGGGTAGCTTTCCTTTTTAATGTGACGAGGAGTGAGGCTGGAGCGGGCCAGGATCTGTGGGGTGTGAAGCTTTCGCCAGATTAAGGGGAGTGTTGTTTATCAGTTAGTCATCTAATTTTCAGCTTTCCTTGAAATGAGACAAAAGGAAGAAATGATTGGTGAATATTAAAAGTCATTAAAAATCAAAGACCAAAGATGGTATCTGACTCTTGATTGTGTGACTGTCTAGTGAAAGTCCACCATTTGAGTTGCCAGAAAAGTATCCCATATAAGATGAATCCATGTAACATAACACAGATGCTATATAGCATAAATGCCTACAAGCAGCACTGGCTCTTTTACAAGGCTAAAAATACTAGGATTTGGGAATAGAGACATAGGATAAGATGAAGGAATGGTGCTCAAGGATTAAATAGAAGACCAGTTATGAAAACTGAAACACTATCCAGGTGCTCCTTTTTTCCAGAACTTCATTTTTCACACTGTTTTCACAAAGGACATACATTAGTACCTGTTTTGCCAATTATAAGAAATAGGATGAGGATTTTCACTCATACACGAAAGGTTGAAAGAGGAAAGAGCATTGAGTCTTGCTTTGGGGCAATCTTTCTAGACTCAGCAAAGAAACTGAAGCAAAGCCTGCAGCAGTAGCCCACCCAGGATAAAATATCAAGCAATTACCACTTGACTCACCCTTCGCCCACTTGAGTTTATTGCACCAGTCGGCACTTGTCTGGCCTCTAGCCTAATCCACGCAGTGGGCCTTGGCGTCCAGCACACAGCCTCTTCCTGTGTACCCAGCCCTGCCGCAGCAGACCGTGCAGAGCACGTCCAAGTGCGTGTTGACCAGTGCTCTCGGCCTGAATCAGGAAACCCCCAGAAATGCTTGTCGGCTCCAGCAGGTTTCGGTTCCTTGTCTAACAATTGTGAATTATGTTAAACTGTTCTAAGAGTTTTATAAACTTTTTTTTAAAATAAAGTTCTCATTTGGTATTCTTTTCCTTAGCTCTGCTTTAGATGAATACATAGATCTATTATTTTAAAGTGTACAACATGAACATTTAAGATGTGTTTCCTTTACATATATCATTTTTAAAGCATCAGTGAATTACAAAAAAGAATTATATTAATGTATCTACAATGTGTGGAAGCAATATAATTTGTTAGTTAAATATCTCTTGGTAATAAATAAATGTATGTGGCTTATAAGGAAAGAATAAGAACTCTAAAATAAATAAATGTTGATTACAAGGAGAGAACAAGGTTTCTAAATATGAATATTATAAAGAAAAGTCTTAGAATTTCAGGAAATTTTAAAGTGTGCTCCTTTCTGGTCCTTACAGAAAGTGTAGACTATGGGCCAATATTTGTGCAAGAACCAGATGATATAATTTTCCCAACTGACTCTGATGAAAAGAAAGTAGCACTGACTTGTGAAGTTCGTGGCAATCCAGCTCCCAATTACAGGTAGAAATTCACTATTCATCATTTTTTCTTGCCTTAAAAATTCCTTTTAATGAGATCCTGGCATTCCCAGAGAGTATTATAATGTCTGAAGTAATTTTAACATGTTTGTCTTCTGATTTTTCCTAAGATGGCTTCGCAATGGAACAGAAATAGATTTGGAAAGTGATTATCGCTACAGTTTGATAGATGGAAACTTCATTATAAACAGTCCAAGTGAAGCAAAGGATTCTGGTCATTATCAATGTTTAGCAGCCAACACGTTTGGAAGTATTCTTAGCAGAGAAGCCATCCTTCAGTTTGCCTGTGAGTAAACATACGCTTTCTTCCATGTACGTGTATAGTGTGTGTGTGTGTAATATTTATACTACGCCAAGTCCTAAGGTTTAAAAATAGTGGTAAAATCTAGGTAAGCGTTAACGTTATGTAAATAATACATTTGTTCCCAAGGGACTGAACAATCCCTGCAATACTTGTCCTCTTCAAATAACTGTTCTTGCCTGAGAGGTTGATAGTTCTTCATGAAAGCAGATAGAGTTTTAGAATTTAATATTTTTGTAATGTGATTTAAAAAGGATTTCTAATTATTCATCTGCTTTAAAATGTATCCACTTACCTGCTTTTATTCTACTCACTCTTACAGTAACTATCTGCTATACACTGTTCTGAACATTAGATAAAATATATTCTAAAAATTCTCCTTATAATCAGGTAACCAAAGAAACCTCTTTGAAAGGTTATTATTTCTGTTTCTATCACTTTCCTCCTAGATGTCTCCATTTTTTATTATAAGAAAAGACACTACAAGTAATCATACATCTCTACTAGAATATATAAATTTCCTAAAATGCCACATATATTTAATTAAATATATTGACTTCCTAAAATTCTTGAAATTATTTCACTATAAGTAAGAGCTCACATCAAATCAAGGATAGCTACTAGGTGAAAATAATCTTACTATTATCTCTAATAAGCAATACTACTCGAATTTAAATTCTTGGGGTTTTTTTTTTTCATTTTTAAATGTGAATGACTTTTTTTAAATTTTTACTTTAAATTTTTGAGGGTTATATTCTCTAAAAAACAGATAGAAAGGCCAGGAATCTTTGTGTTAATAATTCATATGTAACTATATTGGCTACATAATTTTTCACAAAATGATTTTTAAGTTAAAATTGCACCCTGAAGAATGGGGTAATTGATTTTCTCTGTATAACCTTCCTCACATATTATTTCTAATTAACCCAGAATCTAGACACCCTATTATAGGAATGTAAAGGGAAAAAAAAGGAAAGAATAAAGGAATGCTAATGGATTCGTTTTGGAGAATATTGAGCTAGGTCCCAGAAAAATCTATTATTTTTTCATTCGATTTGGCTGGAGTTCAGATAGGTACTTTGCATACACCAAATACACCAAGATTGTTGCCTACATAAACTTATTTTAAAATATGTAGGATATCACAGAACCTATACTTTTCTACATTATTTTTAAAATAAGCTAATAAAATAGCCCTTCCTCATCACGCCTCTGCCCAATGAAACAGTCTTTTCAAGACAGATACAGCAAATCCAAAGAACCTGGCATGCAAATACCATGCCTCCCTCTCTGGTCTATGCTATATGACAGGAGTACACCAATGGCAAGAGGCGGTGTGGCAATTCTGTTCCCCAGGTCAGACGCAGAGGATAAATATGCAAGGTTTTCTGCTTGCTTTATAGCAGAAATCTATTTGCTGCAAGACTGCCTTCCTAGAACCCCTGCAGAAACCAGTCACAGCTTAAATACTCAAGCCCACCTGGTGTGGACACATCAACAGCCCTGACAGCTCACTCTGTCTCTCCATCTGTCTGTCTGTCTATCTGCACTGTCTGTCTGTCTTACCAATTTAGCATCAAGTTGTCCTGAAGTTAGTTTAGAGTGATACTTGCTTTGTTTTTTTGAACTTCACCATTATGGCAGACTCAGTGTGCTCACTGAGTGTCTTCTGACCTCACCCGTCCTCTCTCCCACTCCCCCCCACCCCGGTTCAGTGCCCCATTTCAATGCCTGGCAGGCACAGACTGACACTTGCCTAGGGGAGGAGATTTCAGCCTCAAAATATGCCCTCATCTAAATGCTGTTATGTCTGTATTGATGATAAAAACAAGTCCTACTGGTTTACCGCTGTAATGTTCTCCCAAGTTATCTTTGGGAAAAAATTATCAGTGTAGCTGGTAGAGAGAAAGGTGAAGTTTGGATCGCCTTGTTTTCTAATCCACCTGAATGGAAGTCTGCGTGCATACTCTAGGGTTCTAGAACCAAGATACTTGGGAAGTAGTGGCAGAAAATGAGGTAGTAAGGTGAAGATGAAAAAGGAGAATTTATGAAAGAGATACAAATGTAAAATGAGATTAATAAGTTGGTGGGAATTTTCCATTACATCTTGATTTTCTGTGCTCAGTTCTAATAGCTAATATGGGATGAACTTATTGTTGAATGAATGTTTACTATCTAAAGGATTTTTGTGGGTAGAAAAATGCTGTTTACTCTCTTTATGAATCCATCAGTCACTATTTATTTAAAAATTTTAAAATTCATTACACAACTAATATTTTAAAACTGATATATTTAGTAAATTCGGATAATTATTAAGAGCTGTTTAATCAAATTAAATATTCAAGTCTAACATTCAAGTCTGTTAAATATTTTATACCTTAATACTAAATAAGTTTATAAATTATTAAAATGATTACAAAACTTTTTAATAGTATTTTAACTAAACTGTATTCCAGAGGCATGTGTTTACTTAGTTTATAATAATTTTGTATAAATATCCTTATTATATACATTTATTTTATCATCTAGCTTTCAGCCACTTTATCAGACGTGTTTCTTTACACTGCCCTAATAATGTCATCTTTTGAAATCAAATATAAAGGAGGATTATGTTAACCAGGCTTGGTTCCTGAGTAAACTAATTTTTGGTGTTCCTTTCAAATAGGAGACCCATTTTACAGACTCAGTCTCTTACTTTTTAATATCAATGACAATTTTTGTTATATGAATGACATGTTGGATCTGTAGTTTTTATACCGTCATTGCCTTTTGCAGCATTAAATTTTTGTTTAAAATGATGAGATTCAAAGACTCATTGGGCAGTACTAAGTAAACATCAAATGGGTCTCCCCTAATTGTATTCACAGGAAAAAAAAAAAGCACTAATGCATATTTTATGAACAGATAAATCTTTAAAGAATCAAGATAGCCATATACTATCAATCTCATTTATTAAAGGTAATGAAATTTAAACATTCCCTATTAGATTTAACTTCTGTTTGCATGATATTAAATTATACATATGGTATTACTGTTAAATATAATTACATTATATAATGCAATTTTATTATAGTTTAATATTATATGATTAATATGATTGCATTATATTAAACTGTGAATGTAATATAATTACATTATATTAAAATTTCTGACTTTGAGGCTCATTAGGTGCATGAGCTTTTGCAGAACCAACTTATTTTTACACATATACAAATGTCACAACTTAGCTATGGGGACTTCTTCAGTGCTAGCCTATTTTTCTTCGTAGTAACTGTAAATATACCTTGAGCTATTCTAGCTTTTCTCTAATAATGTCTTGATCTCCTGCCATCCTCTCCAGCCAAGCGTATGATTAATGACTTTTCACTGATCATAATACATAATGCTACAGAGACTAAATCTAGGGCCTAGAGGTACAAATGATATTGTCCCAGATAAATTCTGGCGGTGGTAGGACAACACTAAACTAGTTCAATGGAAGTGATTTTTAAAAACAATTTATTTTTTAAAATCTCAAGTTTATGGAAGTACCATCTATTAACTGAATGCTTATTTCTGTAGCAGATAGTTCTCTAAGTATTTTAAAGTTCATGGACTCATTTCATCCTCGTAGCCAAAATAGAAGTCATGCTGGAAAGTGTAGCATTAGTCGTACTCCATTTTCCCATTTATTATAAGAATGTATTATATTTGGTTTATGACATTCAGTTTTCTCTAGTCCTCTTTCAAACTATAATTATATTATCATCTTTCAAAAGCTGAACCACATTTTCACAATCAACTTGTTAATCACAATTCTTTAACCAATTTATTAACACCTATATGATATCACAAAAATCAATACTAGTAGCAAAAATAAGTCTAACGTCATTATTTATTCTCATTGTTCATAGTTAATGAACCACTTAATTTTCTTTATGGAAATTTAAGAGTTTAAGGCACATGAGGTCTCCAAGATTCATAGATTTAATTTCGGTGTATATTTTTTTAGTTTCTTTTTAATAAACCATTTTCTTCATTTTTTTTTTTACTTACTGCATGATCTGTGATAAGAACCTAAAAAGTTAAATCTAAATTAATTTGAAATAGCACAAAGATGACTGTGTATATACTCCAGCTTTTGTAATATTTATTTATGCATACAAGAGCTAGGGTACAGGGCAGAAGCACAAGGGTGAGAGGAGTCATGGGAGACAGAATGGGGAGCAGAACAGGCAGATGGACTGAAGCACACTGCTGAGGGGGGCAGCAGGGAGGCAGGAGAGGTCTGCTGCACCATGTGGGTCCCCTCCCCGGCCGGGGATCGAACTTGCCCTACAGTGTCTGCGAGGCCCCACAGTGCTGTGCTCAACCCCTTGCGTCACCAGGGAGGCCCCATATTCTCCAGCTTTTGAGGAGAAAGGTGATAAGGAATTGAGTGCTGGCACCTTTACCTGGCAATATAGCAATAATAAAAAATATGTAGTATATGGAAACATTAAGCACACGTAAACAATTTCATTTAGTTTTTTAAAATTTATTTTCTCTTAAAGTTTTGTCCGTATCCTGTTGTCACCACAATATCAACAAATACGAAACAGCACTGTATATTTATAGGCTAATTACTTCATTTTGCTAATACATTTTATCTCAACCTCATTCCAGAGGTGATTTATGTGACTTGCTCTGTGAAGTTATGTGGCATAAGAGATAAATAAATGAATATCTCAGTACAGCAGGAAAAAATCCATATCTTAATGAAGAGGTTGTTACAGTATAGGGCAGAAAGTCTCACATTTCTTGTAAAGACCTGAATACGACCTGGGAACCCTCGTGCTTGGAACATTAGGAGAAACACATTTAAGAAACACTAACTTCCACTGGGTTTATTTTAAGAGCATTGTCTTTTCTAACAATTCTCTTAGAAATCTCTAATTTAATTCCAACAACATCCCTACATCACTTCCGTAGTGAGTTTAGTTAGCTGACATAAAACCAGAACTATCCCTTAAGTGTACCCATAACTCGGTCATAAGTTATTGGTGTTACTCATTTATAAACCCAGTGGGTGCACCGGGGAGGCTGTTTCGCTCTTGCTCAATGTTTCCTTTGAAGCTGCCCCTCCCGTGTCTCTCTGAGTGTCTGCTCATCAGAGCCTTCATTTTAGCTTCTTCCTAAATGAGTATTTATAAACATGGCTCAGCTTGATGTTAATAACACACTTTGCCATTAATAAACGAAGAACCAGGTGAGGGCATAGTCAGCATTGATGAGGTGGAGGAGGCATGTCTCTGAACTGATTTTTCACTTGGGCAAGAAAGACATAAATAAGCGCCAAGCTGGAGTATTATTGCTAGCGGTGATTGTTCCTGGTTATCAATAAGGTTATTTTTGACAAAGTATATTTTATTCCTGTAGCTTATGTTCATCATGAGGACAATTTCCTCACCTGGTGTAGTAATTTCTCTTCGGTGACAAGCAAGAATACACCGCACACAGCTATCACTCTATTAGCTTATTACCATGCTGATGAGGCTTTGGGTTGATAATGTGACACTGTACACTTTCCACACATCCTTCAGAAACCCGGTGCTCATAGCAATTTCTCTAAAGTTTGGACATGGAGAAATCATGCCAGCAAGTCAAACTTAAAATGAATCAAGAATAAAATCTCCTCATGCTTCAAAAATATCTTTATACACCATCCTTGGTAAATTGATAGTTCATATCTAAATTCGAACATGCTGCTTTTCAAGGCATTTAGATGATTTAGATCCAGAATATTCCATTAGTTTTCCTTGAAGCAGTTGATTAAAATAACCTCTTTAACTCTTTAGGAGATTATGTGATTTTTAGAGACTTTGTATTTAAGCCCTTTAATTTAACCTTTCGGTTTCATATAAAACTAAAAAATTACTTCTCTAGTTTTTCATAACTTTTTTTTCCTTAAGTAAAATTGACTTTGCTTTAAAACTACATATTACTAACTAATGAAATTGTTTAAATAATGGTGCATTCAAAACTTTATTTCATTAGTTTATGAAACTTTGTCCATAATAATTTTATTAAAATTTTTGAATTTTACTCTGAATGAGTCATGTGGGCATGAGTGATTGGGTGACATTTATTGTCATTTTTCAGGCTTTAATGCAATATAAATTACTATTAGTTCCTATTAGTGCCTTCCATAAGTAAGAAAATGTTTTCGTTCATAAAACCTTTCTCAAACAATATGGGTTTAAAGTTTTTCTTTAGAACAGTGATCGTTTTTATCATCATAGAATAGTAACTATGAGTACATGACTCTTAATAAGTTACAGGAAGGTTTCTTCAGCTAGTCACAAAGACGAAATAATAGTGTTTCTTTCCTGTAATTGAGGCCACAGAAAATATATTTTAATTAAAAATGCATAATTTTATCCTTTAAGGGAAATGACTGAGTCAGTCAGATTTGAAGTATATGGCAGAATGCCCTCATATGCTTAACTTATCACAAAGCATCATGCAAATTAAATTATACCTTATAAGCACATCATAAACTCGCAGTGATTCACACTGCATTGAGATTCATCCAAACATGCACTTTCACTTTATGTGAAGACCACAATAGCTCCACGTGTGATGCGGGCTGAGATGAGGTGCACTTGATTTCAAGGGTCTTCCTCCCGCTCCTAGAAATGCAGGGAGGTAACTGCTCTCCCGTGAGCTCCCTGAAGGACCTTGACCAAGAGCACACAGTTGCTCTGACGCTGGCCGCTAGGCGCACTGCCCTGGCCAGGACCCTTAGTCCCGTCAGAACATCTCCAGAAACCTTGCCCAGCACGAAGCGTCTAAGGCTTAGCAGTACAGTGGAGTTCGGAATGCTTCTCCTCTGCATTACTTGATGAAATGCAGTTTCATCTCTGGACAAAATCTATCATCCTAGTGAATATGAAGATACAAATGCAAAACAAACAAACAAAAACAGAGAGGCAGATAGAGACTTAGAGTGCTTTCTTTTTTTTTTTTTTTTCTTTTTGAAGATTTACCTATTCATGCACACAAGCACTGGGGTTCTGGCCAGAGGTGCGGGGGGTGAGAGAATCCACCAGACAGAGCAGGGGGCAGAACAGGCAGAGGGACTGAAACACTGCTGAGGGGAGCAGCAGGCCAGGCAGGAGAGTTCTGCTATGCCATGTGGGTCCCCTCCCTGGCCACCAGCAGGGAGCGAACTCTTGCTGCAGTGGCTGCAGTTTGCTTTATAGTGCGTTGCCTAACCCACTGCGCCACCAGGGAGGGCCCTAGAATACTTTCTAAGAAGGAAACAAGTATTAACAATCCAGCCTGTGGTGTATATTTTTTGATGGCATTTTCACACCAACTGGTAAACTTTGCTACTTATACCTGTCTATGGATGGATGGATAAGTGATAGATAGATAGATAGATAGATAGATAGATAGATAGATAGATAGATAGATAGATAGATAGATAGACAGATAGATAGAAATGTAAATATAGGCCTATAGTTATATATATGTAGATTTATAGTGTATGTATTAGTGTATGTGCATATACATATGTTTAATAACAAGCAAGAATAATAGTTATGAGCACTTAAAATTCAAGTAGACTATTAAACATATTTATTATATCATAACCCCCTTTAATCTTTACATCAACCTTATAAAGGCTATATTATTGACCTAATTAGTAAATGGGAAAAAAAATGAAACTCAGAAGTGACAAGTAATTTTCCCAAGGTCTTATAGTAAGTAAATGAAAACATATATAGCCTAGATCTAACTTCAGACAGTTCTTATAATTCATCTTTCGTTAACTGTACTGTATTACTGCATTGTACTTTTTTAATTTATCATGTATGTAGTTGTCTTATTCATAGTGCAACTGTCCCTCTTCCATGTACGTTATTCTGGATGTTAGGGAGCCTACAGTAAGCAACCCTTATCCTCGCAGAGCTTGGGACTAGCAAAATCAGTACAAATCCCTTTACTGGGTATTGGTTTCCTCAGTTTGTAAATGTGTTATTTTTTCCTCTGAACTACCAAGCAAATCACCTACCTGGAAATCCTGTCCATAATGAACATCTGTCTTTTTCACTCTACCCCAACCTCACTAAAATTGCTCTGTACTTTTTTCTGAAATTATCTGTGGAAAATATAATTCTGACCAAATTGTCCCAGAGCAAATCACTCATTGCACACCTCACCCTGTAAGTGTGCAGAGGCAAAGCTAATTAGGCTCGGTGGCTCCAAAAGGACTCTATATGGAAAGTCAAATGTGGAGGTCACCTAACTAATCTGAGTAGAGGACTTGACTTGCTTACTGTATTGGGCATAATAAAAATATAAAATATATAAAATATAATATATATAAATATATCTAATATATATTTTATAATATATAAATATATATATAATTATAAAATAAAAATAATTTTAGGTATAGATAAGTATGGGAGGCTTCAAAAGAAATGAACCTTTTCAAATGACTCAATGAATATGGGTGGAAGTGTAAAAATAAAAACTAGAAGAGAGGATGACACTCAGCCTTGGTCAATTCTGTTGGAGAGCCACAGGGTTTTACAAAATAGAGGGCAGGCAAAGCCTAGACTAGAGAATCAATTTCTGGAACAGTAAAAGAAGTTAAGTTCAGGAGAGATTTATTTTCACTTCTAGGAGAAAATTAACAAACCTTTAAAAATATCGGCTAGTCCTGAGGGGAGATGGAGGACTGTTTGCACAATGCTGAGAGACTCGGTGCGACCGTGGGTGTATTTCCTGGAGAGACTGCGTGCTGGGAAAGAAGGGATGGATGAAAGAGTAGCCTTCAGAAATATGTACATATTTCTGGTAGAAGCATGGTGGAAGGCAGATAGAAAGGAGTTAAAGGAGACAAAAAAAGAAAGAGAATGATCTGAAAGGTACAGTTGGAAGCCAAGGAGACAGTGAAATACGAACGACATTCAGTTTTAAGGTAGGAACTGTCATTCCAGTCAAATGCTATAAATAACGCTCAGAAAAGAGCCATTGGATTTTGAGACCTTTAAAAACCAATTTCAGTAAAGATAGAGACAAATCAGAATCCAAGGCACTTAAATGTAAGCTATTATAGTGGGTTTTATTTTGGTCATAAGGGAAAAGAGGCAGTGTAACAGGGCCTTGTTGACAAGACGTGACTGTGGAACATTCTGGCATTTGACAGTAGAAGAAGGGGATCAGTGGAGAGGAAGATGCTGAGAATATAAAATAGAGACTAATTAATAAAAGGAACTTGTGCTTTCAAAGTAAGGGATGGGTATTCTCTACTTTGTCATCTATATGTAAGAAAATAGACTGTATGTAGAAGATACTCGGTGTTGTAAATATGTAAATATGTTGAACTAGTAAACACTTAAGGTACAGGCTCTTGCCTCTTGACCTACGAGCGTTAAGTGAAAAGGACCTTGAAACCACCCAGGTGCTATAAAATCCTTAAATATTTTCCTGTCAACAGTAATTCTTATATTCTACCTACACTAAACTCTTGCATTTATCTCAAGAAGTAGAAACCGCTTTGCTTTTGCCATACTTTATAACACCCATTGGGAGAATCACACAGTGGTGCAGTTAAAGTGGTATTTATTTCCTTACTCCAAAGAGAAAAATGAAATAAAGAAGAAAAGGAAGAGAACGCTTAGCTAAGAACAGCTCAGGGGTTGTGTCACCCAGAGGGGTCTCAGCACCTGCGAATTCACAGCCCTGATTTCTGTAGGATCTTTCAACAGGGTTTTTGTTTTCATTTATATGTTGTCTTTGTTTTGAGCCAAAGAGCAATCAAAGCAATAACAAGCCCTTGACATCAGACAACAAAACTGAGGCAAGCAGAAGGGGAGGGTCCTGGGGTGGGGTGGGGGGGGGGAGGAAGGAGGCCCAGAGGTGTATGCAGGAGGATTTGGGGGGCTTATGTGATACGGAACCATCCGTTTGTAGAGGTTTGAGCCTCTAACCCCGAAAACAAACACAGTCACATAAAACAACTTCATCTCAATTAAGAAGAAATGTAATTGTTTGGGTAAATTCTGGATGCGCATAGATTTCTCAGTACAAATCATAGCAAGTGTATTTAGCTGTATGAAACAGGAACTTTTTGAAGTAAAGGCCCCTGTAGTTCAAGGCAACAGTTTCTTGTTTAAACTGTAAATACTTCTTTTTTAAATACATACATAAATGTATGTATGCATACAAGAACTGGGGTCCAGGCCAGAGGTGTGGCGGGTGGGTGGGGGGGGTGAGAGGATTCACCAGATACAGAGCAGGTAGCAGAAAAGGCGGAGCCGCTGAAATCCACTGCTGAGGGGAGCAGCGGGGAGACAGGAGAGGTCTGCTGTGCCATGTGGTCAACTCCCTGATGGGGGAATCAAACTCGAAGTTTCTGAAGAGAGCTTCCTAGTGCTGTGCCTTATCCCCTTGTGCCACCAGGGAGGCCCCTAAACCGTAAATGATTCTGTTTGCATCTCTGCAAGAGTCTTAGATGAAAACCCCCTAATTGTCTTCCACAGCTCTGTTTAGAATATCCTGAGACCTTGGGTATTGAAGGTGGTCCACAAATTGGATTTCATGGTAGTGCTGAGGTCTGGTTTCGCTCTAAGTTTACAGCAACGGGGAGTGAGCATAGCTCTTCTCTTTAGGGGTGATGTGCTGTCCCCTCTGGGGCTTGAGGGGCAAGCACAGAGCGCACGGGAGCGTGGTAAGTCTTCAGAGCCTGTAGGCCTGTCCCTGTGGCCCTGCACGTACTTAAACAAAGCACCATTATTCCCTGCCGTGCCTTCTCCTCCTGCCCAGGGAATGCTCATCTGCTGATCAGTCCGCTTCCCTCCCTTGTAAAACATTTAAGGTCTTCAGATCCATTCTAGACTAAAGGGCAAGTGCTCTCGAAAGACCTCAAGGGCATTTATTATTTAGGCTTTTCCAGCTTTCTGATACTCAGACTGTACTAAGCTATATACAGTCTCAAAGCTTTTCTTCTCGTTTGGGAGGTGTCTTCACGCGTGATGCTTTTCCTTCATTTCTGACTCTTATTTATATAGGCCCCTTCTGTTTGTTTCTTCCCAAACGATCCTGCAGTCACTCTTGATAATTATTCTTGGCTCCCAAAAACCATTCCAAATTTGGGCACATCTCTGAGTCTACAAGTCTGTGAATTCACTGAAGGCAGATTTTAGGCCTTGTGCATTTTTCCTTTTACTTCCACCGGGTCTAACATGCAGGTCCATCGTCAGCACTCAGTGAAAGGCTGCAGGGTGCAGGCAGTGAATGGATCCTCCGCACCAAAAGGCCATGGCCCTGGCAAAAATAATCCCCTCTGAGAGCTGAGAAAATACTGATTCTTCAGGCAGTCTCTAGCAGTTATAATGGGAAATTAAAACAAATAGGTAATTTATGCAGAGGCATTTGATAATTACAAAGTTCCACGTGGTCATTAGTGAGATTATTATTAAATTCACAGTGGATATTAATACCTGTGATGGAATTAATGTTTATAATTAGCATTAATATCAAAGCAGGTGTGATTACACAGGTTAAAGCTACTAATGATATCTTTACCTATTATTTCACATGCACGTGGGGCTATCTGCACTCTTATAATACTGTCTAAGACTATCTGAGGTATCCCAAGAAATAAGGAAAACTTACTTTTTAATTTTGGATCTATCCTAGACAGAAGAACTCTCTCTGATGCCCCCTTTTATTTCTTTTCCCTTTTCTTTCCTTTATGTATATTTGACATCAGTTACGGTCCCCATGGATTTCCCACCACCAGTTCACCAGTGCACCCTCACCTCAGTCCCTTGTGCTTTCTGCTCTCATCCCAATCTCTCTCTCCCCTACACATGGTGCCTCTGATGCTCCCTTTTAAACTTACTTCTAGAATTCTAGCAGCATGGTAGCCGTGGAAGTTTTCTGTTCATGCTGTGACCTCCATGGATTGAAAGCCCAGAGTCAGGATCTAGTGATAGAATTTGTCAAACTTGGCAACAGACCTTCTTCCTAAGTTCTTTGAGGTGTGTGTACAAATGTCTCTGTCTCACTTGTCGACACTTAAGGCATCTGTCCAGTGCCACTGATAGAACATGTCAGCAGATCCAGAAATAACAGTCTACCTTGAGTCAGTTATTTAAATATATATATATATATATATATATATATATATACAAGCACATATATACTTCCCAACTCTTGATAGGTAGGTGCATTTAGAAAAATTTTAAGTAGTACATTTTTAAAGAATCACTTCTGTCACAAGAACCAAAATTATGTCTATAAATTGTCAGTAAAGAACATCAAATGAAGTCATTAATAACAATTCTGTTTTCATAAACATAGTAAATCATCCACCTAAGAAATCACAACGGTAACAGACTTATTTAAATTGTAAGTCATGGAATTTCATAAACAGTCATTAAATTCACAAAATAATAAATAATACAATTGCCAAATGGAACTAGCTTGTTTATTGAACAACATTTCTGATTCCTTGAGCATCAAAGTACTTGCACATCTAGAAAGCTTTACTCACAATTATCACTTTTAAAAATTCCCTTGTAGAACCAAATAAGGATCAAGGAAAGGAATAAGAACAACAACAACAATAATAATAGCAATAAAGACACAAAAACCAAAAATGAAAAGACAAGGACAGATGGGGGACACTTGGTGGGGAGGGGAGAGGGGAAGGTTGAGGGCAGACGGGAGCACGGGGGACTGAGGTGACGGTGCACTGGTGATATGGTGATGGGGAAGACATGGGGATGACAACTGATGTCAAACATACATAAATTAAAGGGAAATTTTTTTTTTAAAAATTCCCTTGTAAAACAGCTAAAAACCTTCTAAATATCTGTGTTTTTTAAAGATACTCTTGCACATGAATAGTAGTGTGTCCTTTTTAGCAGAGAACAATCTGCGGCCATGTTTTTATCACATTTCATAGTATTTTGTATTTGAGAGATTTTTTTCCAGTTATTTCTTAAAACTTTCTCCAAATGTTTGATCTTAGATGAGTCCATCACTTTTAGTGATTAAAAGAAGCATCAGTTTTTAAATAAAATAAATAGTATAAAGAAAGTAACTAGATTTACCGGTTTAGAGAATCAGCTTCTTCCAAATGTTAGAAATTAGCATTGCGTTTCTCTTAATGACAGGAACACCGATCGTACTTATAGCAATGCTCATCATGCTTGCCGAGAATTAGTAAGTCATCGTTGTGTGCCACACTCTGGGGTACACATTCTGCCATTTAATCATAATTCCAGATCCCTCGACTGTACCCGGGGCACTTGTCTGGGAGGCTGCTCACCTACCGCTGATCTTCTCCTATCTGACTCTACTCAAGAGCTCTTAAAAACATGAAAGAAATATTATTCTCCAAATGTTTGGCGTTTTCACATGAAATATCTCATGATATCGCCTAAACATACATGAGATTATGCTGAGTAGGTTTGCAACCTCTAATTTTGAGATCAGAAAACTGAAATGAAATTCATCTACCTCTTCCGCTCACACAATCAGATTAAAGACTTGAGCTCTACCTGGGCGCTCCACCTGCACACTCAGGCGCTCTCAGATCACCCTCGCTTTACAAATACTCCAGGGTGCAAACGGCTGCTCCTCGGGCTGTTGTACCAGTGCGTGTCTCCTGGTTATGCTCGACAAAGCCACGCAGAATTCACAGAACAACCACTTTCCAACCGCTTTCATGCTACTGTTATTTTTTCCAGTAATCAGAGATACATAGTTTCATATTATATTGAGGAAGTCACATTGGTTTTTACTAATGTGCATGTGAGATTCAGAATAGCTCTAATTATAAGTATAAAGGAGGTAAAATTATAAAACAAGTTAAATAAAATTCATGCGATTCGACTGTTAGTCGTCAGGTCACACTTGAGTTTGGAGATACATCAAAACTCTGGAGCTCTCAGTCAGGTGTTTGCCAGGATTTATATTCCAAAATGAGCTCAATTTAGCCTATTGTAGTGCTTCTCACCTCAACCCTTAGAAGTGAGGGGTGTCCAGATAACCCGCTTCATTTAAACTATCTGCTAGCACCTAAAGCTTACAGCTGTTACTATTATAGGCCTAAACCAAAATCAGTTGAATAGCTAATCATATCAAGAGTTGTTTCTCTATTTTAAAGTTCATATTTTGGGAGTCTTGTGTGATGCCACCAGACCAGCAGCTCAGCTTAAACTTAATGCTCTGGAAGCAAGATTTAACTGCAGTTCAAATTTTATGATTTGAGTTCCTATGTTTTGGAAGTACTAGTAAAAGAACACTTATGGTATTCATCTAATTGCATATTGGGCATATTCCGCCAGCATAATCTGGTTGCTATCATAAATATGGGTAAAGCTAGATAAGTATTTAAGATGAAACATAAAAATTAGCTGCCAACCTAATCTTGTTTACCTTTGCAATCCTGGCAACACCACATCATTTTGAATATGATATTTTCTTTGATGTTGCTGTATGCATTTCAACATAACTGGCTAAGCACCAATCAAGTATTCCAATTCATGCATTCTACATGGTCTTTTTGAACTAGAAATACTTGACCTTGTACAGGACCCACTGAAACTCCTCTGCCACAAAACGTTATCCTTCTTCTTTGTTACAACAAATGTTATTTTTCCCCCCTGGCCTCTGCCATGGAGACAAATTACCATCACCCTATAAAACTGTAAAGCAGAATTGCTTTACTTGATTCATAGATTATACAGACCTTGTAAGCCTATCTCATTCCCCAAAATTTACAGCCTTGTACAGAGAAGAAAAAGAAAGAAAACAAAAAACTTGCGTACTGGTTAACACAAACCTTTTCTAAAATTTAACCTACCAAATTACCTCTTTCTTTTAAAATACCTTTCATTGCTGAATTTAGGACATAATTATTGATTACTTGATCGCATCGATAATTTTCAAGTTTTCAAGCCAGGGTTGCGTCACTGATAAAAGACAATGACAGGAAAACACAAGGCCAGAATGGCAAATCCATTGTTCAGTTTGGGGAGGATCTTAAAGCACTGCTGGACATTCTACCCGTGCACAGATACAGCAGCTTGTTAAAGACATTCCACCTCCTTACACCTTATTTGGTAAGTGGGTGGTCTGTCCGGGTGGCCTAATAAAGGCAAACGACCTGTTCATACAATTTACCTTAATATAGATTCTGAAGTTTGATAGGAATCTCTGAAGTGTTTGGTTAAGAATGGCTTCGCTTGTATTAAAAGGAGGGTTGAGGGAAGATGGGAACACGAGGGACTGAGGTGATGGTGCACTGGTGAGATGGTGATGGGGAATACATGGGGATTACAATTAATGGCAAGTATATGTAAATTTTAAAATATTTTAATAAAAAGAAAAAATAAATAAAAGGACTGAGTGTTCATCTATAGCCACTTATGCTATTGTATTATGTACTAATTCTGATGAAAATTAGGAGTCAACTTTAGAAAATTGAGGCAGAGGTTGACAATGTATTTGTGTATTTAGCCCTTACCCCACAGGTAGCGCTCCCCTGCTGTCCCCTGCTGCAGGATACTTAAAGACTTAGTACTGCATCAGCCCTGCATTACACCTCTGTAGGCCTCAGACTCTAAGGTCATTCCATAGGTCTTTCCTCTTCCTCCTCCCCCCCTCTATAAATTACCTCATAAGCTGTTTCATTTTCTACTATTTTTATTTTTTTAAAGAGTTATTTATTTATGCATACAAAAACTGGGGTACAGGCCAGAGACATGGGGGGTGAGAGGACTCCCCAGAGACAGAGTGGGGAGCAGAACAGGCAGATCCAGTGAAACACACTGCTGAAGGGAGCAGCAGGAGGCAGAAGAGACCTGCTTGTGCCTTGTGGGTCCCTCCCTTGCCGGGCATCGAACTTGTGTTGTTGAACTCGTGCTGCAGTGGCTATAAATAGCTTCATAATGCTGCGCTTTAACCCGTTATGCCACCAGGGAGGGCCCTCTATTATTTTTCTTATATAAGAAAAATCCACATATGTGAATCACATCTTTATTTCTGTGCTAGACTAGAAAACTTGGAATTATCTGACTGTTCATCGTTATCTTCTATTACTCCTCTGTAGCCAATCATGGGGCCTCCCTGGTGGCGCAGCGGGTTAAGCTCGGCACTATGAAGCAAACCACAGCCACTGCAGCACGAGTTCGATCCCTGCTGCCGGTCATGGGGGGGACCCACATGGCGCAGCAGACCTCTCCTGCCTCGCCCGCTGCTGCCCTCGGCAGTGTGTTTCGGTCCGTCTGTCTGTTCTTCTCCCCACTCTGTCTGGTGACTCCTCTCACCTTCTGTGACTCTGGCCTGTACCCCAGCTCTTGTGTGCATAAATAAATAAATCTTTAAAAAAAATTACAAGTCATTTTCACACACGCAACCTTTCTGTACCAAAGTACAACCAGCCTAGTTGAAGTCTTTAATGGACCTTTTACCCAGATTATGGTGATAGCTCCAAGAATGGTTTCATAGTCACCATCATTACAAACCACCCCGTGTTCCTTCATCTCGCTTCTTATCAGGGTGCCTCTCCCCTTAGGAAGCTCTTGTGAAGCTGCGTACTAATGAGAATTAGGATTTGGATGCACACAGTCTTGCCAACATCACGCCCCACTTCTGCGCTCCGATACCTTCTGCACGTGCTCTGTCTTCTGTCTGCCTCCGCGGGCCGTTGCCGGGGCCCCTTCTCTGCCAATGGCGATAGATAGCACGTCCCTGTGGACTGAAGTAACAGCCCAAGTTCGAAGCCTCAGGCTGTGAATTCCACAAAGTTTTACCTGTTTTCTTGGAACAGGGTGCCTTTCTAATGACAGATTCTTTTTCTCTGTTTATATGAGTTGAGTACAAAACAGGGTTCGAATGCAAGTTCCTAGAGGAATGTTTTGGGCAAGTTAAAGATTGTTTTTGCATCTGTAAAAGAGGGATCATTCTAGCATTGCTTCCACAAGATCCGTTTCTAAAAACTGAGGGAGACACTTGGGGAACGTGAGTTTGCTTCTCGATACCGTGCAGTCAGGTTTTGTGGCGGCCTGCTTCTGCGTCCCGGCGCTCAGTGTGTCTGGCGCAGCCTGCTTGACGGACGATCCGTAAAACAGTATGAAAACTAAATATGCTTGATAGTAGCACGAACCTTCAGTTTATTGGCTGTTCATACTCGTTTTGTTCCCTTTACTGGAGAAATAAATCTGCTTATCTCCCTGCTACCTGCTCAGCACATGCAATGACATGCATTCAGTCTCTGTTACCACTCCCGCTCCTTCTCCAACTGCTGCTTCTCTGCTGTGCTCTTCTGCATGCTGGCCTTTCATTCCGTCCTTAGTGCTCCTCTGACCTGACTCTGCACTCTCGCTGGGGGGCATTACCACACGAGCGCCCGCCGGCTGCTGTGCTCCCCACAGTCTGCCCTGGGCAGACAGCCACTGGCCTCCACAAAGTCTCCTCATCTCTGCTGCCTGCAGCCCTGTCTCCTGGGGTCTTCCTAACTCACCTCCCGTCATTTTACCTTGCTCAGATGTCATTTTTCTCAAAGAGCGCCGCCCTGGGTATCCCCATTACTGGCTTCCTGTCATTATGCATCGCAATGAAACTACTTGCCTCAAAGGTGGTAGGGATTGTATGTTACATCCATACATTAGCAAACTAATTAATACAAATAATAATAGGATGGTGTGCTTATACTGTAATGACTCACATACAAACATGCAACAGTTCACTTTGGGCTGAATCTGTTTCATATACCACAACCATCGCTTGTTCCGCTAAGAGACAAAAATACCTCATGTATTTGTGAACTCTTAGGCACGAACACAATCATTGCATGGTAAAATAGGCATTAAAGCAACATCCATTACAGGAAAATAATAGCTGCGTTTGCCTTGATCTGTGTGAGAAAGAATAACACACCCAGTTTTGTAACAGGTGTTGTAGCGGGCATAGTCTGTTTCTTCATCTGTCGAGGAGGTTGGTCCCTGATTTCCATACCCTGTGTGTCTCCTCCTCTGTGTATTTCAGTAACATGCGTATTGTTGCAAGTTCCCTTTAGTCTCATTATGACTCGTCTCCGTTATAAGAGTGTAGACGCCTGAAAAGGTGATATAGATTCTTTGAATCCTTAGGCATGAAGACTACTCAGTCACCGGACATAATAAATGTATTTGGATTAGCAAAGAATGTGTGATGCGCAAAGAGGAATTAAAATAACTTCTCATAATAGTTATCAGATAAAAATGTTGTGAAAATTATAGCACCTATTCATATTATTTCATTTTACCATAAAAAAAAAAACCTTTATGGTTTATAAAACCTATAGCTATAACATTTAGGTTTAAAAATGAACAGATGAACATAATTTCATAATAGGAGCTGAGAAAATACATTTTAAATAATCTGAATAATCATTTGCAATGAAGCAGGAATGTCAGAATTTTTAAATAATTAGTAGCTAAGATAAATTCTCTTTATCTCATAATTACCAAAAACTTTCCTTCCAAAATATAAAATAAAAATTATTTGCCTAAGCCACCTGGAAGTCTTTTACAGCCCATTAATTAATAGTAATATGTGATTTGTTTAGTTTATTGCATTTTCCACAACTCATTAAATATGGGATTATATGTAGTTGTAGCCTGCTTTGGTTTCACTTGTTTTAATTATTTTTTGATGATTTAAGACTAGAGCCATATGGGTTCAAGTGTTTTTATTTTCTTTTTGCCCACAACACACCATAGTGGAACTATTACTGTTATCTCTGTTCCTGTATATTTCTAATGCAATAGTTTTTCTTTACAATTTGCTGCTGGCTTTTTATTTTATGCTGATAGTTCAGTAATTTCACACATCAGCACCATCAGGGATGTGTGAGGGCGGGTACTCCGGCTTCTGGATTGTCTGATGATGGAATTTGTAATAAGAAGCAATGTGATCTTGCAGACGATTTGAGTGGCTTCCAAGTTCCCTGTCGGGAGTGGGCTAGCTCTGAAGTGCACCTCCGAGTACAGAAAGCAATAAGCTCCACTCTCTTCAGGCTCTCAAAGAATGTAGGGAATGATGCAGCTCAACAATTTCCTTTTTACCTTTTTGGAAAGCACAGAAATAGTGGTGTCTTCTCCAGGGTGATTAGTATTGACTGTCTGAAACAAAGTTTATCTTTCATTAATTTCTCCATTGGGCTTGGCACCTTCCTAGGTGCTTTATATATGATTTTGATTCTCAGCATGCCCTGTAGGAAAGTCATTTTTATTATAGCTTGCTGCTGAGAAAACTGAGGCCCAGCAATGCCTAGCTTCCTTCTCATAGTCTGTTTACAGACTTCCAGAACTCAGAGCACCCGCCTTCCCTGGTGGTTTAAGTGTCTTGGCTCCTCAGCCCCGACACGTGGTCTGTGCCTCTCTGACTCGATGCCGCCGGCAGAAGCGAGATCCAGACGCCAGCGCTAAAGTGAGTCTCAAGTAGTGTGTCAGCGACGCTGGGACCTGCTGGGCCCCCTGAGTACTAAGGTCAAGTATTTTTTTTTCTATTTTATTTAACTGGCTTATTATTTATTCATTCATTCATTCATTCATTGTATTTGACATCATTTGTAGTCCCCAGGGAGTACCCACCACCATTTCACCAGTGCACCATCACCTCAGTCCCTTGTGCACCCTCTGGCCTCATCCCCATCTTTGCCCTCCCCCCTTCCCCTCCCCCCCCCATGGTCCCTTTGGTTTATCCTGGCTTTTTTGGTCTTGTTGAGTTTTTTTGTTTACTTTTGGTTTGGGCCCCCTCTTCAGCAGACAGGCTTACTCCACAACTTCCTCTAACATTTGCATAAAGGAATATGGTTGCTTGGGAGACAGATTCATAGACAGAGTCATAGGGAATTCTACAGACATTTGGAGATTTTTACCATTTTATGGGGGTGGAAAATAGAAAAGGTAACAGAACACATTGGAGAAGGCTCCAAGCTCGAAGGGCCAGACAGATATTTATAAGTAAACCTGGGATCTGAAACCTCGGTGGCTCCGAGATTTGTGTCCTTCCAACTAATTCTCTTCTCAAAAACGTATGCCAAGCAAGTTACGTCACTCTTAGATCAGGGTCGCTATTTCTAGATCCAGGAGCTCCAGAGACTGTCTTGTCTTTTTCACCCTCAGCACTCCTTTATTTTTCATTGAATATTGCATTATAGCATTGTCTGAGTGTTCGACGTGCTTCTTGTTGAGAAGCAACTTCTGTATATACTACATTAATTTGATCACTAGAATTCCAATTCCATCCTTCAACATTCAGTTGTTCCTTTTTACCTGACTTTCTGAACCTTTACCCCTTCCCTCTGGTAACCACTGATTGGTCATGTAGGCCAAGAGTTTATTTTAGATTTTCAGCTCAACTGTTTGTTTTTTCTGTATGAGTGAAATCAGACAATATTTGTCTTCCCTGACTTCTGTGCTAAATCTCTAGGTTCATCCTGTTTTTGAAAATGGTAGGATTTCATCCTTTTTATAGCTAAATATTGTTCTGTTATCTGTGTGTTTGTATCGTGTGTGTGTGTGTGTGTGTGTGTGTCATGCCTTTATCCATCAACCAATGGGCACTTTCCCATTGTTGTTTTCCAGCTTTTTGCTATTGTCAACAATACTCTAATAAACATATAGTACATGCACCTCTTTGAGTTAGCATTTCTGTATATTCAGGAACATGCCCACAAGTGAAATACATAGATTTATGGAATTTCTGCCTTTAATTTTGGGGAACTCTGCATATGCCTTCCATAATAAATTCACCAACTTACGTTCCTCCTAACAGTGCAGAAGGACTGCCTCCTCCCCACGTGCTCCCCGGTGCTTGTTTTCTCTTGGCTTTCCGAGAATGGTCATCCTCACGAGGGGAAGCGGAGAGCTTGTTGTTGTGATCTTGATCTGCGTGTCTTTAGTAATAGATGATGAGCATCTTTTCATTTGCCTCTTGACCACATGTGGGTCTTCTTAGCAGAAGTGTCTATTCAGATACTCTGCCTTTTTTCAAATAGGATTGTTTGATTTTTTTTGTTGTTGTTCTTGAGATTTATGAGTTCTTCATATATTTTGGATAATATAATAATCCCCTGTCACGTGAGCATATGTCATGTAAATATCTTCTCACATTAAGTAGAACGTCTTTATTTTAATGCAAGTGTGGTTCACTGTGCAGAAACTTAAATTTGATTTAGTCCCATTTGTTAACATTTGCTGCTGTTTCTCTTACTGTTGGTTTCCAATCCCCACATACATCTTTAAGGCCAAGGAGTGTTTCACTCATGTTTTCTCCTACATATTTTACAGTTTCAGAAATTTTACTTAAGTCTTGAGCCCATTTTGAATTAATTTTGTGGGTCATAGTAGATAACAGTCTTGTTTGAATTTTCGTGTGTATTTGTCCAGAATTTCCAACACAGTTTATCAAAAAGACTTTCCTTTCTCCATTGCCAATGCTGGACTCCTTTGTAAAGTAGATGTCTATGGAACTCTCTTTTAGCGTGTCAAGGAGGCAACTTCAAGGTGGGGTTATAAATAAATTTGCATTTAGTGAGCACCTGTGTGCAAGTGCCCTGCTGGGCCATTGTGAGGAACAGGTCATTCATTTTCATTGCCATTGAGACAACTGATAGCACCACAGTTGTTACCCTGTAATTCCATAGAATGGTCAACTTGGGCCTCATTGAGCTAAAAGCAAAGATTGGCCTCGTTCTTTTCTGGAAATGCTAAGAAAGGCTATCCAAATAAGTATCTTGTGATCCCTTCCCTCCCTCTACAAAGTTATCAGCATCGTATTTCTGATACTTCCGTGATCACATCTGACTTTCTTCTTCTGCCTCCCTCTTCTACTTTGAAGGCTGCTGTTGATTATATTGGACAGATCTGAATAGTTGAAGGGCTCCCCCTATTTTGGTATCAGTTTATTAGCGAGCTTAACCACATGTACAGTTTTAATTCACTTTGTCTATGTAACCTAATAGAATCAGAAATTACAAGTCAGACTTGAGTAAACTTGAGTAAAATTCTTTCTCCCACATGGAAAAAGGGAAAATCACCCAAAATGCACCAGGCATGATATAGGAGAGATAACACACAAGGAATGTACTTGAAACAACCAGAGAATCAAAGCATCATATAAGAACATATCTAACATTAACAGTCATAATCATAGCTAATGTCAACGTCAGAGAAAGTATGTCTTGTTAGGCAGCATACTTTTTATTCACTTAATGTTTAAATCTTTACAACTTCAACAGTTAAGGAACACTAATTCAGTTTCATAGATATAAATAGGCTCAGGATTAGTCAGGTTGTCTAAGCTAATAAGGATGGAATTGGGATTTAAACCTAGGCCTGCGATTCAAAGTCTGTAGAGTAAGATGATTCTAATACACAGCACTAGAAAACGTGGTCAATATGTAGTTTATGCAAACACACTGAAGGAGACAGAAAGTGTTCGTCACAGGAAGCGGTAAGCACGTATAGCATGAGGTGGGGAAGAGAGGTCGGCTCCTTCTGGGGCCTGCAGGGTTGGTGCTGAGGAAACAGGGAGACAGATATTCCGAGGCAGATGAGCACATTTGGGCTGATCTCTAATCTCTTGACTCTGCAGGTGAACAGATGCACAGGAGAGGGTTGCTGTGGGTTTTAAGTAGTTGAGAGTGTGAGGACATCATGTTGCAGGGATGTTAGTCTGAGTGACATGAAGTGTGTTTGGAAAAGAAGAATACATTTATTATTATTTATTATTTATATTTTAACTAGGTTTAGCATTTAACTGTTTATTAAGTATTTTGACATAGTGGGCCTATGAACTCAGTGAGACCCACAGCCAGGCTATAGAGAGGAAACTGAAACTCTGAGACTCAGAAAGAATGGAGTATGTCGATATCCATGCTAATAATCCCACAGTAATCATCTGAACTTACTCCAGAGACCTTGCCTTTTCTTCCATAGTTCTTGTGTAGGCCATAACTAATAAACAAATTTTATTTTTTTTACATATCCTAATGAAAGAGATCCTAACTCTTTTCTTTCTTGTGACTTTAGTATCATCTTCAACTTGGATTCTTTACAGAAGAATTTTTTTTAAAGATTTATTTATTTATGCATACAAGAGCTGGGGTACAGGCCAGAGGTGGGGGGGGATGAGAGGATTCACCACAGAGAGTGGGGAGCAGAACAGGCAGATCAACAGAAGTACACTGCTGAGGGGAGCAGCGGGCACAGCAGGAGAGGTCTGCCGCGCCATGTGGGTCTCCTCCCTAGCCGGCAGCAGGGATTGAACTCGTGCTGTGGTGTCTGTGGTTTGCTTCATGGTGCGTTGCTTAACCCACTGCGCCACAAGGGAGGCCCTACAGAAGAATTTTAGCTAAGTATAAAAACGACCTTTCCGCACCCCCCTCCATTGATCTCCTTATCATCTGCCAAAGTTGCTCTCTTCGCCTCCCTGAAACAACACTGTTCATCTTAAGTACACAACTGAGGTGTCATTCTTCAGTCTGTGAACCAGAGGGCAGGCTCGCCAGCTGCAGCTCCCTGGCAGGCACAAAGACACTGATGATACACAAGCAACAGGGCAGCGTGTGAGCTTTCACCCTAATATGTTGATTTTCTTCAACTCTGTCTCTGCTCAGTTGCCTTCTGCATTTGAAGTATTAAATTCAGATAAGTCTGTGTGGCAAAGATGATTAGAAAAGGGTAGCTACTCCCTCAGGGAGCTATTCTAAAATGGCACAGTTAAAATTTTCCAGGAAGTTTTAAGCAATTTTAGCCTCCTGGCTGATGCAAAAAATTGAGTAGCACTGTTAGCTTCAGGATGCTATCTGGAAAAGGAGGTGCTGATTTCCCCTCACCTCCTGCCACGCCACCTAATTGGAAGCCACCAGGCCCAGTGGTAGACACACTGATACGTGATTTTGCCAGTGGAACTGGGAATAGCATAAATAAATGGCTTTGTGATTGGGGTAGATGCTGTGCCTATATTTGGAAGGAGGAAAATGTTTAATTGCTCTCTAGATAAACTTGATTGCACAAATGTAGCAAGAAGTAGAGAAGTGGGATTTTCTTTTCAAATCATAGCAAAATGTGTAATCATTTATCCTCATGCTTTATCATTCAACTGTGAGAGAGAACCTTGTTCAAGTGAAAATAAATAATAATCTGCAAGCCGCCGCAGTCACTAGCTCTTTTACTGCTTAATCCCTCACCCTAGCCTTCAATACGAGTTTGACAATAACAATGAAAGTCGAGTAATAGATAAGAAGCTCTTCTACTGAAGGACATCGCATTTGAATATTATAATTGTTATGTTTCTGTTTTAAATGCTAGACATCATAAAATATGACAACATCGTGAAAGAATGGTACTTACATGTACTGACAAAATCATAGAGATAGTGTTGGTGTATGCCAGGCAGACCAATAATTGCAATCACTAGGTTTAGTCAGAAATAAACATCCCACCTTTAAATATTTCAACATAGATCTCTGGGTCAGAAAATCAAATTTACATTTCAATTAGGAATTTTTTCCCAGCTTATCTTTATAATTCCATATAAATTAAAAACTACATTTGGAAGGGCAAAAGGCTATGAGTCCACCAAAATCTTCATTATAGTTTGCCTCCCAATAAGTGTGCAGGCTGGAGTGACTTAAGTGGTAACCACATACCCCTTTTGAAGAAATCCAACGCCTTTACTGTATTTAACAAATGTTACTTGATTTTTCAAACAGCATCAGAGCAGCAGCACACACACTGAAGTCAGTGTGTTTGCAATGATGGTGAAAGTTTTTAGGCCTAACGCCCTTCTTTCCTTTTTTAGGACCTGACCTAAGTGTAATGAAAGCTAGCCTGGGTTACCTTTCAAACACAAACGCGTCAATGGTCATGTCTAATTTCTTTGTAAGGAGCACTTAACTAATAGGATCAAGGATAAGTCAGATCTAGGAAATCTTAAAAATTGAGTTTTTAGAAACCACCAAAGCAAAATTCAAGAAACATGTGTACTTTGTAAGTAAGTAAATGTTTTAAAAACCTGGGAACATAGAAAATTACTTTTTATAAAATTATTGAAATTGAAAAAAGATGAGAATGTACTAAATGAGTGTTCCCCAAAATTGAAAAAATTGCCAAGAAGGACCCATTAAGAGTGCATTTCTGCTGTAACATGCACCCCATTTATAGTAGAACTGCAAGAAAAGAAGTAGTTGAATATTTCATAGACTGAATGCTTTTCATTTTTTAGTTTTAGGATTGTGACCTTAATTGTTGCAATCAAAAATCCAGTAGAACCAAACAATAATAAACTCCAAAGAATTTAGCAAATATCTGCCTTTAACATTGACCCCTCAAGAGTAGAACTAAGGAAAATAAAATCTGTAGACCCTAAATAATAGGTCAAGAGCTGAAGAAAATATGAATACAAAAAGTACTTTTCAGTGTTTACAGTACTGTTAGCCTTCTAAATTTATAACTAGTAGAGATTTTAAAAACCAGAGCTCTGCAGTTCTTTAATGAGCAATGTAGGTTGATTACAGTACAAAGCCTGATTAATGTAATTGTTATTCAGATGCTCTTAACACTAGCCAGCTTGGATTCGGGTTGCATAGATTACAAATAATTGCTGGACTGATTTGCTGTTAACTTAGCAAAAAAGATATTTTACTTTCAAAATTGGTAGTCAATCTGGTGTTAAAAGCTAGAAATTGGGTCTTGGTGATAACATACAGTTCTCGCCTTTGTAGTCACAACCATCCAGCATGCCTTCAACGTCAGGAAAATATGTTTTATATGCATTTATGGTCCAGAAAACAACATGAGGGTTTATACATCAAATTGAAAAGCTGTAAAGGTTTTTGTGAACTCATTGTTTTATCTGGAATAGCATTCAGTTGTCCACAAAGGCAAAAATAAGTGGAAAACTTTCCTTATCGACACATCTATGTCTGAATACCTGGTGTTTGCGTCTGACTAAAGCTAGGGCTTAATTGTTTCGTTAGCTTGCATAGTAGCAGAATAGATATGTTTCTGTTCTTGCCAAAATATTATTCTTTACATTTTTAAATATAGGTGTAATTTTATGAGAGATGGTAGGTAGCATCACTAAACAAATTATTTAATGTGTAATTTAATTAAAACAGATAATACTTAGAAACAAACAAAATTGAAACCATGGTTATACCTAATAAAACAATAGTTTTGAAAGATATTCTACTTTTATGTCCCATTAGTCTGTCATCTTTAGGGTCACAAAAATAGCACTACTTTTCAAATACATGAAAGAATTTTGTTCCAGTCAAAACCCCACCCATCTCTATAGCAAGTCGCTTTACTATCCGCCAATAAAATATGCTGGCTCACAACACTAGAGAACAAACAGATATCTGGAAACTTAGCCTTTCTTTGCTTTTGTGTTTGGTGATTGAATTCATCCATCTAAGTTATTTTCATTTCCAAAAACTACTGCAGTATGTGTTTGATTTATAAATTCTGTTCTGATTCCAAAGGCACATTTAATGAAAATACATAAAACAAACAGAGCCGTGACCTTGATACTATTAAACACCTATTTGAAAGGAAGTTTCCTGTATACTACCCTAAGGATCGTAGACTTCGCTGAACAAGTGTCATCAAAATATATCACAACAGAAGTTACCTTACAGAAAAACAAAAAACCCAAAGGCCTGCCCCTCAGTTCTCTGAAGATGGTCACCATAACCTACTATCCAAAGACTTTATTTTGGAAATAATGCACAGAGTGTGGGCTTTCTGGCGGGATTATGGTTTTGGTTACAGGCAGTCTTCCAATAATAAGCAGGTTGGGTTTAGAAAATTCTCTGTCCAAGGGGGCATTATACAAAGAACATGTACCAGTTTCTCAAAACTTTCAACCTAAGATATGGTAGATGGGAGGGACAGGCTAGGCCGGTGGCAGAGTGAAGATGCTGGGTTGCAGATAAATCATAGCAGTGCAAACCAGAGGAGGAGGACTTCAGCAAACAGTGGAGCAGGCCATGCAGGTAGCCCACTAAAGCAGGTAGGGGAGCCCAACAGATCTGCAAAACAACAGAGCAGGACTGACAAGCGGCCACAGTCGAGCCCAGAAAAACCTAGAGAACCTAGCAGCAGCTGCCCCTGCAGTAGTCCTCAGGAGACCTAGCAAATTCAGGGAAGGACATGGGGGCAGATCCATCACATCGTCCAAGCCCCACCCCCACCCCCAGGGAGCCAGTAGGAGAAATGGAGAGATAATGGTCAAAGGATACAAGTTTCTAGTTATAAGATGAGTAAGTTCAGACCAGAAGGAAATGTAGACAAACTGCTCCATGGCATGGACTTCAGTGACACCTTTGGGGACTCAACTCCACCAGAGGGAAAAGCAAAAGCAAAAAAAATGCAACTACATCAAACTAAAAAGCTGCTATACAGTGAAGACTGTCATTAAAACCAAAAGACGCCCTACTGAAAAGGGGAAATAATTGCAAATCATACACCTGGAAGGGACTAATATTCTATTGTAGATCTTCAAATAACTCATACAGCTCAACAAAAGTAAACCATGGAACCCAGTCAAATAAATGGGCAGAAGAGCTAAATGGACACTTCTTCAAAGAAGACATACAGAGGGTCACAGGCACATGAAGAAAAAGTTTTCAACATCACTAATCAGTGAAAAAACTACAATGAGGTTCCACCACACACCTGTGGAAGTACCCGAAACAGAAACCAGAAGCGACAAATGTCGGTGAGGGCAGGGAGAAAAAGGAACATTTATACACTACTATGAGAGTAGACTTGTCCAGCCCACATAGAGAACTGAGTAGAGGGTTTTCAAAATATTGAAAATATTTATACTATCTATCCAAAGAGTACAAACGCACCGATTCAAAGTGCTATCGGCACGCCTGTGTTCATTGCAGCACTATTGACAAGAGTGAAGGTAGGGAAGCAACCTCAGTGCCCAGTGGTTGAGCGGTGGGTTGAGGAGATGTGTGTGGTATATGGACATGATGGAACATTCAGCTACAAAAAAAGAGAGTGCTTACATGTGCAACAAGTGAGTGGGCTGGAGAGGGTTATGCGAAGTGGAACTGTAAGAAGAAAGACAAAGCTGGTTAATTACACTCACGTGGAGTATAGAGAATGTTAAAGGAATAACTGATGAAATTAAACCAAAACAAATGCTAGAAATATGATTGTGGATTCGAGACTAGTAGAAATGGCTCAGTTTACCATTTGCGTAACTCTACCCAACTTTACCTGTTGCCATAAATTGCCTTGTATGTTTGATTCCTTTGATGATGACAGTCCATTCTTTCTCCAGAAGGTAGACAATGCTTGAAGCTTTCCATTTTGTGATGTTAGTAACTATTGCTGGGCAATGTCTGTACCCTTTTGCAAAGTGGTAACATTCTCAGGAAATCACTTATTTGCTAGTTGGACTACTTCCTCCTTATCTATTATTAGTTCCCAAGTGGTAGAATTCAGACTGAAAAAAAAAACTAAGATAAATCTCTACTCTTTCTCTTTGGTTACCACTTTTCAAGATAACAAATTGGTTATCTTATTCATTGAAGATAGACAATTTGTTTTTCAATAATAGAGGAATCCATGGTTTAAAATTTATTGATGAAGTGCAGCCATTTGCAATTATTATCTTTTATGAATCTCAAATTTCCCTGTTTTGCGTAGTTGATGTTCCTTCAGGTTGACTCCCAAAATCTTTCCGTGTAATGCTAGCAGTGACCACTGGGCGTTACAAATCCCATCTGTGTCAATATAATCAGTCATTTCTTTCAGAAGCTCTGATTTCTATTAGTGGTAAATAATATTTGAAGAACACAGGTTATTACAAGAGCTCACTGCTATAGTGTTAGTAAGAATACGAAGTAGTTTTTGAGAGTACTTTCCTATCATCTGTTGGTTTGCTTTTGGGTTAGTTCACAGACTTGTCAGAATCTAGGTTTATTCATATATTGATTATATGTGGTCTTTCTGCATTTGAACTGCAACAAAGTAGCAATCAAATTAACAGTTTCCGTCTATTTGATTATTTCTGCTTCTTTTAGTTATACAGAGTAGTAAAGATGTTCTAATTTCCCCATAGCAGTAAAGGGTTAAAAACTATAAAGTGTGATTAAATAGTTTAATGTTTTGAGTTCTATATTCTTATAGAATTTTGAGTATTCCTATCGTTTTTGCTACACTCCAGCTTCCTCAGATGAACATGCTTCTCTATATCTGCCACTCAACACATTTGTAAAACCATCCCAAGCCGTCTCCCTAAAGGCTGTAAAGTCAGGTCTCTCTGTCCTGAGTATATGCCTGCCTTGTTGTTAATACAGTGTAGACATCAGCTGAATGAATGATGGAGTGAGTAAATGAAGCAGCTTCCTCTATTTCAAATAAATGTTTAAAATATTAGCTTTTTTCTATACTTAACAAGCACATTGAGATAAAGACAGTCTATATTTGCTATATATCTACAACATTCTATATTTACTACATTTATTCTATGTTTATATTCTATATTATTTTTCACTTCAGAAAAATAAATAACAAAGTTTAACGTATTTTTTATTGTATTTCTATTAACACTACCCCCTTCTGCCTTTCATGAGTGGCCCTTGATAAGATAACACCCTTATAAAATTACAAATAGCAAAAGACTTCAACTCACTCCTCATTAAAAAAAAAAAAGAAGAAGGGCCTCCCTGGTGGTGCAGTGGGTTAAGCAACGCCCTATGAAGCAAACCGCAGCCACTGCAGCACGAGTTCGATCCCTGCTGCCGGTCATGGAGGAGACCCACATGGCGCAGCAGACCTCTCCTGCCTCGCCTGCTGCTCCCCTCAGCAGTGTGTTTCAGTCGGTCTGCCTGTTCTGCTCCCCACTCTTGTCTGGTGAATCCTCTCACCTCCCGCTATTCTGGCCTGTACCCCCAGCTCTTGTGTGCATAAATAAATAAATCTTCAAAAAAAAAAAACAGTTTTCACACCCATCTCCGGTCTCATGATGCACAGCCTCTAGTCTAGGGCCTACACCCTGACTGAGCTTGGGTGCCTGCTCTTCAGCCAACACCTGTAAAGACCTCTTGACTCTTAAGTGGTTCAGTGCCTCAGCTGCAACCCCAGTGCTTCGGCTTATTGTTTCTCTTTTGTTGTCATCATTTTTCAGAGGAATAATTTATTTAATGAGAAATCTTCCTGCTGGGGCCTGAGAAGCCATAAGTACATTCCTAGAATTCTCCTCTACAGCTTATTTTTAAAAATGTTTTTTTTAATTAATGTTGATTTACATCATTTCCATTATAGAGCTTGTTTTCTGCGTTCTCCCTACCTGTTGTAGGTACTCTCAGATCCTGCCCTCTTGCTCTGCTCCCTAACAGTGCCTTTATACTTGACCCTGATGATCCATTTCATTCTGATCCCACTCCTTCGTCCTCTCCAGTGTTTCTCAGCAGACTGAGACTTACCACTGTGCTAGGCATCCCGTAAGCCCCATTCAGCCTCAGCCTCTAGAGCCAACCGCTCCATTCCCGATGCTGAGGAACCAGATTCAATAGGAAATGATATAAATCCTGTGCATTTAAATCATACCTTTTATTAAGCATGAGACATTCAAGTATCAAAATGTATAACTGTATCCAAATGTGTAACCAGGTATCCAGGTATCAAAATGTATAACTGACCCCTTTTGAGAGACCAGATTGAGAATTACAAAAAAAAATATTTTAAATGAAGCATTTTGAAAATTAGCAAACCTCATATTTATAATTTCAGTGCCCTTGAACCTTGTAGCAGCCCTGAACAAGGAAGTGTATTCAGTTTTGCAGAGAATTAATGAGGCTCAGAAACATTAATTAATTTCTCAAGATTACACAGAATTTAAGTGAAAGAACATGGTTTTACCCCATCACCTCATTCCTACACAAAGGAAGAAATTGCATTCCTTTATCATCAGTTTTATTTTAGTGACCAAACTTCGTAACTTCTATGTGCCTCAGTTTCTTTTATGCTGTCAAATGATTTTCTTTGTCAAAGTGAGTTAACTATGTAAATTACTTTTAACTCCTAGGGAAAAAAAAAAAAGAGCTGTAGGAGTGATAATTAGATGCCATGGTATTATAAATGTTTTTAAATGAAGTTGAAAGGTTCATGGAATAAAATTCCTGCCATATTTTCATTAATATGGATTTTTAATACCCTTTGGAAGTTAACCTGAAAAAGTGTTTTCCCTCCTTTATGTGCAAAAAAAGAACTTTTTTCTCATTTATTCTGAAATTCTTTGTAACAGAAAATGTTCATTTCATGAAACTTGAAAGGACAAGCAAGAGCTTGTCCTTCAAACAGACACTTTGCCAGTGGACTTGCCCACGTCAAATGGCGCTACCCCGCCATACTTCCTCAGGAATAAATAGGTTGTTCTCAAAGCTATTGGAAATTATGTTTGTGAATTCCAGGCCACTGGATCAACATTCACATTCCCAGTGGAAAGGAGTCTGCTCCTTTACTCTGTCTCTGAATGTACCTAGTGCAGGTTCCTAAATGATAAACAAATTCCTTTTTGTGCATTGCACAGCATTTAAAAACCTCTGAATACAAGGTAAATAATTCTCATTTGCATTTCAAAAAATGAATCATGTCTATGCTTATTTTTAATGATCCTTCATTGTTTTTGAAATGGGGACAGTGATAGTTTGCCTATATAGGGAGAGGGCACTTTTTGCATAGCTGAGTCTTGCTTAATTGCTCAAAACTGCGTGTTGTAATGGGGCAGGGCACCATGCAGCCTGGTGCAGCTCAGACTCTGCATTTGCATTTCAAATTTTCACTCCGCCTATTTATTAGACTTGTCTCTGGTCTATTAAATCTGTTCATATTGCCTATTGACTTTATAAATAATGTGTACCTTTTCCGTGTCAGTAAAATATGAATTTATTTCACCATCAAGAGTTTCTAGAATATTCACAAAATTCTCATCTTCCGTTTTATTACTTTGAAGGGTAGCATTCTGTGACCCTGCATGGTAATGAACTTCTTATTGAGCAGTCGACTTCAGTGCATCTACCTTAATAATTACTTGCTAAGAAGTTTCACAAGTTCCACATCAGTCATTTTCTGTTAAATAAGTGGCATACATTATAACTGCACCAAAATATGATCGGATTTAGAACCACAGAGTGGAAAAGAACTTTGAGACTATTTCTTCCAACCCCCGATTTTAGAGGTAAACAGCCTTAGATATAAGAAAGTAAGTCTTTTCTCCCATACCAGACCTAACTCCTAAGAATGCTGAGATCAGTAAATTCTCCTGCCCCGTTCTAGTTTCAGCTTTTTTCTTGACAAGATTCCCCCTGTATATTTTGTTGTAAAAGAGAGATGAGCTGATTTCACTTTAAGAGGAAGCTGTTTATTTTACCAGAACTGGGGGTGGATTGTTTCACACAACTTAGAATTTTTGAGCTTCTAAACAACCGCATAGTGGGGACTTTATTCACTTCAAGAGTGAGCCTCGCCGCAGTGCAAGGGGGAGAACAGAGCCCTGGACACCGAGAACACGCTGTCCGAAAGCAGGACTTTGGTTCTGATTAGTTGAGGAAATACTTCCAGGCTTTGCGGATGATGATTTTGATAAAGCAGCAGGGAAAAGCATCACTGGATGGAAAAGTTCATAAGCAGAAAGTTAAAAAATTATTGTGCGCAGGCTCTCCTGCCCTGTCATTATAAACTCGGTTTTCCTCGGTGCTGGTGAAACATCCCAGGACCAGAGCACACACCGGTGGCCCGTAGGGAAGCTAGCACATTCGTAGCTTTCAATAGGATGTAGGATTTTTTTCCTCAAAGGATACAAGAATACTTTTAATACAGCTAAATCTAATTGCTATCCAGTCACATAGCCTATGAAACAGCATTCTAAAATTAACCTTGATACATTTTTAAAATTTTTTTAAAAGATTTATTTATGCACACAAGAGCTGGGGTACAGGTCAGAGGCGCCGGAGGTGAGAGGAGTCACCAGAGACAGAGCGGGGAGCAGAACAGACAGATCAACTGAAGTACACTGCTGAGGGGAGCAGAGGGGAGGCAGGAGAGGCCTGCTGTGCCCTGTGGGTCAGCTCCCTGGCCAGGGGTCAAACTCAAGCCACAGTGGCTGGCGATAGCTTGATAGTGCTGAGGCTTCATCTCTTGTGTTACAGAGAGGTCCATACCTAGTTAAAGTGCATGCTCAGCTGACGTACTTGTACTTAATTATCCATGACATTTCCCCACATAAGTGTGGCATGAGTTCAGCCAAACCCAAATGTGATTTGTGAAGTCATTGAAAATATTTTTATAATAAGAGAAATTATTTAAATATAATAAATGAGATAAGATATTATTAGTATGTCCACTGCTATATTGGTTCTTTTCTTCTTACAAAAAGCTTTAGGCAGATACACTTAGCTAACAGTTGTCTCAGCAATAATGCTCAGGCAGTGAGAATATTACATGTAAACACTGTAAAGAATCACTGTGTTCCACTAGCTCATACTCTTGTAACCAAAACAACAAAATAGGAGAGACCTGACAGGTGATGATCTAACGCAATTAAAATAAGGTCTGGGCCTCCTTCGTGGTGCAGTGGGCTAAGCAACGCCTATGAAGCAAACCACAGCCAGTGCAGCACGAGTTTGATCCCTGCCTCTGGTCAGGGAGGGGACCCACATGGCGCGGCAGACCTCTCCTGCTGCGCCCGCTGCGCCTTCAGCAGTGTGTTTCAGTTGGTCTGCCTGTTCTGCTCCCCACTCTTGTCTCTGGTGAGTCTTCTCACCTCCTGCGACTCTGGCCTGTACCCCAGCTCTTGTGTGCATAAATAAATAAATCTTAAAAAAAAAATAAGGTCTGAGTTTTTTCAGTCAAAATCCTTGTATCGTGGCAGACATGTGAAAGAGACTAATATATAAACCGTTTGCTCAATTTCACAAAACTTCTTGAAATTAGGGCTTAAAACAAACAAACAAACCTGTAAACAGCAAACAGGAATTGGATTTGAACTTTGCGAAATGTTGTTATTCTGTCCTGGCAAATAATTTGTTCAAATCACCTTCTCAGTCAGGTATCCCAAGGACATTATTACACAGTATCAGGAATAATAGAATTGTCATCTCTGTTAAGTATGGAAATGTTATTTCATTAAAAATTACATTACACTTCAGCCATCTATTTGTGAGGGAGCATAGGGAGACTCGGGGACTTTTTTAATATTAAAGAGAACAAATGTCACTCTTTAAAACAAATCTTCCAAAGTACTCAGAAATTGTCCTGCTTCGTTAGAAGCTACTCAGTGAGAAAATTGAGGCCAACTATGAAGATATTAATTGAGTTGAAGAGTTGCAAGCTAGTTTTAATTAAAACCTGCAGCAATTATTTAGCGCACATCTGTGACTTCTCTGAAATTCTGACAGATGTACAGCGGCAGGAGTACGGCTGTGATCTTGGAACTGTAGGTATGATGAGTGTGGTTTCCTGTGTCCCAAAGGCAGTCCAGAAACCAGTGATTAGAAGACCCATGTTTGAGCTACACAACACTGATCCGATAAAAGAGCAGACACAAGCTACGAAACAGGTTTTCAGTTTCAACAGTTGAATTACAACGATGGCACAGAACAAAATTCCTGCCCTAACTTTTAAAAATTATAGCCAGAAAGAGTGTTTTTAGGTGCTTATGAAATGATTTGTGTAAGTGCTGTTCACACTTTTTACATGGGGGAACACAGGGAGCATTTCCTGGGGAAAGTCACTTTGAATCTACATTAGTTACGCTTTTTAAAAATTCAACGAAATCCATTATTTTGAATTACAACATCATTGTTCTCATATCAAAAGTGTACATTATGTCAAAGGGAGTTAAGAGCTGGCGAAAAAGAAAAGCTTGACTCCTCAGGTAGGGCATAGTGATTACAATGCCTTTATTTTTTAAAGGAAATAAAGGGGAAAGCTTCTCAGTAAGTGCTATGTATAAACTGAATCTGCCCGGAGGCAATGATATTTCACGGGTACAGAAGCTGCCGGTAGTCGGTTTTCGGTCATTACTGTGATTTGTGGCAAAGGCAGATCCCCCTCCAGCCACGCGTGGCAGAGCCTGCCCGCTGTTCAGCAGGCGGTGCTCTAAGAGCTGCACAGTCTCGTCTGGTGACGGCCGCGGCTCCCCAGCCAGTGCGCGGCAGACAAAGTCTCAGCTAGCACAGGTGGGCCAGCATGGCTCCCGCGTCACTCCGCTAAGTCCGGATCGGAGACGAAGAAGCCTGCCACATCGATGCGGGCAATAAGGGTGGCACAGACGTGTAACCCTCACAAAAAGCCATCAGGGCCACTCCTAAAAGAAAAACATGTTATTAATTTTGATCGCTGAGATCATTTTAACTGCAGGTGACCGCCTTCTTGCATCACACCCTTAGTGGCCATTTTTATTTTAGCTAGGAGTGTCCATCAATACATGTGCTAGACACGCCTGTGTGCTCACCCATTCGATGCCACTGGGCTCCTAGAAAGTGCAAATAATGTGGTGGACTTGCGTGGACTGGGATGATCCACTTCGCCCTCCCAAGTAAAAGGAGGAAAAAATAAAACTGCTGAAAACAAGAGCTATGAGCTGTAAGCACCCAGGAAAGGAGATTTGGCTTGAAGGTAGAAGCTGCACTCAGTAATAAGTTTAGGATGCCAACTTTGGCCCAGCAGAAGACCTTCTGAATCAACCTGGAAACAGCTTTGCTAATGAACAGCCTGTAACTCAGTCATTCCTGTACAAGGAGATCCCGGAGGGAATGATTGGCCTCGCCCCAGCTTCCCTGTAAACATGCGCCTGCTGTTTATAGCACAGAAATCATAGAGCGTCCCTATCAAAAAAAATATATATATATAGAAAATAAAGAGAAAAACAAAAGAAAAAATTAAAAACCTACTCTTCTGTCAGGCTACACCTGTGCTATCTACTTATTACAAATCAGCCTGGAACGTATGTCTTTATGAAGTATAGCTGGCAGGGGACTGGAAAAAGTCTATCTCGTTGTAATTGAATAATTTGACTGGCTCTAATTTAACTGATTGTGTTAAAACAACTTGGAAGGGGACTGAAATGGCCCCAAACAGAAGCCTCTTTTGGCTCTTGACAAAGGCAAAAGTTGTTTACTGGAGGAAAGTGTCTTTGATAGAAGTCTTCATATTCGAAAAGTGTAACACTGGGCCTCTTTGGTGGCACGAGGGGTTAAGTCTCAGCACTATGAAGCATCCGCAGCCACTGCAGCACCAGTTTGATCCCCACCTAGGGAGGGACCCACAGGGCGCAGCAGACCTCTCCTAACTTGCTCGCTGCTCCCCTCAGCGGTGTGTTTCAGTTTATCTGCCTGTTCTGTTCCCCACTCTGTCTCTAGAGAATCCTCTCACCCCCCACACCTATGGCCTGTACCCCACTTCTTATATGCATAAATAAATAAATGTTTTTAAAATTAACAGAAACTATAGCCCAAAAATCAAGTATCACCAATCGTAGAGGAAAATGTTATAATAAATGGAAGGTCTTATGGGAAAATATATGATTCTTTACAATTAAAATTTAAATAGTATAATTATTTACAGAATATAAAATAACTATTGATGAAATGTTTATGGAGAATAGTAATGCAATCATCAAGAACCAAAATGCTATCTAAATGGCCCAAAGGTATTTGAAAAATAAGCAAACAACTTTTCAAATGACATATATTAAGTGAATTGGTTAAAGTTTACAATAGCAATTGTTAAAGCATAACAGAATAGAAACAATAATGAGAGAACAAATATTTGAAAATACAATGACTGAGAATTTCCCAAAATCCATGAAAATAAAGATCCACAAATTCCAGAGCTGCTGTCTGTGTACTGAGTGTGAATAAGAAAGGACTCACCACTAGACCCACTGCAGGAGAACTGCAGAGCATGTGTTACAAAGGTCTTAAAACAGAAATGACAAAGTACTTAGAAAGGAATGACAACTAGACTCTTTAACAGCGAAAACAGAAGTCTAAAGACACAGGGATAAAATCCTCAAAGTACTGAACAAAAAATATCTGTCAACCTAGAATTGCATGCTCAGAAAGATTATCTGTCAAGAAGAGCAGTTGAAAAAATTACTTTGCAACTAAACAAAACCCAAGTGTTTACCACCATGGTTTTACACTAGAAAAAGGATTAAAGTATATATTTCCGGGCCTCCCTGCTAGCACAGGGGTTAAAGTCTCAGCAGTATGAAGCGCTATTGTTAGCCACTGCAGCGCAAGTTCTATTCCTAGCCAGGGAGCTGACCCACGGGGCGCAGCAGACCTCTCCTGTCTCCCCGCTGCTCCCCTCAGCAGTGTGTTTCAGTCGTTCTGCCTGTTCTGCTCCCCACTCTCTGGTGATTCCTTTCATCCCCACGCTTCTGGTCTACACCCCAGTTCTTATATGCGTAGATAAACCTTTTTATTTTAAGTATATATTTCAAAAAAAAAAGGACATAATCTTAGAAGATAGATCAAAGATGCCAGAAGAGATGGTGACCAAGATTGTGGCAAACTGACAATGAATTGAATGACAAGTTTAGAAAATTGAAAGATAATTTTTGCATATTTCTGTATGAACAATTTTCAGTTAATAAAGTAGATCAACCTCTGGCAAGGTGGATGAATCAAAAAGATATGAAGCCAAACCTACGAATGTAGACGCATGAATGAACACACTAGCACCCCGTCTGTGGTGGGGGCCCTAATCTGAAGCCCCCAAATACTGAATACTGCTACCCGTGTGGTACCACAGAAGTCACTCTCGTTGCAAAGAGGACATAGTCTTGCTGTCACTTTGGAGGACACTTTGGCAGTTTCTCACCCAAATAAACATTCTTACCATGTGATCTAGCAATCACGCTCTTTAGTATTTACTCAAAGAAGCTGAAAACTTAGGTCCACACCAAAAACCTACAGCTTTATGGATATTATAGCAGCTTGGTTCAAAATTGCCAATTCTTGGAAGAACCATTAAGTACTTCGCTAGATGAACGGTTATGTAAACTGTGGTCCAATGCAGACAACGGGAAACTCTTTGCTGCTAAAATAATGAGGGTTTGAGACATGGAGAAACCATAAAGGCACATTGTTAAGTGAAAGAAAGCAGTCTCTAGAGACTACATACTGCACGGTGGCTACTGAAAGACATTCTGGAGAAGCAAAGCTGTGCAGTGTTTGCAGGGCTAAGTGGAGGTCAGTAGGCTGAGCCCAGGGGATACTTAGGCCAGTGAAAATTTTCTGTGTGGTACAGAAACGGATACGGGTTATTGTACATTTGTCTAAACCCATATTGGATGCTCAGCACCAACAGTGAACCCTGACGTAAACTGTGAACTTGGTGATTAGGATGTCCTGATGTGCCTTGACCCTTACAAAAGCACACAAACATAAGAGCCCATTCTGGAGAGTGAGGCTGTTAATGGGGAGTCTGTCCAGTGTGGTAGGGGCCAGGGGACATTAGGAATTTGTAACTTCCTCGATCGTATTGACAAATTAAAACGGCTCTAAGAAATTAAGTCTAGGAGAAAAACAAAGATGTAACGTCAAGTTTATTAGTGAACTAAAAAGAAGACAAAGGGGTTAGCAAAAGTAAAAATTTTGTATCAGTTTCTAGATCGGCTGAAGTTGCTGAAATGTAATCAGGGAGATATGAGGGCTTAAGAAATGAAGGCTTAAGTAGAATTATGAACATTAAAAATTAATCATTAATTTTAAATGACCCTACAAGGAAAATATTGAGTGATTTTGATTCTAAGTCAGTTCTACCAAACCCGCAAAGAAATGATCACTAGGACAATGAATTAAAAAATTAATATCTTCACCTACAAAAATAATCCCTGATAAATTTAAGAGTTAAATGTCAAAGTCAAAAGTAGAAAACTTTAGAAACTATGTGGCGAAATAGCTTTATTACCTTTAGTAAAATCTTACCTACTAACACTTGAAACGCTGACACAGACTAACCTTCTCCCTTTGCAAGACACGAGTGGCAGCTCCCGTCTCCTCCCCTCCTGTCACTGTGCACTGCCTCTCTTCTCCTTTTCCTAATAAACCTGTCCTTTTAAAAATTTAAAAATTAAAATAAAATATTGATATAACCAATTGATTAAAAATTTCAAATTATGTTATTCAAAATTTAGCATAATGGATCTAAACATACCAAAACCTGAGCCAGTATAACTGACAAGTGATTAGTAATCAGGATATATGTGATATACAAAATACTTACATGAATAAAGATATATGTGTTTACACTCCTGTAGTTTATGAAATAGTTAAAATATTAAACATTAGTAGATGCTTAAGAGGAAGTGTGCATGGGCCTCCCCTGGTGGCGCAGTGGGTTAAGCAGCGCACTATGAAGCAAACCGCAGCCACTGCAGCACGAGTTCGATCCCTGGGAGGGGACCCACATGGCAAGGCAGACCTCTCCTGCTGGGTCCGCTGCTCCCCTCAGCAGTGTACTTCCGTTGATCTGCCTGTTCTGCTCCCGCTCTCTGTGGTGAATCCTCTCACCCCCCCACACCTCTGGCCTGTGCCCCAGTGCTCGTGTGCATAAATAAATAAATCTTTAAAAAAAAAAAGAGGAAGTGTGCATAATAAAAACCAAAGACACTGAAGCAGTAGTAGGCACAGATTAAATCCATATTGTGTGTTTGTTGTGCCCAACAGCTAGTCAAAAGTTTGGAAACCCGACAGCATAAAGTACTAAAAACAGTGGCTATTAAGAGCTCTTATATCAGCATCGGTTATGTCACCGAGGAAAGAGTGTATTTTGTGACTAAATGGCAAAGTTATAATTTGAGAACCCTGAATGCCAGCATTTCACTCCTTAAGATATACTCCAAGTAATATCTAAATTGCACCTGTAAAAGCATTCATAGCGGTGCTGGTGGCATTAACAATAAAATAGCAGTGACAAAAATGTCCACCAACAGAATAAGTAGGGCTTATTCAAAAAATGGGATATTTTACACCACCAATAATTCATCACCTCAAGTGAAAGAAACAGTGAGAAGGGGCCTGCAAACTGTTGTGTGCAAGCCAGTGGCCACTGACTTCCTAGCATTTCCCTAAAATTCAAAGTGAGAGAGTATATCTCACGATAAGCTTGTGAGGAAATTTCTCATGCACAAAATCGAACTGTTTCTTACAATGGGGCAGGAGGATCACCAAGGACCAGGACGTGAAAGAGAATAAAATATTCCAGCCATGATAGTAAAGTGAAGCTTCTTAAAATAGAGTTGCTGGCTGCTAGGCTCTACACACACCCAGGATTCTGTGATTATTCGCATCGCAGGTGACTGTGCGATGAAAACAGCAGGCTTTGTTTCCTGGGCCGGGACTGTGAGTCAGCCCTCACCCACATTCTCTCATCCTGTTTTCCTCCGGGCAGTCGGTAGCATGAATGCCTGTCTCCACCCTGGCTTTGACCAATGCTGTGGTCTCAGCTAAAGGACCAGGGAGAAAGTCATTTATGAAGGTCCGCGGAGATGGAAATTCTCAGAACATGAACTGAGTCTCATCTGTCCTTTCAAACTGTTGCTCTGCCAGTGAGAATGCGTCACCCGACAGAAGTAGTGTGGACAGAAGTGCAGGGAGTTGTATTGGGGTCCCTGCTCTGTAACTTAGCAGCAGAGCATCCTCAGGGCGCCAGCTGTCTCTGTCAGACGAGGTGGCAGGGCGCCTGCATGCGGGCAGCCCTCGGACGGCCGGAGAGGGTGTCCCCGGAGCGCTGGGCACAGAGCCTGTCCTCTTCCTGGACTGTGGCGAGTGAGGACAGCACAGCTGCAGTCTCCATTTTTCTCTTCGATGCACACTTCTCGATGAGGTTGACGCTGTGATGCTTCTGTGACAATGTGTTAACTGAAGAGGCCTCAGGAGCGCCCAGAGATGGAGATGGGAGAAAGATCGGCCGTCCACTGCCGAGGGCAGGCGGCCTGGTCAGCCTCGTCCTGGCGACGGTGTGGCAGGGCACCCCCCACCCCAAACTCCCGGGCTCCCCGTGAGAGCCCCGGCAGGCTTGTTCTTATCGCCAAATCCGAGGTCTTGACGCTGAGCTGCGTTTGTCAGACTTTGTCTCATTCTTACCTGTGAGGCCTCAGCAGTGGGCAGCATCCCAGGGAAGAAGCCCCGGAGAGAACAGAGAGAGAAGGCAAAAGGCTGTCGAAATGCAGACGTGTTCTAGAAGCCTCAGAGGTGAGAGGTCACAGCTGGCTGAGAACCATGCACTGCAGTCAGGACAGGACAGCCTGAGTTCGAATCCTGTCTGTGCACGGAGCGAGGCAACGTAGTTATTTCACGTCTCTGTTGCTGGTTTTTCATTTATTACATGAGGGAGGGAACTTTCTTTGCTAGCTTCTCAGCTTCTGTGTAAGCCTCAAATTCTCTGAAGTTAGAGGTTTGTGTAAAATAAACCTTTAATAGTTCATATTACTCTAAATTTAATAGAAATGCTAAATATGTGGGGTGGGCGTTCAGTGCTTTTTTCAGAAGAGCATCTTTTCAGCTGGCAGACTTGTCAAGGTTAGCAGAGGTCATGGGATGCACTCAACATCAGAGGAAAATTACCCACTTCCCAGGGGTTTTTGCTTGGAGAGAGAGAGACTTGGCCATGGGAAGACCATGGTGACTTCTCCTTCGTGGGCAAGAAATGCCAAGGTGTAGCTTCTCTTCCCTAACTACATAAAGTCACCTTTATGGGGAGTAGCAGCTGCCTTCATTGGGAAGTAAGATTATTGTAAGAATGAAGCTTAAAATGTAAATGAATGTGAAAAAAAAGCAGAAAATGTGGACATCAAGAAAAAATATTTGAAATGTGTTCTCTCTCCTCTGACTGAACCTAAGAAAACTTAGCAACGATATTTACTTTGTTTATTAACAGCATTACCTTAATACTTTATCCAACCAGCAGTATTTTTATATCCATTATGCTAGAAAGGGCTGGAGACATGGTTAGAAAACACCACCATAGGGCCTCCCTGGTGGTGCAAGGGGTTGAGGGCTGCACTGTGAAGCTTCTGCAGCCACAGCAGCGCGAGTTTGTTCCCAGCCAGGGAGGGGACCCACATGGCGCAGCAGACCTCTCCTGCCTGGCCCGCTGCTCCCCTCAGCAGTGTGTTTCAGTGGATCTGCCTGTTCTGCTCCCCACTCTGTCTCTGGTGAATCCTCTCACCCCCTGCCTCTGGCCTGTACCCCAGCTCTTATATATATAGGCATAAATAAATAAAATCTTGAAAAAATAAAACACCATAACTAGAAACTCAGAGTTTCTCATAAGCTAGTGCCCTTCCATTGTCATCAGGATGTGGCAGTAGGACACGGGGAGATGTAGACAAATACTGGATTATTTTTGGCTCACAATACTTTAAATATGATGATTTGTCTCCACTAGAATCACAGTGTGCTTGTAAGCACTGAGTATAAAATTAGCACCATTCTCTCTTCAGCATTAAGCGATCCGACATCACATTGTTTTCATAAGTCTGCATGTACATGTGTGTGTAAACATGTATATGCACATTTTGTCATGCACTCGGCTGGCACAGATAATACCTTTTAATTTTTTTGTCTGGTTTTATATAGTTTAAACATTTGGGGCTGGGATCAAAAGAGATAGCACTTCCTTCATTTTCTGGTGTTTGTGCAGCTGTTGCTATTGCTTTGCCAGCATTTGGTATCTTTAATGCCAGCCAGTGGCATTCTGTTATTAAGTGAGATGAAAACAAAATTACCTCTTCCTGCTGCTGTTGCCATGGTGACTGTTGTACCTACCATTTCCTCCCACCACCGATTAGGTGGTATGTAGGTTTTCCCAGATTCCAAATTTAGTCTTCATGGTGACATAGTACATATTTGAAATAGATGCTTCATTTGTCAGTCAATATTTCAGTATTTACAAAGAAGGGGAGCTTTCTTTTCTTTCAAAAAAATAAAGTTTTAGACTTAGAACTCTCAGTCATCAAAATACCCAAGTGCATTTTCAATATTGTCAGTCCCCATCCATGCCAGAAACATGATGTGAAGTGATCCCTCTGGCTACCCAAAACCAAAGAAACAGCTAGGAGGTTTCAAGTGTCGTAGGCTATTTGGTTTGGGTTTATGACCTGCAAAAATGTAACTAAAACTGGAGAAAATAAAAGAATTCCCAGTGTATTATGACAGATATTAGCAGGAAAAAAAGATGAATTTGGAGCAGTTGGATCAATAACTCTTGAAAACTGAACATTTATAAACAGACACCAACATAGACAAGACTGTTTACTAGCTGTTCTTTTAAAACTCTTTCTCACCTTCCTGGTAAAATATCAATGATTGTGCAGAAAATCACAAGCACTGGCTGTGACACTAATGCCTTGATATCTGAAAATCAAGTTTCATTTCCATGGAACGCAAGCATCACGGTGCTACTTGAAATGCATAAGACTCACTTCATGAAGTGGTCCGGCTTAGTAACGACAAAGCAGGAGAAAGCGCTGTGCCTTTGCAAGGTGTTATGCTACTGTGTCTCTCCTGCTGTCCAACCTGCCCACAGAGTTTATTTTTCGCCTGCCCCAAGAGTCTGCATTCATTTGTAGACAACATCATCTGTAAAGCTAAAAATGTATAAAATAGAAGGAGGCGTAGAGGAGGCACACTACATCTAAATTACATAATCCTGTGGATAAAGAGTGTATTGTTGGTGGGATATAAAGACAGCAAGAAACTTGACGTTACTAAACATAAAGAATCGTCACTTTTGTTGCTCATCATCAGCTCAATGTCAGAATTGGGCAGGTAAGAAGAGCGTGTAGACTTCATCGCCATGCTATGAGGCAAGCCCAGATGAATGTCTGCTAAACTCAGCACTTGGGAAAGACTTGTAAACACCAATCTGCTCTACAGAAGGGCAACCTAAGAGAAAGGCTTATTCTGAACAGCAAGTGAAATGAAAAATTAATGTACTCTATCTGCTGGCAAATATCAAGTGTGACGCTATCTCTTCAAGGAAGAATAAAGAATTGAAAACTTTGACAATACAGGTCTTATAAGAAACAAACTAACCCCCCAAAAAGAAAGACAGAATGAATGTGAATTATCTGAAGAGGAAAGAAAGAAAATGAGTATAATTAGCCAGTATTTCTCCTTCTCCTTCTGATTTATGTCACTTAGCATCTTCCCCTCCACATTTTAATAAAATGGCCTGGCGATTATAATAGAATGCCAAAACATGTCATCTATGAAGAAGGAGGGAAATCATGGGGAGTGAAAGGGATAATTGAAGGTGCAGGCTGAAGAAAACAAGTAAATGAAAATGAAGATTTTTGTAAATGTAAGTGGTTTGAGATGCCATTTTAAATAAGCTGCTAAAATAACCACAATATTTCTGAGAATTAGTATTGATCATCTCTTCTCTCTTCAGGAACACAGAACAGCTTGTTTGTCCAAGACCTAAATACTGCTCACCACTCAGAGTTATTTCATTCAACATTTAAGTACCGACATAGTGCCTGATATGGTAGACATGCAATGATTATTTGTTTATCAAAGAAAGTTCACTAATTCTTGAAAGCCTAAACTGCTATTTAGTAAACATGGTTCTCAATGCTAAATACAAGGCCATATATGTCACACCACACATATATGTCTTACCACGCCATGTAAATAATAGCTAACATTTATTGAGTGTTCATTGTAAGCTAAGGCCTATTGTTAGATAAATTATAAATATTGTTCCTCTGATTATAATTTTGAAATAATAGCATTCCTTTAACATAGGTAAGGAAGCTGAGTCTCAAAGACACTTGTCCAGAGTTATATGAATAGTAAGTAGAAAGAGAATCAAACCCATGCCTTTCTGATTTTGGAGGCTAACATGTCCTGTTTAATAATCCTTCTCTAAAATGGCTTAGACAGCTATACTGAAATGCGTTGACTCTCCAGCAGTGGGTATTAGCTATTTAACCACCCATATCCCCTTACTTCAGTAAGCCAAGGGTCAGCAAATTATGGTCCAAAGACTAAATTATTTTTTGTACAGCCCACATGCTAAATAGTTATTTCCTTTTCTTATTATGTATATTTATTTCATCATCCACATTGGTACAATATATGACTTCCCCATGAAATCCCCACCACAGTTCCCCCTGTCAGCACCACCATAGCTCCCTGTACTCTTCCCTCCAGTCCTCGTCCTTCACCCTCCTCCTCCCTGCAGAATGTCTCTGACCTACAGTTCTTTTCTTCCCCACGGAGGTGACATGGGTCTCCCTCATCCCTGTGTTTCAGAGTCTAGTATCTCCATTCAGACACCATCACTGCAACCACACTCACCACCAACATTTCCATAACCCCTCCTCAGGGCCCATTGCACCCCCACCCCACCCCTTTGTTCTCCCCTAACTCCCCTCCCCTCTGGTAGCCTCAGTTCTGTAATCAGTTTTCTAGGGTTTGTGGTTATTTTTGCTTTATCTGACACTTTGTTCGGTTTATCTATATTCTGCATATAGGTGACACCATCTGGTCTAGTTTTACCATTTTAATGGCTGAAAAATTAAAAAGAATAATATTCAGTGCCATGAAAAACTTATGACAAAACCTATCCAGTGTCTTCAATTTGGCCTGTTACCCAGCAAATATTTACTATCTGACCTTTTACAGAAAATGTCTTCCTAGCCTTGAACTAAATTACGTTGGATGACCTTCAGCAGTTTGGGCAATGTGCCACGGCTAACATACAGAAAAAAACGCATCACTAGCAAATAGACATATCAGCCCGCAGAATTCCTGGGGACTATTTTTTGTTTGTTTTTATTGAGGTGCAAAAGAGCTAGTGCAATTACAAAACAAAAAGAAGAATCAAAAGAATACTAGGATATTGAACTGACTGCTTATTGTGAAAACCAGTTTCATTCTCTGAAGAATTTCCATATAAATGATTAAATGTCCACCCAAAAGTAATGTGATTTCAACAAATGACTTAAATGTTTATTCAGAAAAAAAAAGAAAAAATCTCTATTTTCATGGAGATATATATGAAGAGGAGAGCCCTCAAGATTTCAGTAGTTCAGGATATAAAAACTGCCTTTTCAGATGTGTGTCATTTGTTCAGCCAATCAACCAACCATGGTGGAATATCAGACGCTGGATGGGATGAAGCGTAGGTGGTACATTGCCGATGATCTACTTTCTGACCTGAAGTCACTTGCTCCTTACTGTTTTCACAATCACATACTGTGAGCTTTGCCCATAACAAAGCACTGAATCCACCAAAAAAATTGAGTATTGTCCAAAGACCACTTATATATTAGTTCATCCTAAAGTATCACAGATTAATATTTTCTGAGATAATAGAACACTTGGAAAAAGAAAAATTGCCACAAGGGCAGAGGGGATATATTTACTGTTAAATCAAGGTTTTTAACTGAGATCTAAAATGGATTGAAAATTCATTACTAGTCAGCTGAGTTATAAAATAAAGCAGCTTCCTAAGATTTTTTTTTTAAATTAAGTAGGGTATAATTTATTCAGATAGAATGGTTGAGTTTATAGTTGTAAAAAAATGCAAATTGGTGGTAGTTGATTTAACTGTACAACAGCAAATGAGCTAAGGGAATAAAGAAAGCAAGTAATTTACATCTTAAAGTATTTGATCAGGGAGCCAGGACTAGTTCTGAGTGCTCTGAAATACATAAAGCAGTTGAAAACAGATTTGCCAGGGCAAAACACTCAAACACACACAGTAGCTAATTATGGAAGACAGTGGCATAATCAAAGTGAAAATCAAGGTACCAGCACAGAATTTCTCATGTTATTTAGAAATGGGTCAGGTTTAGTGGCAAAAGCTTATTGTCTTGCTAAAATATACAGTGGTCAGGTTGAGAAGTATAAATTTATATTCAGAGACTAAGAAATCATTTAAAAAATAGACTCACCAGTTAATTATATATCAACTCATTGCATATGGAAAATAAATAATTGTGTTGTCCAGAGGCACTGCTCTAAGTAGGGGTTAGAGAAGTTCAAAATTGCCTTGGAGGAATGGTAAGATATACAGCGCAGGACAGTTTTTCTATAAAAACATGATGGTGTTCCAGAGTTCCACATATTAATACAAGTAAATTAAATTTCATAAATCAGAACCACCTTGAGAAAGCAAACATCTTTTGTGAAGCATGACTTCTGCTATAGTTCTTTAAACTGCTAGCACCATCTGGTGGCTTGGAGGTGTTATTGCATTTTAGTCATCTGCATTTTACAGAGGAGTAGGGAATGACACCCGGCTGCTTATTTCCCATTGTAGAAATGGAATTACCCCTCTGACTCATTTCATTTCTGTGTCCTATAATACAAGTATTGGAGCCGGGGATTTATATGTTTGCACACATGCAGGCAGATAGGTAGGTAGGTAGATAGATGGATAGATAGACGGTAGTCACATGTCACTTAACATGAATATTTTCTGAGAAATGCATCACTGACTGGGAGATTTTGTTTTACAAATACCATACATTGTACGTACACAAAACTAATTGTGTAGCCTATGTAATCTCTATATAGGGACCACCTTAGTATATGTGGTCCTTTGTCCAAAACGTAATTGTGGAGAGCATGACTCTGTGTGTGTGTGTGTGTGTGCATTTTACAAAACAAGAGCTATAACCCCTGAGCTATGGAGCCAAAACATTTTTATCTTAAAGCACATTTGTTTATTATGTCAGACACTACATTAATGATTTTAATATATAACTCATCATGATTGACTATAAAGGCCTGTCATGAATAATTTAGAAGATCAGTATGACACATTCTCATAATTGTGATAGGAGAATATTCATTTCAGCAGCTTTTCCCATCGTTCCTTTCCTTAGATCAATTTTCATAAAACTACAGAAAAATGGAGTCTTATAAGAATATTGTATACATTCTATGCTGATAAGAATGTTTTCCTATTCAGTTTATCATTAATTATTAAGATATAAATATAAAATCTTTCATTTTCTATTCATTACAGTAATGGGTATTAGGAATATTCTTTTGGGGCTATTATATATTATATATATGTTTTGCAGATGGAAATAGTTTGAGTGATAGGTAATATAAAATTCATTAAAAATAAGTCCTGAATGATAGTTTGAAATTTAAAAAAAAGTCATGGATTTTAATATTTTAGAGATCATCTAGCCCTATTTGAAATACTACTCTACTCTAGGTTCAACCTGTCTACATAAGTATTTCCTTTGGCCTGAATAATATTTATTAAAACAGATGTGTAAATAAATGACTTCATGTGAGACACATAATGTGTTCCTGGAGAGACATGTGAAGTCTCTCCAGTTTACCTTAGTTTCCCACACGAAAGTTATGCTTGCAAGTCCGCAGGCACCGGGATTCACTTCTCTTCATTGACCAAATTCCCTGATTGATAGATGAAAATGCAAAACTCAGGAGCTTAAATTTTGCCACAAACTGTGTGGCTACCTAGTAGTAAAGTTAGATTTAAATGATATCTCATTATTCCCACAGTGATACTCACTTTCATCATGTGCATCTATGTGTTGGACTAACTGCTATAGCTACATTATTATATTTTCATCTTATGCTTTTAGGGTAGTTTTGTTCTTGTGATTTTACAGATACGGCAGCAGAAATACAAGAGGTGAAACAGCCTGCTTAAGCTTGCCACTGTGCTTGCTGTGGCTTCACTGAGCTCCCCCCCTTAGTAGGATGTCTTCTTTCTTTCTTTTTTTTTTTTTGTAATATTTATTTATTTATGCACACAAGAGCTGGGTACAGGCCAGAGTCAAGGAAGGTGGATTCACCAGAGACAGAATGGGGAGTAGAACAGACAGACTGACCGAAACACACTGCTGAGGTTTGAGCAAGTGAAGCAGGAGAGGTCTGCTGCACCCTGTGGGTCCCTCCCCGACCGGGAGCAGGGATCGAACTCGTGCTGCAGTGGCTGTGGTTTGCTGAATTCATAGTGTGTTGCTTAACCCACTGCGCCACCAGGAAGCCCAGTAGGATGTCTTAATGAGTGTTGCATAGTCTCTTAAGTTTCCAGAACTTTATAGATGTTCCCCAAACAAAGTAATTTGAGAATCCTTTACTCTATGTGCTCAAGTATTTAGAAAACAATATAAGTTACCGGAACTTATAATTAGAAATTGATAAGTATTGAAATCTTCAGAGTACTTACTACTAACCAGTTTTATGGGTAACTTAATTTTCACATATCAGCTAATTTTTCACAATAATCTCATAACACATGTATAATTTTATCTCCTATAGGAAATGAAGCATAGTGAAATATAATAATAGATCCATGGTGTCTTTTATTAAATAGTGGGGCTAGTACTTGAACCTAGATCTTTTGCATTCAAAGTCCTTATTTTTCTTCACAATATTTGTAAGTACAGTAGAATTTTAAGATTATTTTTTTAGTTAGTAACTTAAGTAGTTTATTAAGATAAACCATGTAAATTCAATATTTATCTTAAAATAATTCAAGCAAATTAACTGACCACTATTCAGAACTTTTTCTCCTTTTATCATAACCTATTGTAAGAACAATATCCAGAATTTGGTTATATACACTGCTGTGTATACAAGAGATTGCTGGGAATGTATTCAGCTATCATTTAAAGAAATATTATAGTCATATGAACTTAGAAACATTTTATTTTAGAATTACTATAACCCAAAATATAGAGATATTACCATCCTAAAATTGTTTCTGCCACCCACCTCCCATTTCAGCAAAAGATTGAACTGGCACACATAGTGCTCTTTCACTACTAAGAGAGTTTAATCTCGTGTGGAAATTCTGCTAAGGACATAGTGTTATAATGCATATATGTTTCAGTATTATTTGTCAAGCTCACTATTTACTGGGAATTTTGAATCTCAAAGTATTCTCATTTTTAAAAGATAAAGGTTTACTATTTGGAAAATATCACAACATTTAGAAATTTCACAACTAAAGTTCCTCAAAAATAAAAAAAAAACCATGAAGATAAATATGCAATTGTTTTATTGCCATTTATTCATTGGCTATTTATTAGGCACCTATAAATTAATGTACCAGGCATTATCATAAGCAATGGCAAAACAAAGTATTTTCTAGAAGATCACATTCTAATGACTTGGGTGAAATAGACACAGAAGCAGAACAAAAAAAATTATTTGTGTAATCACTTATCCAGAGTGTGGAGAGTTAAGCTAAATGGTCAGAGTTCATAAACCATGTTCACATTAGTTGAACAAATTTATACAGTTGTTACATTTGAGATTACTTTGCAATATATATTATTCCCTGTTGAAGTAGCATTTTATAATAGATGTCAAGAGTACAAAGAAAAGATTGAAGATGGAAAACTTGTTTATCATACTGTTTGGATAATTTATCATTTTACAAAAGCAATTACAATGTATTGTCCCATTTATAGTCCAAATTGTCTCTTTCAAAGTGAACATGAACTGGTTTGATTTGGTTTCCTCTTAAGCAGGAACACCTTGGCTGGATTAGACATGCTTGATAATATATAAAGTGAAATGGCAAGTCGTAGTCTAATTTCTGACCTATTAGATTTAACTGAAGAAAGTTTCATATCTAGGCCTTATCCTGAAGATGTTCGTTTCCCCAACTCTATTTGACTCTTTTTTCAGTTCTTTTCCTCTAGCAATAGAGGAGAGAATATTTGTTGAGTAACTTCTAATTAGCTCAACTGATAGTCTCTAAAGACTCATTTCATTAAATGCCTAATATTTCAAAGGGGGATATAATCTTGCACTCACAAATGACATTAACATATTTTAAAGAAGTGTGGCATTAGCACAAGTGACATAGTAAGAAACTGTTTGAAGAAATCATTAATTGGAACATTTTTAAACTAAGAATATCAAATAAATCTGGAATAAAATCATGTTTGTTCCAAAACTGAATTCATAATCTTAAATCTCCATGAGCGCATTATCTTGAAAGTTCAAATCCTTATTGTGATTTTTTAAATGTATCTTCTTATTCCAAATCACATTGGTTTACATTATGGTTTGTATTTTTTAAAATATTTATTTACGGATACAAGAACTGGGGTACAAGCCAGAGTCACGGGGGCTGAGAGGACGCCCCAGAAACAGAGTGGGGAGCAGAACAGGTGGATCCACTGAAACGCACTGCTGAGGGGGCAGCGGGAGCCAGGAGAGGTCTGCTGCGCCCTGGGGGGTCCCTCCCAGGCCGGGGATTGAACTCGCGCTGCAGTGGCTGCGGGTGCTTCCCACTGTGGCGCTCAACCCCGGGCGGGCGCCGCCAGGAGGCCCCTATTGTCTGTGTTTTGGAAGCACAGGGTCGGTGTCCCGGAGGTGCAGCCATGGTGGGCAAGGTCGCTCTGGCGCATCTGCTTCCAAGTCGACCCCAGTCTGCGAACGCGCGTGCGGCTCCGAGCTCACGTCTTTGTGACTCTCGGGCACACGCCACGATTAAACTTTTCTTTAAAAACTATTACTATTTACAATGTTTCTGACTGTAGAATGTCTTCTAGAAGGCCCTGTGTGCAAATAGCTACACACTAAAAATGCTCATTTTATTTTCTTTCCAATGTTTCGTTCACTAAATTTCCCTTCTCTGTTTTCCCTCTGTCAAAAAATCATTATTACTAAACAGTCTTATAAATATTATTTCAAAATTCAAAAAAACCCACAATTTGATCTCACTTCCAAATAGTGAATTGCTGTTGTCCTAAAATCTTTTTAAATAACCACGTTGAATTTAGTTTGTGAGCTCAGTGCTTGCAGGCCGAGCCTCGTGTTGATTTCTGTCCTATTTAGTAACCTTCAAAGGGCGGCTCTCAAGTTTAATCCCCAGGACGCTGGCACAGAGCAGGTATGCCGGTCCGTGGGATTAGTCTTCATCCATTTACTTTCATTTACTCTCAGTTATTTTTTAACGTTCTGGGATGTCAAAGATCATTTCTGAATGTGGCCCGAACGCTTTGTATTACAGGGTACTTGTGGGGAACTCAAAAAATGGGACAATCAGGTGAATCGTTCTAATGTAGTAATAATACCAACGACAGCGGGTGAAACTTCAGCACATCCCTTGCTGGGGAGGCGCAGACACCACGAGTGTTAGAAAAGCTGCCCGTTGTTTGCTTAGAAATCACGGGAGTTGGAGACATTAGGTCGCTAAGAGCAAGCAGCCCGAGTCGTCCTCGTTCTCACACCCTTAGGTGTTCCTCTGACACCCACGTGGCCGTCACTCACCAGACTTTCGTCTGTGACACTAGCAGGCTTGTATATTTTTCAGTGGTTTACTCTTTGTAAATATCCAAACCTAATTTCATGAAAAAGTTTAGGGGTCTTAGTGAGTAAAGTCTGGATCCACAGCCTTTCTTAAAGTTTAGAGAAGTAAGAAAGGCTGAAGCATGGAGCGTCGAAAACTCACTAGCACCATCTACAGGGTAAACGTCTGAGCGAGCGCAGTCCAAAGCCAGCTCTCCATTTCCACTTCTTGCAAACACGGCTCCCATAGCAAACGTTTCCACTTATTCAGAGCAGACTTACGAGTGGAAATTAAAACCCAAGAGATGGACGACCACAGGCTTTCACTCCTAACCTTGCACCATGTATCCTTCTGCTGGATCCTTTCCCTTCCTCCCCCCAAAGCATCATAGTTAACAGGAATCAAATCAGTATCCGGACCCTGATGCACTTGCCTTGTTACCAGCTTCTCACACCCTCCTCCTCTCTCCCACAACTAAAGCCAAATCATCTTTCTAGGAAATGGCATTTGCTTATTTCCATTTGTGTGTGTGTGTGTGTGTGTGTGTGAGAGAGAGAGACAGAGACAGAGACAGAGAGACAGAGAGAGAGAGAGAGAGAGAGAGAGAGAGAGAGAGAGAGAGAGATGGTCCAGGGTTTACCACATCCACTTAAAATGTCTCAAGGGGTGAGACTCTGGCTGCTCACAGGGCGGCTCAGCTCACTCTCCCGCACTGTGAGCTCCGTGAAGTGTTCCAGGAGGAGTCGCTCACGCCACAGCCTCCAGTGACGCTGTGCTCCTCCGCGGCCCTGGGAGGTGCTGATTGTACAGTAACCGTCACCCCTAACACTGGGATAAATCCATCTTCCATCTGGCCCTCTTACATTTATGGTTTTGGTTTTTGTTTTTTTTTTTTTTTTAATTTATGCGCACTAGAGCTGGGGTGCAGGTCAGAGCTGCTGGGGTGAGAGGGTTCCCAGAGACAGAGTGGGGAGCAGAACTGGCAGATAGACTGAAATAAATGGCTGAGGGAGCAGCAGGGAGGCAGGAGAGGCCTGCGCGCCATGTGGGACACTCCCTGGCCGGGGATCGAACTCTCACTGCAGCGGCTGATGATAGTTTGATATTGGTGCGACTTCCTTCCTGTGCACTACCAGGGAGGCCCAGCCCGCTTACATGTTGAATCAAATTTTTGCCCAACTTCCAATAATTTACAAAAGTGTAGGACATAGTTTAAAGTGCTTATCTTGGCTTATGGGATTCTTACCATATCTATTTTTACCTCCACCTGGAATTTATTAATTATTTGTTTTACCTCATCATGTTGTATATGTATGTATGTACACACACATCTAAGCTACCTCAAATCCCCTGTGAAAAATGCAGGGTGGGGGGACATCCCTGATGGCACAGGGGCTAAGTCAAAGCTATTTGTCAATAAGTAGCCAAAGGTATTCATAGTCAAAGCTATGAAGCTATTTGTAGCCACTGCAGCACAAGTTCGATCCCCGGCCATGGAGCTGACCCACATGGTGCAGCAGACCGCTCCTGTCTCACCCTCAGAAATCTATTTCAGTCACTCTGCCTGTTCTGTTTCCCACTCTGTCTCTGGTGAATCTTCTCACCTCCCTACACACACCTCTGGCCTGTACCCCAGTTCTTTTGTGCATGAATAAATAAACCTTGAAAGAAAGATGCAGTGGGGCAGGATGCAAGAAGCAAAGAAGAAAGGAGGGAGGGAATGTGGGGAGAAGGAAAGGAAGAGAGGAAGGGAGGGGGGAGGGGGAGGGAGGGAGGAAGGAAGGAAGGAAGGAAGGAAGGAAGGAAGGAAGGAAGGAAGGAAGGAAGGAAGGAAGGAAGGAAGGAAGGAAGGAAGGAGAAGTGAGGGAAAGAGAAGGAAGGGAAAGGAAGTGAACTAAGTGTGCAGGATGAGTTCAGATAGCTATATCCTTTCTTCACAGCGTCTCTCTGTCACCAGCACCTGGCATAGTGTTTGATGTATATTGTGTACTGAAGAATTATTTGCTAAAGGAATTAACAATTGATTTGCATTATATTTCACAATTTCTTCAAATCCCATCATAAATCTACATTTGTTGTGTTAGGTTCTCAAGCACATCGTTTATTATATGCATCTGTTTGTTTTCATGGTTTATCTGGAATGAATAGGTGTGATCATTGTTTCTCCCTAGAAGGAGATTTGAACGAGCAAAGTATGCTCTCCATGAAAGTGGAGACTCTCTTTAGTATTTCACTATGTTTTTGTAGGAAAGAAAAAGCTATCCACTCACAACTAGAAAGAAATCCATTTATTATTGTACTTCTGGTTCCTTGGAAATAATCCATGGATACAATTCCACAAGGACATGTTGAATTGTACCTGTTCTAATAGTTGACACAAAATAAAACAATTACACTGAGTGTTATCTTTTGGGTCATTGTGATTTCAAAACACAATTCAGGTCATAATTAGTCTAGAATTTTCTTCTTTGTATCTAATTTCTAGGCCATACCTGGACTTAAGTTTCTCAGAAATAGGCATTAATTCAGAACATTCCCTGTTAAATTATTCTTAAAACTACAACAGGTTAACTCAGAATGCCATAATGAACATAAAATAAGCTTGTAGTGCATGTATATTTTTCAGAAACCATTTAAAAGTCCAGTAGAAATCATCTCCAGAGGGTCTTCTAGAATTTATAAATTCCATGATTCATACATATTTGAAAAGTATGAAACTCGATTTTTACCACAAGTTAGTGCACATGCTTTTTAAACTAAAAAGGCTCAAGATAGAACCATATTTTCTAGTTAGTCGTCAGTTTGCAAAACACTTTCTTTACAATGACACAGAATTACATAAAAGCCTAACATTTCTTCAATAATGACTACTTCTCCATCTCTTTGAAAGTATGTTTTCATCATTTATTTTTAAATCATTTAACAAGATTTTCTTGTAAATTGAGCAAATAAATTTTTGTTACTCTCTTTAAAAAGGAGAGCCATGGGCTCCCTCACTCGCTGTTAAAGCGAACATTAGACGCTTTCTGATGTCGTCATCTCATTGCCCCGTCCTGCAAGTATCACATTGCAGAGTTCACTGCACAACTACGCAGCACGCTGCTTTAGCATTTAAGTGTTTGTTTTACATTTTAAGACGCCTCTTTTAGTAAATAGTGGAAGGAAAGGCAGAACAGTTTAAAGAAGAATTTCTCACCATAGAAACTTGGTAATACTGAAATTTTGGGATAACAAATATGTAAAAATAATAAGGGGCCTCCCTGATGACGCAGTGGGTTGAGCTCCACATTGTGGGGCTTCTGCCACCACTGCAGCACGAGTTTGATCCTGGCCAGGGAGGGGCCCACAGGGCGCAGCAGACCTCTCCTGCGTTGCCCGCTGCTCCCCTCAGCAGTGGGTTTCAGTCCATCTACCTGTTCTGCTCCCCACTCTGTCTCTGAGGAATCTTCTCAGCTACCACCCACCCCTGCCTCTGGCCTATACCCCAGCTCTTGTATGCATAATAAATCTTTAAAAATAATAATAAAAAATAGTAAGCTGCTACACCTTAGAAGAGACTAATGTGAAAATCATCATGTCTTTGATCAGCCTGGCCCAAGAGAGGCGTGCCGGACTCTGCCAGATGGGTTAGCAATGACAGCTGACTTTCTGAGGCTAGGTTGCTTCTAGGCAAGTCTGTCAGTCTGTGCCAATGCAGCATAATTGGAGGGAAGTGACTGAACCCAGCCTGGCCTGTCACCCTCTCACATCTCGTAGCTCCAGCCTCCCACAGCGATAAGCATGTGGTATAAGTAGCTCACACAGGCCGGGCCAGGCCAGGCGCCTGTAAGATGACAGTAGCGTGACCTTCTCATCCACGTCCGCAGAATACAAGCACTTCCTATACTTGTGTTTTGTTAAGGCGTGAGTCTCCGTGACATGACAAATGAAGGCCCATTTGCACACGCCACCCCAAGCGTGACCTAGAATGAGGAAGCTGGTAGCCGCCACCACTCCTGTTTCCCTTCGCTGTGCATGCGCTGTCTTCACTGATAATGGGAAAATCAACATGCAGAAAACATTGCAAAGAAATCAGAACTATTTAATGCGTGCTACATACTGTGTTGTATAGTGTGTTCCCTCACTGGTAACCGTATATGTTCTATCAGTATAAACCCAGACTGTGTATCTAGTCCCAAAAGCCTGGTATTTAAAGTCGCCACCTAACAAACAAAAGAACCTTTATAGTGAGAGAAATGTAAGTCCAAGTCACCAAAGTAGTACTTCTCTGAACCCCATTCTGCCTTGCCTCTAAATGCTGTGTTGTGTTGACAGATCTGGGAAATTTTAGTGGCCGGACGAGAAGCGCAGTCTCGGTGAGGGAAGGCCAGGGGGTTGTTCTGATGTGCTCTCCTCCACCTCATTCACCAGGTACGGTAGCGTCCGTTCTCTATTGCTGCTGCTCTTTGACTCTGTTCATGCCTTTGACCGTGAGCGTGCCAGGCGGCGTGTGCGTGGTTGCCGGTGCGTGTTGAGTACCAGGCGGCGTGTGCGTGGTTGCCGGTGCATGTTGACACCAGATGGTCACATATCTCACATGGGCCGCAGCCTGCTGGCCGGCGGGCAGCGCCTGCGATGAGATGCTGACTGGCCTTTCTCACTGTCACTGGGGTTTCCGCTGCCACCAGTGAGGAGTCTGTCCCTGGAGCACCAGGGAAGAGATCTGCTGAGACAGTGAAAACGTCTTAAAATGCTTTGGCCCGTCAGGGCTGAGTTGACTGAATATGCCAACTCTCCACTTGTCTCATTAGATAAGCTGGGAGCTGGGTCGTTTATGGTGCTGTTTGTCGGGCTGGAGAAACACTAAGCAATAGATGTGTTTATTTTGCAACAAAACAGTAATTTACTTATTGTTTTTTGGCTACTTTGAATTCTTGTGCGTGTGAGTCCTGGTGATAGGTAAGTACTTCGTGGAGCTGAAGTAACAGAAAATAAACAACGCACATTAGTTATGTTCCATTTTGCCAATTCATAGCTAATGACGCTAATCTTGTTTGAGGCCTATATTTTGAGGTAAGTAGTTCTTTGTACCTCAGTGGAGTTTTTCTATAATACAATCTACAAAGGAGGTTAGAAAGAGATCTCTATTAGAGAGAGAAATTGAGAGAGAGAGGTCTGTTTCTATCTGAGAAATAATGAAGACTTAGAGTTAAAATTGAAACAAAATTGAGGGTCTTGCCAGCTCATCAATATTTCTACTTTGCTTATCGTGAAACCATATTTGTTTCGAGGCTGTATCACCAATATACTGGGAGACCCAATTTGGCTCTGCCATGGATAATTCTTTCCAAAAGTTACAGAAGAACCTAAATCAATGTTCCTAAAGTTGTTCGCCTCTCTCTGACCTTCCTTTTAACTTTTATTTTTCAGTTGAAAGGAAAAGTAAACTAATATTTCAACAGGGAATTTTTGTTTATGTTTGTTTTGTAGAAGAACTGGGGTATAGGCTATAGTATAGGTGTGGCAGTGAGGAGGAAGGGAGCGGTGAGAGGACTCACCAGAGACAGAGTGGGGAGCAGAACAAGTGGATCTACTGAGATACACTGCTGATGGGAGCAGCGGGGAGACAGGAGAGGTCTGCTGCACCATGTGGGTCCCTCCCTGGCCAGGGATGGAGCTCAGCCATGGCTGTGATAGCGCTGAGACTTAACGCCTAGGCTCATAGGGAGGCCTGGAAAAATATTTTTGAAAACGCTTTGCTTTGAAATTCCAATGATAATCACTTTATGATTATAATAATTTCTGAGCTATCTGTACCTAATTACTGTGTATCAATCCAGTCACTCTCATCCTCTGAAAACAGACTGGCAACTTTTCAGCAAATATAACTAGTGTAAGCTGCATGTGAGTCATGATTTATATTCCTTCAAATAAATGTATCTTAACTTTTCTATGGATACTACAACAATATTTTACTAGGTTTAGGAAAATCTTATAGCATCAGTGTACATTGTATCTAATGTTGAATTAGACAGATTTACTTTGAAGAGCAATATTACAGGGATAATTGTTAGAGGTTAAGAAATAGAAATGGATGCGCTACAGAAGAGGAGGTTCCTTATGAGAACTTCAGGCTCTGACGAGGGCGTCAACCCTGTGGGAACGAGGCAAGACTTTCTGAGATACCCTCGGATCTCAGGCCATCGTTGCAGAGCAAATAAAGGGAGGTGGAGATGGTGGTAAGTAGACACATCGTAAGAGATGACATATAAACAGGTCATTTGATGGAAAACTATATGAGAAGATTTCTGATAGGTACAAAATGGTATAATGAATTGTATACTTGAAACATATGAGATAAGAATACTGATAGCTGATTAATAATGTGATCTGAGATCAGTAAGAGTAGAAGTAATTGCTTTTGTACATTTATATGTCATAAGAAATAGTAGACCAATGATAAATTTTAGGTCTGTCAGATCGTGTATTTACAAGATGCTCATTTTGCTTTTGTATGCTAAATTTTCCACGCAAGCGTCAGTGCTAACACCATAAAGGTTTAGGAGGACAAAGTTTCACCCAAAATCACAGAAATGGCTCAGCATCCAAGCCAGTATCTACTACAAACCAGCTGGGCAGTCATCACCTCATCAACCAAATCGTCTGTATCTCCAGCATCTTCGAACATTCCTTTTGTATTCTTGCCTCAGCTGAAACCTGTGTACGCCCTGTAGACTTGCCTTCTTCACAGTTATGGTTGTTTATTCTCCCAGGTTAGAATACGTCCCCCTTTCTCCTCACTGCCCATTCTCCTCCTTCCTTACCCCGGTTGTGAATTTCAAGCCAGCAGACGCGACACTTTCTCGCTCAGGTCATTGGCACACTGCTCTTCTGCGTCACTGTCAGTTTTTTTCCGTACTCACACCAGTCGTGATACTTGGTGAATTCAGTAGGTCCCAGACAATATCCCCTCCTCTTCCATCTGTTAATGCATCCATCTGTCTCAAACTACCTTATTTCATCTTTTTAAGAGCTGAGTAGTAGTATTCCATGGAGTACATCTATTCCACAATCCCTTATCTCATTATCTACTGTTGGGAACTTACGTTGGGTTCATGACTTGAATATCTTGGATAACGCTGCTATCAGCATAGGAGTGCATGCGCCTTTTCCTGTGAGTGTTTTCAGATTGTTAGGTGTTGCTGAATCATATGGCATGCCATGTTTTCAAGGTATCTGCATACCTCTTCCGGTAGAAGCTGCACTACGCTATATTGCCACTGCCAATGGACGGGCGTTCCTTTTTCTCTGCATCCTCGCCAGCATTTGCTGTTCCATTCTTATTAGACACAGCCATTCTCATGGAGTGGGGGGAATCTCATGCTGGTTTATTGACTTGGGTTTCCCATATAACAAGGGAGGTCTTCTGTGGAAATGTCTATTTCGGTCTTTTACCTCTCCGTGTGCCAGGTTGTGTGGGTTTACTGCTGAGCACAAATGATGGATTCCTCTTCTTTGTCACCCTTGTTGTCCTCCTTTTCATCTCATGTTTCTCTCCAGTCACGATCATCCTCTTGTATGCAATCTCAATTTATCATCCCTGCCTTCCTTCATCACACCGAATTGTCAGTCGGCAAAACTACAGTCTTACTGTAAATCCATCCCCAGTCTGTGCTTGCCTGCGCCTCTGCAGCTTCATGCCGTGAGAACAGTGTTTTGTAGTTTTTGTTTAGTGCCGTCGCCCATGCCTGAAACAGTAGCTGAGAAGAATAGTAGCCAAGAAATACTTGTTGAATGGATTTATGCATAATATGCTTTAATCGATAAAATATTTTAAGGTATTTAGACCATAAATAGAGATATTAAGAGAGAAATAATTAATGAGAACAGGTTCAAAAAAGTTATGTAGTAAGAAAAGCTTTCTTACCATTGAGCTCTTTCTCAGAATGATGTGAAATAATTGTAGACTAGATAAATGAAATGTGCTTTTCAACATTAATTCATAAGAATAAAACACGGTACTTTTATGCTTTGGCAAACGAATACTCTAAATCTGAAGGATTGGAATTATTTGTTGAAGTCACAACTGTATTTAGAAGTAGTAGTTTAAATTCTAGTGTCTTGTTTGACTAGCTAAAAGGGAAAACTTTAAAAACGTCTCAGGAAGGTTAAGTCAAAATTCTTGCTGGAAAACAAGGATAATTGTAGAAAAAGTCAGAGCTGTTTAATGAAAGAGACCGTGAATTTATGTTCCTGTTCCAGAACCTCTTAGCCATGAGCTCAACTTAGTTTCGATGCAGTGAGATTTCATATTGGAAAACAAATGTAAAGAAACGGATACTATACTAAAAATCTCAGATTCAAATTCCTGTATCGCCCCGTTATGTAGATCACATAGAACACCTGTTTTAACTGGTTGTTTTGTTCTCCACTTTGTTTCTTTCTTTCAAGGCACAATTAATTATTTTGGTTTATTAAGACAACTAGGTAAAGTGTTAGAAATAAATGTTTGCTAATATTTTGTCTCCCCTGATAGATTATATCTTCTTTCAGGGCATAAAATTTGCATATTCCTACTTATTCCTAGGGCTTAGCACAGCATCTGACTCTAGGTAGGAACGCATAAAATGTATGTTAAAATGATGTGCTCATTCTAACAGCTGAGACTGACAGAGCTCTCGACAGCTCCTGTTATTAGTTATCGTAACCCACATTCATGACAAACATTGGGTCACTTCATACCGTCTTCACATAGTACTGTTTTAAAAGCAGCCATAATCACTTCATAGTAGCTGTATGAAATGATGAGCAGGTTCTACACCAGAGAAGATTAAGTAATGTTCAGAAATACCCCAAAGATCCATTTTCTCATTACCTCCAATGGATGTATAATGCACATTTTTTGTGAGTTAAAGAAAAAGCTCAGATAGATTGACTTATTTATCAAATTTCCCTCTTTATTTACATCCCCAGAGATCAGTATTAATTCCTGTCAGTAGCAAATGCAAATGAAAGCATCTTGATTGGAAAATTAAATAGTTATTCATCTACCCTGAAGTAAAAGTATACTTTCCACAACATTTAGCACACTTGCTCAAAATGTATTCAGTTGCCAAAAAGCACCTTTGTTAGTTTAGTGATTTTGAAATTCAGAATCATGCTATAAAGAAAAATTCTGTGAAAATGTAGAAATTAAGCTTTATAAAATCTATAACTATATAGGTTTATTTATGGTTAAGAGGTTAATAAATGCCAGTAATTACTGTTTTGCTTTAAATATATTTTAGTTGGTCCCATTGTGTGCAAAAACTTTATGCAAAATGTTTCCATCAAAATGGGACTTAGAAATTTTGTGTAAAATATCAGTCTATAGTTTAATAAATAGACAAATTTATGATATGACAACCACATTTTTACATTTACTATGCCATGTAATACTTAAAAATAATATCTAGTTACAAATTATTGTCATCTCTACCGTATTGATGAGGACTCTAAGCTTCAGAAAGATCAAACAAAATACTTAAGTTCTTAGTAAATGATGAAGCAGGACTCTAGTCGACACATTTTAGATCATACGATGTACGTTTTGGCTAAAGCCATACTTAAACCTTTGTGTAATGAATACAAACAGGACTTTTCAAGACTAGAATCGTTACCTTCTCGAAAATAATGCTGTTTCCTAGATCAAATATTGGACTTATACTTTCATTTGCAAGTGACTGCATAAAGTGAGTTGAATTTAAGTAAGTCTATATGAATTTCTATCATCTTGCTTTCTACTAGTTACCTTGCTCTTCCCGTGAATCATTTGCTTTCCTTTCAGTTTCACTGACTTCTTAAATGATAAGTGGAGGTCTTTTAATTGTATTTTCTACTCATCTCAATTTTTTTGCATTTTAGTTCAATTTAGAAATTATCTATACGGCCTTAAAATGCCTATTTAAAATTATTTTGATCATTTTGAATACGATTGTCCTTGGTGGTTTAGTGATCATTCATTAATCAAACATAATTTGAGGAACAAAGGGAACTCAAATGCACTGCTCTGTTTCCAGTCAAATAAGAAATAAAGTTGGTTTGGGAGGAGTAATAGCGGTTGAGTTGTGTATAAACCACGTGTTAGGGGTCACAGATGCTGGACCTCTAAGGCTGAAGTCTGGGAAAGGTGACTGGGCAGGACAAGAGGGTTTTGTGCATATTTAGCATAGTCATCTGAGGAGTAATTATAAGATTGGCTGGGATCTCAGGGAGAGTGTTTACAGTGTGAACATCAAATATTTTCCTTGCAAAGGCAAGCACTGTGGGGGAAAAAAGAAAAATGAGAGTTTTGTTTCTATGATAACAACTAGCTTAAATTGCTCTCAACTACTGATAAATATCTGCATTTAGTGGCACAGTTTGAGCAGAACTCGTCTCTACGTTAAAATTAATAAAATCCTTAGTTTGCATTTTTTACTTCCAAATGATTTCAAGGATTAACATGCACAAGCATCACTGACTCTTAAGGGTTGTGCTGTTTTAGTTCTCAGAGGTTCACCTTCTGGAGTCCTCAGAGTTCAGCGCAGCTTCCAGATGCCCGGGAATCAGGTGCTCTGTGCTTTCAAAGAGAGGAGCATATTCCTCAGGAGAAGGAGCCAGAATCATTATTTGGCATCTGTAGTATTTCCAGAGAATTCTAATGGGCTCTGAGATATGATAGAAAAGAAGATAATAGGTGCAAACCCTTTCCTAACAACCAGAACATTCAGCAGGATAAATACTAGGATCCTTCAATGCTCCTATCCAGAGAAATGGCATGCATATAAGAATTTACTTCCAAAGCTTTCATCATTTTCCTTATTCTACTGGCTAGACTCCTAGCTTATTCTCTAGACTAGCTTGCCTAGCTTATTAGACTAGCCTAATATTGATTCACCTTTGTGATCGTGTGGTGTTATGTGGAATTGAGTCCCACACAAAATAAATCCTCAATCTTTGATATATCTGGTTCCTACAAATTCAAAACATAGACTCAGAGCCCTCAAATATGCTGTGCTCCTCAAGGCCGTAAGGCCCTTCAGTCTCAGTCTGTCAACCACAAAATTACGGTGATGCTCATTTTACTATGGTGATCCCCTTCTAAATGTATACTGGAAGGTAAATAAAGTCAGAATGACTGGGGTATACTGAAGGCAAATGATTATATAGGAACACCAAAGAGACTGGGGTGAGGGCAATCCGTGAAGATTTACAAACCAAATTTGTTTTGGATCTCCATATACGTTTGCCATCATATAATATACTGTAACTGAATTTATAAAATAATGAGCTACAAGGCGTAACCTGGGCACACAGCAAACCTATGTGCAATAGGCATGTGTTCCTCTAGCGGTTTCTCGCTATCAACTAGAATATATCAATTCTTCAATTTGGAAAAAATTTAAGGAGCCGTGAGCACTAGAGGACTAAGGGTTGCCCGTGGCCCTGATGCCAATTCTGAACCCGTCATCCCCCTGCCCTGCGAGGCCTCCTCTGTGAATTAATGGTTAGAACGGAGCTGGGAGTCCTTTCGTTCTTGTGGCTGAGCAGTAACACTTTGAGATATTTGCTGTTAAAAAAAAATAAAAGAACTTGTTTTCTATAGATTGAAAAATCTTTCCCTCAACCTGATTTAAGCAGGTAGTAAACAGGGTTGCCGATCTGACACTCCTTATGGAACCAGATGCTATGTAAGCGAGGCTTTCTGGAGATTGCACTTACAGCGTAATGAGGAGTCCTGCTGATGTCTTCTATATGCCACTGAATATTCCACCTGGGATTTGAACACAGACTCTGGACATGGAAGTGGCCTGGGCTCTGACACTTGCAATATTAGCCTCTGGCATTCATCATCACCTGTGTTTGTTAAATTGAACCATGTCTTACCTGTACAGGGGGCATAGTAAAAACTACCTTGGGGTTGCTGTGAGAATTAAGAGGTAGATTATGTGAAATACTTAGCATAGCACTTGCAAGATAGTAGACATTGAATTCAATTTTGTCTTGAAGCTTTGTCTTTGAGAATCTGCTTTAAAATGCAAATGCTTGTGAGGGAGGTGACACCTTAAATCATTATCAGCTAGCAGTAATTACCAGTTGGCTGGATTCGTTGACACCCAAGTGACAGCAAGGTAACTGGAAGGTGAGTGGCACTTGGAAATGTGAATCTGAGGGTTTGAGAGAAACGGACCAATGAGAGAGGAAACATGGGCCAGACAGGGAAGGGACAGGGAAGGGACAGACACAGGTGTCAGAGCTATTTTCAGGGGCCAATTTATCCTATGATAGTTATTACCAGAAGTCATTAGTGAGAGGAAATCAATATTTTGTTTCTATTTCTCCTAAAAAATGAATTGACATTATAAAATCAGAGTCTCAACTTAAAATTTCTGTCATCATCACAGCTATGAGAAAAAAGTGGGGAAAAAAAGGTTACCCAATAGTAAGCAAGCATGGAAATCCAAGCTTCATACTTAACTTTTGTGCAAGATCACAAAACGTAACTGTCCCCAAAATATTTGACAGCATAGCTATTTCCCTAAGTACCTCTGTTCATTATTAGATTTCAAATCACAGTCTGTTGAATCATGTAAGATACACATTCCTGCAGTTTCTGCCCACTCAATAAATCTTCATTTGTTGTAATTGTACTCTAAGGATTGAATCCATTCTCCAAATGTCCCTTTATTAACTTCATGAATTCCACAACTTTTTTGCAAGATGTGCAATATCTTGGTGTGTATTCTTATTTGTTAGAAGTAACTGACCCAAAAGAGACTGGAAAAAGATATAGATTCTAATCCTGCAAAATGACTAGTTAGTTGCATTTTGCAATCAATACTTTGCAAACAGAAGAGTATTACTTTTGCAATCAATCAATTAATTTGTCATAATTATCATTATGATTTTTCTTCCTTAAAAATTCTGGTATCGAGGGAAGTTGAGTTACATTATTTGGACCCAAATAATTCTATTGTTAAGTTTTAACTAGGTTATCCATCTCACTAGGATAAAGAAAAGGAAAGTAAAACAATATATTTCATATAGTATTTTATTTCATCTTTATCCTCGTTATAAGTTTTTTTTTTGTAGATGGAAATTTTGAAACTCAAAGATTAACTTTTCTAAGGTCCTACATTTAATAAACAAATGACAGACTCACGACTGTGTAATTCTAACCCCATTATCCTTTGACGATATCATATGATCCTCCCACAACATCATTTGGAAGTGTTATTAAAAATTCCTATTTTGTGTATGCATAGGTCTACATACTTGTTATACTAAAGTGAAAAAGTAATTTCATTATTTTTATTGATGGACAAAGTATTAACTGAATTGAATGTTAAGTGCTGCCAAAATCAAGTATCTAGACAGTATATGAAATTAAAGTGTTTATGAAACTTTTTTAGCAAGTAGATTAATGAATGCATAGAGCGTTTCTATCTAAATAACTAAATATATAGAAGCCAGAGCCAAAGGTGAGAATACAAGTATATTAAATAAAATGATAGAAAAATAAACAAGTTATTTTTTTATTAATGCATATGTGACTGAAAGAAGACAAGCTTTAGATTATACACAGTAAGGCTATTTCAACCTAAATTGTGCTATCCACTGAAAAATTGGTAACATGAACTTCAGCCAGTTGCTTATTTCTAAACTGGTTTATCAAATAGTTTAGATTCTTTTAAGACATGTGCCTTTATTATTTTCTTGCTAGAGTTGCACTTTGTGAGAGTATGTTCTCTACATGTCACTAGAAAGGAGAACTCCTCGTGTTTTGGAGAGCTAAGTTTTTAGCTGTAGCTGACAAAATTTACACTTGGAAAGCTAAATATCACAGAACCCTTAAGCTCGGAGTTGTTTTAGAGTATTTCGACATAGCGGAAGAGAAATGATATGGAACAATGAAATAATTTCTCTTGTACTTCATATATTTTTTGAAATTTCTACATAGAGCAGGTCCAGTTTATTCAATTATTTTTGTCCTTCAGTTGGATTTGACCCTTTTTTCCACACTCCTTTGCCAGTCTATTTTTCCCTCTTTATGAACTATTCTAAACAGAAGAGCATGGGAAATAGAGGCCCAGGCATACAAGCTGCTGATACCTCAGTTACCTGCTCACATTACTTGAAGTAACTATCGTTTTTATATTGTCACTGGAATTCCCACTTTCAATTGATTTGGGCAAAACAGTCAGACAACTCGTCAAATTAGTGTGATAAGTACAGCCAAGTTAGATTTAATTAATTAAGATATTGCACATCTTGCAAAAAAGTTGTGGAATTCATGAAGTTAATAAAGAGACATTTGGAGAATGGATTCAATCCTTAGAGTACAAATTAAAAAGCCTCACATTTTCTGAAAACTGTAATATTCCTTTCTCCTCATATGCCATGGTACACATATTCTCCCTGACTCTGCCTCAATAATGAAAGGTGGTGAATAGATACACTGAATTGTTGAGTGTGAGCTTTCATAGCGGCTGGACTGGAAGTTTGAAGGGGAAGAGGCAAAACTCACCCTAGTCTTAGTGTCTGCGCATGACAGATGGGACTTGGGAGAACCCTGAACCTCCTATAATACTTTAAAGTACTATTTGGTGTTATTGTCCCCAAAGTTCTCAGATAAATGCATAGCACAATGGATCTTTAAGAAGAGCAGACAGCTATCACATTGATTCAGAAAAAGAAAATCCGAAGAAAGAAAATAGCAGAAGCTGGTTTTAAATGAAGATTTATCAGCCCAGAAAATGATAGTCAATAAAGCCACAATCCAGTTCTTTGCTTTCCGGTTTGAGAAATCTATTTTTTGTTCATCTTGTAAGTAACTCGTAAACTAAGCAGAGTCTCATCAAAATAAATTCTCAGTCGGGGTCCACCAATTTTTTCTGTAAAGCCAAATAGTAAATAGTTTTGGCTTTGTAAAACAAGCAGTCTTTGTAAAGCTACTCAGCGCTGCCTCTGTAGCATAAAAGCAGGCACAGCCATTGCGAAATGAATGACGGTACCTGCGCTACTCTGCAGTGTTACTTGTAGACGCTGGCGTTTGTATCCCATGCACTTTCAATTCATCCATTGAGTTTTTTCAGTTATTTAAAAAAATCCATTTCTAGCCCGCAGTTCATTAGAAAGCAAACGACCTTCAGATTTGACCCATGGAGTCGGGTATGCCAACCCCTAATCTAACCCCACATTCTCTTCCTGAGCTTATTTCTTCTTTAAGAGGTTCTCTTGACAAGGTCATCTCTCCCTGATTCTTCATAAATCTTCTTTTTTACAATATCCGCTGTAAGGTTGTTGGGATGTGGGTAGAGGAAAAGCATATATTATTTCACACTGTTTGATTGCATGTCCCAGAAACCCAACTTAAAATGCTTTACACTTAATCCGATAGGGAATGCATTCTTCTTGGCTGGTTCATCAGAATAGGTATAGTATAAATGTTTACCTCTTGTGCACTGGGATCAGAAAGATTCAACTCTGTGACCAAGAGTGTGACCTTGGAGAAATTATTTCCCCAGTTCTTACAGTGATTACTCATTTTCGAAGTTCTGTGTGTCTACAGTAGTTGAAAGAATACAGTGAGATAGCATAGGCGAAGTGCCTACTGCATAGTATTTTAAAACACACTTTTTCTTTTTTAACCTTAACTTCACTTTACCCCTTTCACTTTTTGTTGTTAATAAGAAAGGATTCATTCTTTGCGCTCCTACTCTCTTTACAACATTCCTTCCTGCCTACTCATTACCTAATTCCTAGAATCTCTCCAGTACATAGCAGTCATTTCTGACATTTTATTTCTCTTGCTTGCTCTCCACAGCTGAAGCACCCTCGCACCTTTGGATCTCTTATGGCTTCTAACATAGCACTGGCCACGCAGCTGCTCTGCTCCATCGATACTGCTGATTAACTTTCTCCTACTAATACATGCATTTGGTCCAATAAACCCATCTTAAATTGTTCATTTCTGTATCTTTCAGAAGATGTTATTACCCATTATTATTTTCAAGAAAATAATAGAGTATAATAGTTATTTAATCATACTTTATGTAAATTTTGCTGTTGGTATATAGAAATAAGTAGGAAATATTACCTTCATTTAGGAATTTTAATTAATACTTTCAATTGGATAATTAATGTCTGAGTCATTAGTACATGTGCCCTTTATTTTATATAACTTATTAAATATGGATTATTTTTATTAGTTTCATTAAAACATAATGAACATTAGCAATTTTCTATATAATTCAATGAACTTTGGTGAAAAAAACAAAAACAGCCACGTAACCACAATCATCATCAATTCATAGAAAATTATTTTCGGCCCACAATACATTCTCCAGTGTCTGTGTAATCACATTCCTCCCCAAGTGATCTGCTTTCTCTCCTTAAATTTTGTCTTCTTCAGAAGTCATTTTAAAGGAAACCATGGAGCATGGCATCTCTTGAGACTGGTTTCTTGTATTTAGCATAAAGATTTTGTGATCCATCCACGATACACGGTTCTGTTTGACCAATATTACGTAATTTATTATATTGTCACATTACATTAGTGCTATGTTAATATTCTATTGTCTGGTGTATTAGGTTTGTTTATCATTCACTAGTTGGTGATAATAGATGTTCTGTACTCCAAGTTACTGTAAGCAAATCTTCCAAGAGCATTGGGGTATGAATATTTAAATGAAGAATATATGCGTGGCAGTGCAGGTAGATACATAAACTTCATTTTCTCCATGAATGTAATTTGCTTTTGCATTTATGGCTATGAAGTTATCTGAGAGTCTTCTTCTATTTATGTAATCATTCTATGGTTAAAATATACATAATTTTAACACTAGTATCTATAGTTTGTTTACTTTCTGGAATGACATACACATCCTTCTTTTCTGTATAGAGATTTTTTTAACATACATTTTCTTCATGTCAGAGTGAAGATTCCTTTCACGTCTATTTGAAAATAAAATACAGGGTGAATAATGTTAATGAAAAGTTCATACCAAAAACACTGGTTATATTAGTTTTTTTTTTTTTCATTTGTTTGAACTATCTTTTCTTAACCCAACGAGATAAGCTATATATCTATATATATATATATATGTATTCTCTAGTTAAAATAACTTGAATTTTTTCAAATTTGTTAAATTTGAAAATTTACCAAGTTAATTGACATATTTTAGCTGATAATTGTTGTAAATCTCGATTTATAGTAGAGGCTCATGCACCTGTGCTATAAGCCATCATGATATAATTGTTTTACTTGTCCATATAAATACTAGCAAAATTATTCTGAACACTTTTTCCCTACCTCCATTCCTTTTAAAGAGGTAGAAGAAATATTGTTGCATATACAGTCATTGAAACAGAATTGACATTATGATGAAATTGAAAAATAAACTAGGCTTTTATATATATATATATCATTAATGATGAAAATGTATTGTTTGTTTCTAAAACGATATCAAGAAAAGAGGAGCTGCATCTCCAATCTTATTTATCTATCTGTATATTTATATATGTATGTAAGCACATGTATATGCAAATATAAGTGCATACAAGATATGTAAGTATATATTTATAATTATTTTATAAATAAGTTTGATATTCTCCAGATTCTATATAAATGTGATCTGGAAGTAGTATATGGAAGCTGACCTTTCTCAACCAAGATTCCACAAGGAATTAAGCATCTGAGTGGTGATTATTTTTTTCTAGTGAGTACTATTCTAAATGAGCAGAGAGCATGTTAATTATTTGCAGTATATACAATATATGCCTTAAGGGCATTAAGGATTAAGTCTTTTTAATAAGCAATATATTGAAAGCATTATTGCATCTCAAAGTTTAATCTCCAATTTTATTTTAATCACTACATATTCCAGAAGAATAATATAATTAATTTAACCTCTACCTCGATACTTTGTGTTTGAATTAAAGTTTCATTGGTATTTTCAATATCCTTGCCAAGAACATTAATAGACAGACATGTATGCATCGTCTAAATTAACATCTTTACGCTAAAGTCCGGGAGGTGGCATTTCCTTGTGAAAGAATCAGCAGGAATAGCTTTGCTCATTGTCCAGATGCCCTCCAAAAAGCGCGTGCTAGCGTGTGCTGGCCTCATCTGGCCCGCTGAGCACCTGCTGCCAAGCTGCCTTCTTAGGTTTGGTGCCCTCTTTGGTGTCAGTTGCGCTTTGCCAGACTCCTGAGCTTCCAGTCGCTGGACTGGCAGCTGCTCCTCTGTGGAGCAGGAAGAACAGTCCTTGTTCTGGCCTGTCTTTCTTCCTTCCTGGAGTCTGGTTCTCTTTCCGTCTTTGTGAAGGGCGTTCAGTGTGCCAGCGTCAGTGTGCTCGCGTGAGGAATAGCATTCTTACATCTCCATCTAACCCACTGCAGGAGACACATGTTGCCAAGTAGAGGGATCCAGCTTCCCAGCCCCAGTCTCTCTTCAGTGCTTCGGAGGCACAGTCATTATTTTCACCTCCTGCTGAAGACGTTAGCAGAGGTCGAAAAAAAAAATCTTTACCAAAGGCTGATAAATAGCAGGTGTGCAGAAAAACACATCCGCCTGCTCATTGGCTGACTCACTTAACACGCAATTAACATGTTGCCTAAGCAAATACCCAGTTCTTTCTCTTTGAGAGATTTCAACTTGGGCAAGTTCTAAGACTCCATACCGTTTGCTGTTTTATTATTATTATTATTCTGGGAGTAATAGGAATTCGTGCATTATCCAATTAATCCTCCAAATGGCTTCCCCTTTTTCTTTTCTTTTTTTGCAAAAGGACATTGCCTGCTGTTAAGTGCTGAACTGCAAGTAGCATTTTTACACTAGACGAGAACAAATTCAGACTTTCCCATAATAGAGAATGTGTTACATGTGAACCTTATTAAAAAGTCAAAACCGTATCAGATACCACCACCGTATCGTTCTCTAGTCTGCCGTTGACTAGACGTAGGCGCATAATGGGCTCTGAGGCCCGGCAGCCAGACTGACTGTGTGAAGAAACAGGCCCACCTCCAGTGGCCATGGTCTCAGGGAGTAAGTCAGCTCAGTCCCGCCGGAATGGAAAGCCCCTCGTCTTAGATGTGGGGTTCTCCTTAACTACCACGCACCTGTTTGTATGGAAGCTTCTTTGTTCAAGAACTGACAAACAAGATTCATGGGGAACAGTATTTACAGCGTTCCATTTTGACTCGAGCTAGAGCTATTCTCCTGCATGGCTCTCTCCAGCTAACCCAGTAGAAATCTGGCATGCCTTCGTAGTCCTTTACTTTTCGGATGAAATCACCAATGGCAAAGGGAAGAATGAGGTTCTGTAGCTAGTTCTATGATCTTTCTAATTTGATTTGTATATTTAAGATAGTCTTTTCAAATGTGTGTGTGTGTTTACATCGCGTTAAGCAGAGTTGCTTGGACACATCCTATCACTATAAACAAAGACTGTCGTTAGCCATGTCTGCTGGGGGACCCGCACCCCCTGTTTGTGCTGCGTCAGTCGGAGGTCTGCAACGTAAAGGCTTGCTCTGATGCTGCTCTGGTATATCGCACGAAGGCATTACGCTAACAAGCACCGAAAACGAGTGCCCTTGGACATGGGGAGCACTCACTGGAACACTCGCCCCTCCGGGAGAAGGAAAGTCTGCAGAGAGAAAACTGGCTGACCTCGCCCAATTAACATGGCTCGAGGCAGGCAGCCGGCTGGCAGGGGCCATCTGGGCTTCAGGGCTGCGTCCGGGCTGCAGTCCAGGTTATGTCAACAGGACCGCGCTGCGTGCCTCTCGTGGTTCTACCCTGGGCACAAGAGAAAGAGGGCAAAGTGAGGAGAGGCTGCGGGCTAGTGCTTCTCTGTACTGGAGAACTTTGATTTTCCCTTAGGGTTTGCGCTCTCTCTGAGCCTGTACACAGTGCATGGATCTTGGCAAACAGACCAGGAAGACGGGGAAGTCCTGGGATTGCCACAGTACTTCTCCAGGGGAAACTGACACGCCTCAGTGACACAGCATTCCAGTCTGAAGTTTAACTAACAGAGCGTCCTTAGTCTAGAATTCGAGCCACACTGTAGACGGTTCAGCGTGCATTGAAAATAGCCTCCATTTCATTTTCTGTCTTTCTTTGTGTTTAATAAAAGAAAATGAAAATTTCCCAAAGCCTCCTATGAAAGATGCAGAATTCTGCTTTCTGTTTTGGGTAGCATCTGTAGCTTGCAAGTAGGGGCAAAAGAGTTTAAAATAAATACAGCTTTTATTTCTCAGGGTGATAGACAACCAATTAACAAGGGACCCAGGAGACATCTGGGTGCTGTGACTTGTGATTTGTGCTGCCTTAGCTTCTGCACTTACAAGCCCCCAGTCTGCAGGGGCTGGCCGGGTGCCTTCTGGGTCAGGGAAGCCTTCGCGGCTTCAAGTACATCCCAGGTTTCTGGGTGATTCTGCCCCTTCCTCTGGGTCTTGTGAGGGAAAAAACTGCCAGATCTTATCAGACTTCGTTTAAGTTCTATAAAACTGATAATCACTCATATTACTACGAATAATGGAGAGTATTTAGCAAAATCCCTGACACAGAAAAGCGCCTGATACTTGTACAGGAACTTAAAATACCATGTGTCATGAGACAATGTCATTCTTTGAGCAATCAGATCTTGTATCTCCTTGGGGAATCCAGGCAGACGGTACGAAGTGAAAGAAGCAAGCAAGAGCACTGAATTGTTTTAAGCCTTATCAAATGGGGAAAATAGATTATTAGCTCAATAGCTGTTCAGTTATAAAGCCTTGGGAGTTCCAGTCCATCTATTGATACATTTTACTTTAAAAATCTTCTTTAGCTAAAAGATACTATAAATGCATAACAAATTTATTTGGGCAGTGCTTCCAAGTCATCATACATAGAGCTATGATCTTTGTTTAAGTCACTTCTTGTCTTTACGAACAGTATGAAGGAAAGCACGTCTTCATTTTCAAATTTGGGCAGCTGAGACCGGGGCACCTTCAGTAGCTTCCCCACAATGTAGATAAGAACAAGTGAAGTCAAGTTTTAAAAATTAATAATACTTGAACTCTAGCTTCATTGAAGGAAATTATGTCTGCTTTTGTCTGAGTCAGCACGTGCATGGTCCAGCTCGCCCAGGACTATGAGTTCTTATAATTTATTGCTCTTCATAAACACAGTTTTGTGCGGCTTTGTCCAGAAGCAGTCTATATCTTTCTTTGATCTTTTTTACATGACATGGCTTACACTGATTGGGGGTACCTATTCCTACACCTCTTCAATGGTGCATCTGACTATATACCCACAACCAAAGCACCGGTGGCCTCCATTGTCATTGGCTCAACCTCCTTCGGCTTCCCAACCCGACCCTCTGCCTTTGGTGGCCTCGGTTCTGTAGCCAGATAGCTGAGGTTCGTTTTGTTTAGTTTTATCAATTCCTTTGTTTTGCTTTTCTGTGTTCTCCGTACAAGTAAAATTATCCAGTATTTGTCTTTCTTCTTCTAACTTATTTTGCTCAGCATAGAGCCCTGCAGTTCCATCCACGCTGTTGCAAATGGCAAGGGCTCGTCTTGTTTTGTCGCTGGGTAGCACCCCTGTGTACATCTTCTTAGTGCACCGGTTTGTCATGGGGCACGTGCGTTGCTTCCATGGCTTGGCCACTATAATGGGCACTGCAGCGAGCGCAGGAAAGCATATATCCCTCTGAACTAGGGTTTCTGCATTTTCAGGTGGATATCTAGGAATGGAATTGGTGGGTCTTATGGTGTTTCTGTTTTCACTGTTTTGAGAAACCTTCATCCTGTTTCCTGTGAGGTCTGGATTAGTCTCTATCCTATTAACATTGTAAGAGAGACCCTTTATTTCATCCCGTTGCCAACGTTTGTTGTTTTTTGAAACATTTCATGGGGGGGAGGGTGGTGTCTTACTGTGGTTTTGATTTGCATTTCCCTGATGATAAAAGATGCTGAACATTTTTTCACATGTATATTGGCACTTTTGTTTTTGCTTTTGTTCCTTTCCATTGCATTTGAGACATCAAAAACATTAAAGAAACCAACATTGTGGCATCCGTTGCTTATGATTTTTTCTATGCAGTTTATGGCTTCTAGTCTTACAAACAAGCCATAATCCATTTTGAGTTAATTTTTGCGTATGTTATAAGAACCGTCTATTTTCAGTTTACTGTATGGGCCGAACAGTTTTCCTGGCACCATCTGTTGGAGACTTCCCTTTCTCCAGTGTGTAGGCTTATCTGCTTTGTCAGAGATTGACTGTCCGTGTAAACGTGGGTTTATTTTAGGGGTCTAATTTGTCCATTGAGCTGCATGTCTTTTTATTTCAGTAACATACCGGTTTGATTACTATAGCCTTGAGATATAGTTTGAAGTCTGGGCATAGAATACTGCCGTTCCTCTTTTTTGTCAAGAGTGCTTTGGCTATTTGGGGTCTTTGGTGGTTCCTCATAAATTCCAGTGGTGTTTGTGATCTGTTTCTTTGAAGCTTTCCATTGGAACTTTTATAGGGATTTCATCGAGTCCCTCTGTTGCTTTGGGTAAGGTGGACATTTTAACAATGTTAGTTCTTCCAGTCTATGAGCAGCAGGAGCTAGCTTTTCATTTGCTTGTGTGTTCTGTTTATTCTAGTAGAGTTTCATTAATTCACAGTTTTCGTTGAATAGACGTTTCATCTCCCATTTTAGGCTTATTCCTACATAACTAATACTTTTGATTCTACTCTAAAATGGCTTTTTTCTCTCTTCATTATTCCATATTAGAGTGCAAAAGACATTTGGACATACTGGTTTTGAAGCCTGTTACTTTACTATACTGATTTATTATTTCTAATAGACTTTTAGTGGAGTCAGAGTAAATTGCATTATATTCAACTGATTTAACAACCATACAGAGTTTCAAGAGTAATTTCTATATTTAAAAAAATGTGGACTTTTATAATCATGCCAATAAAATCCCTTAAAGTGCTCATTTAATCATCAGGAAAATTTTCAAACAATATAAGAAACAAATTCCTTTCTTTCTTAGCTCAGAACCCAAGTACCTTAGATATTTATGCAAATTGTCTGCTCACATATTTTATCTACGATAAATTAACAGTTTATTTCCATTATCTTGAACTATTAATTATGTTCTTCATATTTAATGCAATCTAATAATTTCTGAAAGTAAATATAGTGCACATAACAACTTTCTTATGCACCCCTGTATACTTTTATAGAAGGAATAGAAAATTGCAATCTAACAGCATCTTAAGTTCTTTGATTGTGTCAATATATATTTTTAAAATTATTTTATAATAGGAAAAAATTAAAGCATTATCAAAATATTATGATAGGCTTTTATTCCTTAGATCAAAAGTAAACATTGTTCCTTATAGCTCTGTTTTATATATATATATATATTGAATTACATAATTGTAATTCATTGCAGAGTTGAATTACAATTCAGCAAACTACTCAGTACCTAGTTTTATGTATGTATATTGAAGAAATAAAACCATAAAAGATACACAGTATTCTGTCTTAAAAAAAATGAAACACTAGTTTTCATCTGTCTACCTATCTACCGACCTACCCACCCGATTATTTATAGAGGAAATATAAAGAAATATACTGACAACCAAATAATTCAAGTGGCTGGTTAACCAGAATATAATGTCTAGGGTAATCCTGATCACAGGTTATTGGATATATATTTGACAATGTCTAGAGATATTTTTTAACTGCCATAACTAGGTGGGGGCAGGGGAGAGAAGGAGAAATGTCTGATGTGTAGATGGCAGGAAAGCATCCTACAAAGGACTGTTTCGTGCCTGAAATGTGAATAGTAGCGAGATTAAGAAAACTTGATGCAGATTTAAAAAAATCTTACTGCATTAAGATAGTATTTTATATCAGCCATAAGTTCATATAATTTGCACTCTTTAGTTTTTAGAGCCTTGAAATATATATATTACTAGAGAGAACTCACTCCCAGAAATGAAGCTACTGAGTAACCTAATGAACTACACTTTGGCAAATGGTGAAATTGGAAAAGAAAGCTGTAGGAGATAAGCAAAGAAGGGATGGTACTTTGAAGTTATTAAAACTGGAATGGCCCCATATAGGCCAGCACCCCAGTGTTCTCATAAAGAGGCTTTTACACTATCTAATCAAAATGTGTTCATTTAAACATAGTGTAACAACAATGTCAACATTATTAGGATTTCCTTGGTCACCTTTCACACATGTATTTTCGTTTTTTTCCCTGATGCAGTAATTGACAGAAATACTGGTGCAGGAGAATACTTGTGCACTTGTAAAGCACGGCTATTGCCCTGTGTTTTAAACTTGTGGCAGTAATATCTGAGGACTTTATTAGTTAGCAAAATTATTACTCTATTGCTGCCTTTCTACCACTGAAAGGTACATGTATTTTTCCCCTAGAGTGATTGAAGTGTTCATTTTGATAGCTTTTCTTTGTAATCAAAGTAAAAGTTCAGTAAAAGTAAAAATTCCAAAATTACACAATTAGACAAAACCTCAAAATGGGGATCTGAAAGCAAAGAACTAGCAAAAAAAAGAAAAAGAATGATATGTTTTTATTAACAAGTCTTCATGACTGACTTTGAATCAGTAGTCTCAACTGAAATAGATAAGACAAAAGAAATGTAACTTACCTTACAGGTCCTCCTAAGTTATTATTTAAAATTCTTGTTCACTATGGCATTCACTCTCTGTTTACTCAGCAATTTTCACAATTCCAAGGGGTATGATGGAGAATGAAATACCTAAGGTTTCCACCATAAGAAAATGTACATTGTTATAGAGAAGAAAACCAGTAAGGAGATAAGTGGATCTATATCTCGACAGTGGGAGAGAAGGGCAAAGCATTGAAAGGGCTTGTTTAGGGTTAGTTGACCAGAGACGACTTCCCGGAGGGAGTCATTTGAGCAGAAATTTGAAAGAAGTTAAATTACCGACCCATGGAAGTGTCTGGAGAAGCATGTTTTAGGCTAATATTAAAATAAACATGCATCTTAAATTGAAAAGTAACAGCAAGAAGACCAGTGCAGCTGGGTGGATTAGAGAAAGGTAAGACAGTGTTAAAATTGAAGAGCTAGCCAGGGGCAAAATCAGGTTAAGCTTTATAGGATTTATAAAATTCTAGTCTATTACTAAGAATTGAGGTTATAAGAAAACATTTTATTTCACTAATGATGAAATAACAAAATACTGACTTTGTCATCAGAAAGGAATTAAACATTCCCTTAACACTGCAGCAAGTTGGAAATGACAAGAACAGTGATGTGAATTGGTACTGTCATGTAACTTAAGATATCCTCAACTCTCCCAGGGGTAATATTTATTTTTTAAAGTTCCGTAATATACATTAACTTGAAAAGTTTTATTTTTAAGTGGGTGGCAATGCCACATCTGTACCATAAGCATAGATCCCAGCCCCTGCTTTATAAGGATATATATAACCAGCTAGGAAGATTATACATTCCACATAAAGCCAAAATCAGTGAGAGAATATAAAGCCCACAGAAGAGGCCGTGTGGTGTGGGTGATGAGTAGGGAATAGGAAGACCAAGTTATTGACTTAAAATCCAAACTGGGACATTTTTAAAGTGAAGGGGGGGGGGTCTATAATTATGTTGGGGGGAATGGTGTAAACTATCATTGTTCTAAGCAAATCATGACATAAGCTAATGATATGTCTATAAAATTTCAAAAAAAAATAGTTAACAGTAAATTGAAGTGACTCTGGAGCCTTCTTCAGAAAATGGAAGTATCGCCCTTGGCTTATGTCTACGCATGTGACTGGGCCGCAGAGAGTAGGGATGCATCTAGCGCTACACCTAATAACTAATAGTAATTCTCTCCAACGTTATGAGAGAAATGACTTTGAGTATCATCCTGTCTGAGACAGAGCACTGATTACTGAAGAGTAAAAATGATGTTGAATGACTAAGAAAGAGATGGAGTGAGGAGTAAGAGCAGAGAAGACTAGAAATTTTAAATAGCGTGAGAAAGGGTCTCATACAAAAGAATTACATAAGGTCCATAGAAAGCCATGTAATGTGAATAAAGTAAAACTACTCTAAATTGGAATTTGATAAGAGATGGAAATATTAAGGAAAATGTTTAGTATAAAATGCATCAGTATTTTGATTCTGTATAATCTGTTCAAGCGAGAATATCGTATGGGTATACTACTACATGGAAGGTTATGGGTAGTTGTGTTTTTAAGTAAGAAACAATGTTTATGTGGTTTTTAGATGATTACTAGATTGATTCTTCAAAGAAGGAAATGACAAAAATGATATATGTATGTATACAAAAATATGTGCACACATACCATACATGTATATGTGAGAATTTTAGATAAAAATGACTTCTTATGAACATTTACTGTAATATTGAAATTATGTTGCCTGTTCTGAAATTTCTCCCTAAATCTTTTAAGTTAGGTATTATTGTGATCGCTTTGCAGGTGACTAATCAGAACTGAAGAAGTCATATAATTAGCTGAATTCTGCACAGCTATGAGGTGATGGTACAAAGATCCAGACACATTTTTGCCCCAGTATAAAATCCATGGATTTTTCCAATGCCATTTTACTGTGTGCACCTGTTATGTGTGCTCTCTGAGGTGAACCCACGTGGCTCAGTTCTTGCACAGAGAAAATAACTGGAATAGGGAACTAGGATATTTCACTCTACTATGATATGATTCATGTCTATACCATCAATATTCTTTTAAAAATTAATTAATATATATTTGACATCAATTATAGTTCATCAATATTTTAAGCTTTTCTTTTCCACCAAAAATAAAAGATAAGTGGTAGCATTAATAAAAAAACTACCTCCTTGCTCTGCCCATTCTCTGCAATGGTGTGCTCTGATACTTCTTGGTTCATTCATTCAGCTTGCAGTGAGTGGAGATTTTCTCCAGATTATCCCTGTAAGTGCGAATCTCTCATTTTCACCTTTAACAGCCAGCTCCTCCATCAGTGCTTTGTGAATTAGTGTACCTACCTAATAACCAGTTTGTATTCTTGAAATTATTTAACCCTCTTGGGTTCCAAGGCAATTATAGTATTTTTATTTCAGCTATAACAGTTCCTAGTAATCATGTGATTTTGGAAAATATCACAGAGTCATTACCAGAATTACTAATTAAACCAAAAAACTAGTAATAGAAGCTTAAAAGAGAAAAATATACCATGGAATCCACACTTGTGAAGAGTGCATAGAATATATGTAAGTAATCCTTACTCAGCAAAGAAGATTGAACAGGTTAGGTTTTCAAAAGTAAATCCCTTTGATTATGCTCAGTGAAATAATTCAGAAGGAAATAGAAAAATATAAGGTGGTTTCACTTATAGGAGGAATATAGGGGAACCAAGTAGGGAACCAGAAAAATGATAATAACAATAAATAAAAACCAAAATTAACAGGAACATTATAAATTATAAATTAATGGGGATGTTATAAATCAGAGATATTCAGCAGGGGAGGGGAGAGAGCAGGATCAGAATAGGGGAGGGAGGAGCACAAGGGACTGTGGGATGGTCAGGGGTGTCTTGGTGGCGGGAATTTTATAGGGACTGCACCTGAGAGCAGATATCAAACATTGTACAAAAATGAACAATGATGTGTTACATATATTTTTAAAAAGTAAATATTTTTTTAAATTAAATCCCTTCTGTATGCAGGAATTAGACAAAGTGCTTAAAGATTAAAGCAGTAAGGGAACTGACCAAAAAGTCAGCTTAGGAAACTAAGCCTGGAAATTATTGAGTCAATAGAAGTTAAAAAGGAATATATGGAAAACTAACTGACTTTGAGAGAATTAATATGTTTTTCTTTTAAACATTTTATTTCCTTGATATATGCATGACATATATCTAAATGGTATCAGTTATATCCATTATGAACAGTAGAATCAGTATAATGGTCATTTTTAATCAGTTTAAATTGAAATTTTTTTAAATTTTGATCTATAAGACATATGTAAGGCACATTTTTTGTTGTTTTCTCTGTGTTCTTTAATTGCTCAAAAGCTCCAACTTATTCAGTACTGAACTTTGTCATAATGTCTAGTTCACAAATATATTTTAATAATTAGAAGAGATTAGCTATTTTCAGGCTATGATACAAACAATTACAAAATTCAAAAACAGTCTGATTTTTTGCAGAAAAAATTGTATTATTAGAAAATAAAATCTAAGTAGTTCTTGTGCCATTTATCTTATTAAGTATAACTCATGCCAACTTTTATGTATTTTCAAAGATATTCACTATAAAAGTTCTGGCCAAAATTTCATTCTATGTGAATTAATATGAATAAGAAGTTGAAGATTTATTATAGTAATTACATATCAACAGAGATAAATATGTTATATATTATTAGGATTTTTTCTGATGCAGGTAAGCTGTAGGGGCAAATCCCTAGAGCAGAAAATAAACCATTTCATTACCTTTTTTGATAAATAGACAATATCCACTTTCTAAATGGTGCATGGCAATATGACAAGTAAATTACCTTCATTAAAGATTTGCATGAAGGATTAATGAGCATTAGTTAAAGCGTAAAAGCACAAAAATCGTTTATGAAAAATTACATGAGTGTAAGAAGTTGGACGGCAGAGATTCTTGCTATAATAATTTATCTTACCTGAAGATTCTCCACTGCACTTATATGATAAATGTGACCCAAAAGCAACCGAAGCTCCATATTTAACATACAAAACTCAGGCAAATTATAGCTCTAGATGGTTTCGTCCTCTGTGACTCACCTACCGAGAAGGGGGATCATTTATAAAACTCACGTTTGTTTCTATTAATATTTACCGTGCAATAAATCTTCAGATTTACACCATAAAATTTGCATCACATGAAATTAAAAGGAGAAGTTTCTGGGTTTATCTCCTCAGGTGTAGTTCCCTGGAGTTCCCTGAGCATCACAGCCCATGCTCCATCTCCACAATCCCTCCTCTGAATGCTATTGAAAAATTAACAGCGATGTAAGAAAATAATTTCATAAAATAAATGAAGCTACTTTTTAAAAGTTTATAGCAAGTAAAAAGTGTTGAGTGTTTCAAATACTTACCTTATGACTTTGTCTTTCAAACAAAGATCTAGAGTAAATTTAAGTTTTATATAAAATGTCTTTTGGTTAAAGGTAACATTTTGCTACATAAAACCTAGGAAAATGGCATTCTTTAATTCTGCTAATCAAGGTTGTTTGTTACTGTTGTTGTTCTGATGTTCTGATGTGAAAAGGACAGACTTAGGTTATCTTCCTCATGTCTGATGGATGCAAAGCTCAGTTTTCCAGCACTTCTCCTTACATATCATTTTTTAAAATGTATTAATCATACAAGAGCTGGGGTACAGGTCAGAAATGGGGGGTGAGAGGAGTCACCAGAGACAGAGCGGAGAGCAGAACAGGCAGATGGACTGAAACACACTGCTGAGGGGAGCAGCGGGAGGCAGGAGAGGTCTGTTGCACCATGAGGGTCAGCTCCCTGGCTGGGGATTGAACTCGTGCTGCAGCGGCTGAAGAAGCCCCACAGTCCGGGCTCAGCACCTGGCGCCATGAGGGAAGCCCTCCCTGCATCTTTGTACTTTATGTTGTGCTCTTCATAAGTCTGCCCAGCTCAGTGAAGACACTTTCCTGGGGAGACTGCAGGCACGGAAATCCTGTTGTTGATCATGGGCTGATCTGTGGCTGCAGCACGAAGTGTGGGGCGGGTACAGTGAACGTTCCTTAAGGCCTGAGTGGGCCTTGTGCAGCTGACACCGGTGTCCAGTAAATGCTGCCCCCGACCTGATGGAGTTTACAGTTCAGCAGAGTTAATTTTAAACTCCCTGAGCAGAGCAAGACATCTAGGTTGCAGGTTGTATTTTGAATAGTTAGAATGACCTTAATAGCTCGACACAGAACTCCTGGGAGAGGGGTGTATGTGCGGTGTGTATGTATGTGTTTGTGTGCGGTATGTGCTGTGTGTCACATGGTGTTTGTGTGGTATGTTTGCGTGGTGTGTGGTGTGTGGTGTGTGTGGTGTGTGTGGTATGTGGTGTGTGTAGTGTGTGAGTGGTGTGTGGTGTGGTGTGTATGGTGTGTATGTGTGGTGTGTGTGGTATGTGCAATATGTGGTGCGTATGTGTGGTATATTGTGTGTGGTGTGTGGTGTGTAGTGTGTTTTTGTGGTATGTGGTGTGTATTGTGCTGTGTGGTGTGTGTGGTGTGTGTGGTGTGTGTGTGGTATGTGCAATATGTGGTGCGTATGTGTGGTATATTGTGTGTGGTGTGTGGTGTGTAGTGTGTTTTGTGGTATGTGCTGTGTATTGTGCTGTGTGGTGTGTGTGGTGTGTGTGGTGTGCAGTGTGCTGTGTGCGGCATGTGGCGTGTGTGGTGTGTATGTGTGGCATGTGTGGTATGTTGTATGTGTGGTGCATGTTGTGTGCATGATATGCAGTGTGTGATGTGGTATGTGTAGTGTGTGGTGTGTATGTGTGGTATGGTATGTGCAATATGTGATGCGTGTGGTATGTTGCATGTGATGCGTGGTATGTAGTGTGTTTTGTGGTATGTGGTGTGTATTGTGCTGTGAAGTGTGTGTGGTGTGTGTGGTATGTGTGGTGTGTGGTGTGTGGTATGTGTGTGTTTGCATGCTCTACAGTGTGAAGCATTCCTCAGACAAAATAAAAAGAGCGACTGTCACCCAGGTGTGTAATCACTTGAACTCTGGACCTTGGGTTTCACTTCCTTAGAGTATGTGAGCTGTGGCTCATGAGAGATAACTAGTTTCAATTGTAAATATTCTTTATTTTTTTGTTTTGCTAAGGTACTTTGAATCATATGCACATAAAATTTTATTTTTGTCTTGGTGACATAATTCTGAAGCAGAACTCAGCTGCTTCTGATGCCAGATGACAATGAAAATACATCTCTCAAAAACACAAAAAATAAGAGAATTAGTACTTTGTTTTGTTCAGCTAAGATAACTGAAATTTAATGTATAATACAATCTGTCTTTGTAGTAAGGCAGTGTCATTTTTAAAGCATGACAGATTACTTTCTGTTGCGTTCTTCACAACATCTTTAAAAATACCTTGATTCTTTCAGCACCAGTGTCAGTGAAAAGCTTTGTTTTATTGGTATTCTCAGGGCCTTTGCTTCTGACTGTGTTTTACAGGTGAAAATTGTGACACTTGTAGAAATTAAATGCAGTTTGTACACTGCTCAAGGTGAGTCTATGTTGCACCAGATTTGGCCTTTTACAAGCTCGGATTGTAAGCCTGTAGTTACTGTAACCTGATGGTGGGCCTGTAACCGCCCTTGCTCAGACGGGCCTGTGTTGACAGTCTCCTTTAAATAGCAGATGTGAAAGAACAGCAAAGAATAAGCTCAAGGAAATGGGCAATTATAACCAAAAGCAAACAAAGAATTCAACAAGACCAAAAAGCCAAGATAAACCAAAGGGACCATGGCGGGGAGGGGAAGGAGGAGAGGGAGTGGGATGAGGGCAGAAAGAGCACAAGGGACTGAGGTGATGGTGCACGGGTGGAATGGTGGTGGGCACTCCCTGGGGAATACAAATGATGCCAAATATAATTAATTAAATTAAAAAAATAAAACCAGCAAGTGTGATCTCAGCACAGCTTTTAAACTAGCCCATTTCATGGATACTGAATTGGAGACCTGGAAAAATGGAATATAATACTGAAGCAATGTGATGTAGCTCCTGATAAGTTTAATAGTAAGTAGGCAAGTTTGAATTTTGCCTGGACATTTATTACTATAATTTTGCATCAGCTCCTTCAGCTGTTTGAACCTCAGACCTTTGATACACAAAATAATTGTAATGATTTTAGTAACTACATCTGGTTCTTTTCTATTAACCTTACATTGACTATCTCACACAACCTACAATTTCCTCCATTTACTGCATTTTACGGAGAAGACCGAGGGTTTATAAAAGTTGAATAGCTTGCCCAAGGGCACGTGGTCTGAGCCTTCGGCCCTGTGACTCCTGGAGAATCCCCACGGTAGCTGCTTTCCCAGAGGATCGCCCATCTACACGATACCGTTAAACGGGATTTCACATACACTGCTTTGCCACTACTTGTTCATTCTCCCAGATGTCTTGATCTCTGTCCACGTCTTAAATCTAGCAGCCAAAACGTCTTTATTCAATAATCTAAGCTGTCAGAGCAGCCCCTGTGAAGCGTCAGTGACACGCTGGACGGGAGCAAAGTGGCTGGTGCTCCGGAGCCTGAGGGGGAGGCTGGCCCACCTTAGCCCTTAGTGCTCCTTCACCCTCGTCAGATTCGCTTAGTAGAGTCAGGCATGAAAATGCTCCATGATAACTGATGGGGATGACCTTCCTCCTGCGCGCGTTGGAAGTACAAGTGATTCTTAAAGCTACCTCTGTTAGTTCTCGTGGTCTGAGTTTAGACTCCTTGCAAATATCATCTTTGATAACGTGCATCTTGGGCGTTTTACAGTAAATTTGCAACAGAGTTTAAAATCTGAAGAAAAACTCCTCTCACCATCCTTACAGTTTAGAGATTATGTATGTATATATGTATATGTTTATCCCAATCATTCATTTGTTCATCAAATATTTATTGAGCAGCTAGATGCCAGCAATCTATTAGTTTTTAAGAATAAGGTGGTGAAAAAAATAGATTTGGCTCTGCCCTGCCAGGAGTATCTGATGAGCAATAGTTGCTAAGACTTTCTAAATACAGAATGATGGTAGTGTCAGTTCTTAAAGTCATTTGGTTTTTGCCAACAACTTAGAAGGTCCCCCTATTTGGATTCTTCATATCAATTAATTCATTATAAAAGGGGGGTGGGAGTATAAGAAGCTGTAACAGATAATGAAACTGTAAAAGCATCTATGATTACAAGTCAATTAAAATGCTGTGAATACACTCTACTAAATAGTAACCAGTAAAGACTAATGCAAAATATATCAAACTTTAAGTGCGAAGCTGAAACCATGTTTTAAAAAAAACCTAAAAAATTATATTTTCAAGAACAAATTACAGTTATAGTTTTTTGACAGCTATAACATCAAATTTTACATTATAGTAATAACCAGATAATTAGAAAATCAGGGGTTTGGGTAAAAGCAACCTATTAGCTGAAATTTTCTGTAAATTAAAAAATTTTGTATATCATTAAAATAGAGACAGTGCTGATTGTAAGGTTTTGCTGATTGTCAGCATAGCTGACAAGGATAAAGAAAACAGACTCCCTAGAAGAGTTGCAGTATTAATTGGGTCAGTGAACAGTCTGTCATGTTCTCTCCAAATCCTTTGACCTGAAATTTTGACATGTATACTCATTATTAGGAAGAAGAATGGTTATTTTCTATCTTGCAGTCATATTAAGGAAAGTAATCGCATGTGATTACTCACGGAAATTTTTGTCAAGAGCTTCAGAGTCCAGTGTGGAGTTCCTTCTCCTTCCTCACACATTTTCATAATGGCCCTGCAGCTATGAGGAACGAGCATTTTGACCCTGTGGGTACTTCCCTTTTATACCTACAGATCTGGAAGTAGATCATTTAAATAATCGCCATATGTGTCTGGGGAGCAAAGAGGAGAAAATCTGTGGCACAGAATCGGCTGCAGCGATTGTGTGCAAGTCCGTGGTGTGTAGAGCCGGGCGTTGAATTAGGCAGAACCCACATCGATACTATTCCGGTGCCCAAATGTAGCATAGAGAGTAAAATAAAGACAACATACAGCTAAGCTCCCAGTGAAAACAGGGAAGTCGCCGGGTGTCAGACAAATGGGCACTAAAATCCAGGGTCTGGCATCCTCACGAACGTGTAGGGATAGCATTCAACTCGAGGCCCTCTTGGCAGGGAGGCGGATTCTCTAGAAGCCGTGGAAATGGAGCCCAGAGTTTAGGACGCCGAGGGTGACTGCTCAGTCTGAGGTAAAAGACACGCTGTTCCTTCTGGCTAGGAGCGCAAGTTGGAGAATAAGGCCAGGCCGGTGGCAGCTCCATCCTCAGGAAGCAGAGCGACCCACTAGTCTGTAGACCGAATGTGCATTCCGCACAGACCCCAAGACCCTGCAGCGATTCCACAGAAGGATTTTGCAAGTGGGTTCTCGGTAGTAGCCATAGCACAAGCATTGTCAAGGGCCACTTTTTAGATCCTACAGTCCTCCCCCTCGCTGCTTTGTCGGGCTCTACCCAGCAAGCAATAGCAGCACTATCCCCAGTCTTCGGATGAGAGGACGGACCCTCAAAGAGCTGGCTAAACACTGTTCAGTTGAAGGCCTCAGCACCTGGCCAAGTCAGGACGCAGCTCTGCAGACTCTGCCAGCCCCTGTGAGCGGAACTAGGTGCGGGAAGCACGGGAGCGGGCCTTGCACAGTAGAAGCGGTGCTTCGGTGCTCACAGCTCAACAGTGGATACGATAAAGGTACAAGATAGGGCTGTCCGAGCCGCTACCTGTGGACGTCTCTGGTTTTTCTCAGAAGTTAGCCTACGGCACCACGTGCATAAACTCATCTCTGTGAAGAATAATGGTTTTCCTGTACTGGACATATTATGCTGGCTGTAAATTCCAGCAGTAATAGTTTGGGAGGACTTGTTCCGAGTTAATGGATCAATAGATACAGTTTTAAAATGAGTGAGAATTTCCAGGTCAATAGTCTTTTAGTCTCTGCTTGAGTATCCGGAAAGGTTGTCAGGCTCCCTACTGAAAATTAGGCAGCACCAGAGGGATGAAAGTGTTTTTGACAACTCGTAGGATGAGAGAGAGGAAGGGGGAGAGAAGGGAGGGCAAAATACAAGGACTTTCAGGCCTCGCTGGAGATGAGAATCCTGTCTTGCGCGTCTCAAAACTCAAGTAGCAAAGCAGAGTCAGACAACACCAAACCAAACAAGCCCTAGCAACCTGACTGTGAACAGACTACAGACACAAGGGGGCGTGCCCAGGGGCCAGGTAAAGCACTAGGGGTGTGGGTGGCGGCACACCTGCAGGGTGTAATCACCCCACACCTCCAAACCACAGTGTTCTGAGCCGGCGTGACCTGAACGTCGGTAACTAAACACTCACTCACATGACCAGTGCTGCTAGCGCGGTAGCTCAGGAAAGGGCCTCGGACTCCTCTCTTACCTGTGATGTAACTCGTGGTTAAGGGACGTCCCACCTGCCAGTCTTCAACAGGAGTTTTCTTCCTTTTGTCCGGTGCTTTGCCCTATAGGAAGATGCTGGTATTGGAGTGATTAAGCCATTTAAGTCTATGGCTCTGTTTTCCTTATTTCACTTGATTCTTTCCAGTAGTTTCTTCCACTCACTCTGTGAAAATTTATCATTTTTACATGTACTTCATAGAGCTCTATATTCTTACCTAATTACCCTGATTAGTATCGGATACTTACATGGACTCAGTTATTCCAGTACACTGACAGCTCTCAAGCTTAACAGTCCTCGATTTCAGACACATTTTTCAAATGTGAAACTCCCGTTGAGTTCGAGAATTCCCCTCGTACTCAAAATGTTAGCAAGTGAGACAGTCACCTCTCTCATTAGACCTGCTTGAGTTCATGTACTTCCAGCGTGCACGTCTGGCCCCATCCGCTTCTGTCACTCAAGAGAGTATGTCCTGCACTGTTCGACTCTTACTGTGAATCTATTTCTTTTTTTATATAAGATTTATTCATTTACACATACAAGCACCGGGGTACAGGCCAGAGGTGTGGGGGTGGGGTGAGAGGATTCACCACAGAGAGCGGGGAGCAGAACAGGCAGATCAACGGAAGTTCACTGCTGAGGGGAGCAGCAGGTAAGGCAGGAGAGGTCTGCTGCGCCATGTGGGTCAGCTCCCTGGCCAGCAGCAGGAATCGAACTTGTGCTGCAGAGGCTGCAGTTTGTTTCATAGTGTGTTGCTTAACCCGCTGTGCCACCAGGGAGACCCTAAATCTATTTCTTGAACCAAGAACTTCTTGTGACTATCACGACTCTCATTCAGATTTCTTCAACCCTCATCTTCAGTATTCAGCAGTATTCTGTCATTGCCTCCTCAACCTTGCTTTTATTAAATCTAATCTCTGTTCAGGCTCCAGAATAACTGACCTTTGGGCACAGCTGTGTCAGCACCTGACTGGAAAGCAGCTGGTGGCGCTACCTGCCCAGCACTAACACATGTTCCTTCATGTCACACACACGTGGTGTTCCTTTGAGTTAGTCATTTGGATTGTTCTTCAGCCTCCTAACCTCCTCTCTCACCGCTTCCTTCCCTGGCTTTTTCTAATTGTGCCGAAGTGGTGTAGTGCTCCAGTCAGGCCGTCTGCCTCCTTATCTGAAGAGCGCTCATCATTTGCCTTCTCTGACTGCAACGTCTTTACTACCTGCACTCTCTACATCTGCTGAAGTCCAACAGTTCTTATAACACTCCCACATTTATAACAACACACTTGTCTCCCCTGGCCACCACGTTCAGATATAAAAACGCCTTCCCAGCTTCTCCGGATGAATGCCAAATAGTATGTTAAATTTAATCTGACAAAATTAAACTGCTGGTTGTAGTCAACCTACATCTCCAAAGAACTGTCTTTCTGCACTTCTCCTATTTCCCTGAAGGCAAATACATTCTTGTAGCTGTTCACTCAGACCCCAAGTGTTCATCCATGATGCCTCTTTTTCCCTCACATCTCATAATCAGCAGTTTCTCTCAACTCTGCTACTTTCCCCAGAACCCACCACACTTCACTGTTTCACCACCGCTGTCACAACCACTCTCGTGCAAATTGCTTATGTCATTGAATTCATGGCTATTTTGAAAAGCCTCTTAGGCTAGTGTACATTATTCCCCCTACAGTTCCTCCCCAACCCTGCTCTGTCCATCTCTACCCAGCAATGATACAAGGCTTTTAAAATAGGAATTCGGGGCCTCCCTGGTGGCACAGCAGGTTAAGCAACGCACTATGAAGCAAACTGCAGCCACTGCAGCACGAGTTCGATCCCTGCTGCCTGCCAGGGAGGGGACCAACATGGTGTAGCAGACCTCTCCTGCCCCGCCCGCTGCTCACCCTCAGCAGTGTGTTTCGGTCAGTCTGCCTGTTCTGCTCCCCACTCTGTCTGGTGAATCCCTCACCTCCCACACTCTGGCCTGCACCCCAGCTCTTGTGTGCATACATAAATAAATCTTAAAAAAATAAAATAAAATAGGAATTCACATTTTCTTCTCATCTCTGTCATCTCTAGCCCTCTTAACATGCTTTACTTTTCTTCACAACACTTATCACTGCTTGACACATACTTGTGTGTTTTTGGCTTTTTCCCACTATAATAAAGCTCCTTGAAAATGCAGACTTTTTTCTTTTTCACTTAGAACAGTGCCTGGACAATTGTGACTCTCAGTCAATATTTGGTGAACAAATGAGTAAAAAGTATAGCCTGGTGTCTTCTCTTTCAATTTTTGTAGGTTAACGTGGTTGCCAAAGCGTCTCTCCCCTATGCCTTCTTTTTTTTTTCCTTTTTTTTTATTAAAATATTTTAAAATTTACATATACTTGCCATTAATTGTAATCCTATGCCTTCTTTATATAGAGTGCAGATCTCTGTCTATTCCACATTGTTGCTTAGGTTTGAGTAAATCTCTCCCATTAGACTGATTTTTCAAGAATGGTAAAACTGTCATCTCTTTAATTTCAGTGCTAGTAAAGTACCAATCATCTAATACATATTCTATATCCATTGCAATTAAGTGGAAAAAAAAATGAAGAGATTTAACCAAGCAGCCCTAAGTTTATTTTAGATGTTCCATAATCATTAATGAAAACAGTCCATTGAATATCAAATATAAAATTATAGAGATCTTTATATCAGATAGTTATGGTCTTGCAATATTGAAATACTTGTTAAAGTCTCTGTTGTTTGAACTTGAACTGTCAATAAAACTAGGTATCTTTCAACAATTGAATTTTGTGTTTTTTCAGAGATCATCTATAGCTGGGTGTTTAATGAGTTCCCTTCCTTCGTGGCAGAAGACAGCCGGCGGTTCATTTCCCAGGAGACAGGCAACCTTTATATTTCTAAAGTCCAAACATCAGATGTTGGCAGCTATATTTGTCTGGTGAAGAACACAGTGACGAACGCTCGAGTACTTAGTCCTCCCACACCGCTCACTCTCCGTGACGATGGTAAGTGGATGGTCAGCCATCTTGAATGTGGAAAATAAGCAAGTGTGAGTGTGTTGACGCCTAGTATGAATAAAATAAAAAGGTGTTTTGTCATATTTCGAAATGCTACATTTTAAGTCTGAGATTTTGCATGCCTTAGAATAAAAATTTGGCGGGGGAAAGTGATATTCTATGAATGAGAAATATTACCCATAATGGTGCTGTCATGTGAAAAAGGAGAAGGATGAGCTGTAGTGAAGACGCCACAGTTCTTTTCTTTGATCCTTAGTGCTTCTGTGTAGCATGTGTGTATGAATTTTAAGCATTTGATGGGTTCACTTTTCATTACATTTTTATTTTAGCTAGTTTCAAATTGAACGCTCAGTCTTTAATACTTCATGTTATAGTTATAATTGTTATTATTACTTTTCCAATGATAGAAGCAGTTGGAGCTCTAACTTTTAAGTGCAATTCAGGCAGAAATGATGATTCTATAATTATAGGTATTGTCGTCTATATAAAGTATCTTCAAACTTAAATACCTCATTTGTAGTTATAGACATTTACAGTTAAGCATTGCATTAAAGAAATCAAGTGCTATAGCACAATTGATATATGTGTCTTGCTCTGTCATGCAATAAAAAAATCTATGAAGACATTATTAAAAAGTGAGCTTGAGAATCTTGATTGATTGTGTAGCTTAAAAAATAATCTATTTCGACTTTATTCTTTCATATGCTTAGTTTGAGAGTTTATGTTGCTGGAATGTATAGCCAGAGTTATAGCTTAAGATTTTTGCTGACCACTTGGTTTCTCATCTTATGTATTTAGACTTCATAGTATGTATATGTACTACGTGTGTGTGTATGAACATATATTGATAAGAAACCTTTGAGTGGTGACTACAATGCAATGTCTATTTGCGAGACGAGGAGCCCAGTATCAGAGAGATGAAGGAATCTGTCAGGGTCGCACAGCTTGGTAATGGAATGGAGCAGTAGGTGGGAAATACAAATGGAAACTGGGAGACCAGTCCAGAGAAACTAAGCCATGAGGTGATGCAGAACCAGTGAAAGCAGCAATAATAACCTTGGGAGTCAGGAGTCAGGCCTGAGATAGTAAGAATGTAGAATTACCAGGATATGATGATTAATTAAGTGTAGGGCTCTGGAGTAGGAGGAAGTGTTGACATAGTTCATTGATTGGAGATGCTTCTCTTCATAGGAAGAAATAACACAGGTGTGAAGAGCTAGATTGAGAAGTCAGCAAATATGTGGTAGTCAGTTTGGGATATGATGAAATGAAATGTCCAAATATTTAGGCATACATGTACCTAAAATGGAGAGGCAAGGGGCAGATTAAAGAAAAAGATTTAAAAGTCATCATTGTGTATTCCATAACTGTAGTTGAAGCGATGAGTGTGTATATTTTAAGCAAACTTGAACTTTATCTAAAATAGCCATAGAATGTAAAACAAAAAGGAACAAATACGCGTTTTTAATATTACTTTACGGTCATCATATTTTTGTTGTTGTTGTTTTAATTCTTTTATTGGAGTTTTTTTTTTTTTAAGTTTCTCGTCATCTATTTTAAAACAACAGATGAACGGCATATTAGATATGGAATGAGAGTACCAACTAATTCCAAACAAGTTTTTCATATCCATACATCAGAAATAGTTTTAAATGATTTCATAATATTAAATTTTTAGCCTTCTCTATTAGTCATCACAAAGGAGAAAACACATTGAGGGTGTTTAGATAGACACTCGGAAAAAAAATTCAATAGAATCATATTAATAACTCTTAAACTCATAAATGTTGGTTTCAGAACAAAATCATTTTCCCATGTTAATTAGTCATGAAAATTGATATCTAGTATGAAATACCAATAAATACAAGCAGAGGTGATATCAATTTTGTTATAAAATATGGCTATAAAATTTAACTGTCAAGTTTTACAAGACTTGTTTCAGGCTAAAGAATATAGTCCCATCTCATAAAGAGATGTAGTTTGGTAAGAGACAGAAGGTTCCATTTTAAATGTCAGAGTGTTAAGTTATTTATCCATTCCAAAAATAGTTAAGAGTTTGGAGGAGAAAAATCATTACTGACTATTTCTTCTACTTAAGTCAACTATGCTTACCAAAAAGTAGGAAGAGTCAAAGATACCGAATAAAAGTAACACTTCCATCAAATTTGAAGACAGTTTGAAGATTCCTACTTTGTTTTCTGACCTGCTTCTGCTCGTGGAAGGCTCTGCCCAGAGCTCTGGAGGCATTCCCAAAGCGGCTTAGATACTGAAAACCGCCCCCAAAACACAATTACTGAAAACAGTGGGCTGTTTCCTTTGTAAACTACACTCATCTGATCGTTTATTCCACTGATACACCCTGTGCTGTGTCACTGCATACGTGTGAAACGGGCGTCGCCTCCCCCTCCAGATTCTCTCTTCTTACCCTCCATCAACACTGTTGACTGCTCTTTTCTTTCACAAATATTTCTATTTTCAAAAAGTATCATTTGAGGAGTACTATACGAAAGACTCAACAAAGCAAATACAAATAACTTATTTTGAAGTTAGCACAAAATTAAAAGGAAACTGCTTAGGAAAACATCTATTTAGTTTTAATGGCATTGTTCAGTGAGAGTCGTCTTTAAGATCTGATGAGAACTTAGAAAGTCCACACTTTTCTATAAACTATTTAGGTAAACTGTAGTTCCGTAAACTACTGGGTTATTGTTTTCTTGATGATTACTTGTCTAATAATTTTTTATTTATCAATAATAGTAATATATCCATATCAAATGAGTGGAATGATTTATAAGTGGTGACAGGAAAAAATTAAAATCTACACACCTCACACCCTTCCAGCCCCAGTGCTAGAGTCAGGGTTTTATCTCTTTTAGTGAGAAGCTCATATAATACTAGAAAGTGATGATGTTTCTTGTTTAATCCAGGGTCGGCTTCCTCAATAGCTTCTGTTCAGCTCTATATTATATTTATATAAAATTTTCTGTTGCTTATCTTTTTAATTTTGATAATTCATTTAAATCTCTACCATTATCTTAACTACTGAAAATAATTCTTGACTTTCTATTAGATAAAATAAAGATACTCTATCCCGACTTTTTCCTTACCCTCCTAACTTTATGTCCCTCTTTGGCCTACCGCCTTTCCTCTGACATTCTCTCCTACAATGAAACCAAGTGTTCTAAACTTTCCTATAGACTAATGTAAAATAGAAAAATCAACAGACAGTCATATTATCTGTATTATTATTCTATCATCATCATTCATTATATTGCTATAGACTTCAAAACCATTTTTAGCTACATACGCTATATTAGATGTGCTTTTCATTAAGGGAAAGTTAAAAATGAATAGAATAAAGCTAATAACATTAATAAGATTCCGAGATACTTTGGACATCTTTTTCTTAAAATTTTATATACAAATACAATTAATAGCTTTAATAATAGTGTTTAAATATAAACATTAGTCATCACAATGAAAATGGTAAGTAAAATCGTTAGTGTGGTTAAGGAAGTTCATGAAAAAATTATGAGATAAGGAAAAGTGAGTTTAGGACTAAGCTTTGTATAATCCAAACTGCACTGGAAGGATAAAGAATGAGGACTACAAAGGATAACGAGAAGTCAGAAAGATATGTGCGAACCGCAGATGGTGAGTGTGAAGGAAGCCAGTTCTGAAGCGAGGCCAGCAGGTAGCGAGCATGCAGCTCACGATGGTGTGTTTGATGCCTGTCTCCCCTCTGAGAACCTCCGAGGAGAAATCCATGTCGTCAATGACTACACAGAAAGAGAGAAGCATATTCCTAACAGATGAGCCATTTTGATACATTTCTAGAAGAATAAGGAAAGATGTGAATTAAAAAATTAAGGGAGCAGAAAAAACTAAAACCCCAAATAAAATTTAAGGGATTTAAAGAGGGAGTTAATGACCATGTTCACAAAGAAAGAAGTTCTGAAATCAAAATCACCTAAGGGGAGACATTAAGAGTTCTATGGGACTACACCTAGAAAAGAAAGCAAACATTATAAGAAAATATAAATAAATATAATTAAAAAAATAGTAATAAAGGGGTTGAAAGTATTATATGTTAAAAATGTTATATGTTAAAAAACAACTCTTTCGCTTTTTATGCTTCTGTGCCTTAACATTTATATGCAATACTAAGGTAACAGTTTCTATTAAAAATCATGAGCTTATTAAATGCTTATAGAGTTCATATCAGGATAATGAGTGAAAAAATAGGAAGCTTTTAGTATTATTCCAAGAAAAAGAATAGATTAGAATAACATTTAATTCAAAAATTTCCATATCATTTTTTGATCTCTCTTCAAAAAATATGATTGAAAAGTGTGTTCACCAGGACATATTCCTGAATGTTTTCTCAAGTAGGTGGCAGATAGTGAACATTTCATCTGCAAATGGAAACAATATGATTGTGGATGAATCCATCTATTGCACCATCGTCAGCTGCAGTTCCTGCTGAGTTTTACAAACCTCTCAGTGCAGACGCAGGCATTACAATGGATATTTCTGCAAACTTAGCAAGCATCTCTTCAGGGGTTTGAACATAAAAATTACCATTAATCTGTTGTGACCATAGAGTTAGCTATAAAATTCATTTCAAGAGCAGTGTGTTTTTATACTTCTGGGGGGAAAAAATGTACATCTGGGGAAAATAATAGAGGCTATGTACATAAGGAAGATATTTCTTCAAGTAAAAATTAAATTTTACTTAATGAACAATTGTAGAATATACATTCCACAGCTCCTAATGCAACGTTCCAAGCAAATTCTATTTGCAGGTGGATTTCTAGCTGAGGGGTGAGCGGGGCTTGGGAAGTTGTGCCATGCAAGGAAGGGCCTTGAGTTATGGAGATCAGCGCTCCCCCAGGCAGCTGGACATGGGTTCTGCAGGACACAAAATGCCTCAGAATCCAGAACCGTCCCCTTGAGGGGGCAGCAGTGAGCTTCTCCTGTCTATCCCCAGCATTTCTCCCAGGCAGTGAAGCTCTGTGCACTTGCAGGTTGCCCTCAACTTGCAACCTTGGGAAGCTGGTTGCACCTGCACAGACCTGCTTACAGGGAATTGTGGGAATAAACGTTCTGGCCAAGATCACGTGAGCCAGCACACAGCGGTGTCTGAAGCACTGGCGATAGCGTCCATAGTCTTCGCCTTAGACCGTTTGCTTACAGAAAGGAGCTCTAATACTTACATAAGTGCAAGGACCCTAATGTGGAAGATTTGTTTTTCTTATAATTTAAGACTGGTGCCATTGATTGATTCATTTAGCAATTTTTGCATCCATTGCAAAGTGTTGTATTAGGTTCTGTGACATATAAACAGATACATATATAAGGCTTTTTAAAAAAGATTTATGCATACAAGAACCGGGGTATAGGCTAAAGGTGCAGGGGGTGAGAGAAATCACCAGAGATTAAGTGAGGAGCAGAACAAGCAGATCTACTGAAATCCACTGCTCAGGGGAGCAACGGGGAGACAGAAGAGGTCTGCTCTTCCCTGTGGGTCGTCAGCTCCCTGGCCAGGGATTGAACTCGTGCTTCACTGGATGCGAAAGCCCCACAGTGCAGCACTCAATCCCTTGTGCCACCAGGGAGGCCTAACAGTCCCGGTTCTATACAGTAATGTTTGTTGTTTACTGTATAAATTCAAACTCCTTTGTCTAGAAATTGCAGTAGAATCAAGCGAATGTTGGGTAATAGCATTGGGAAACCATCACTTGTCTTCAGCCGTTCTTTACTGGAAACATACTCTAGATGTGTCTGACGCTATGCCTTTTTCTTCTTTTTTCTTTACTTAAGATACCCTCTAAACAACCAACTCTGTTTGCAAGTAAGTATGTATGTAAGTACGGCTTGCATAAGATTATGCATTAAGTAGGACTAAAATCTATCAGATAATACGGGCAGTCTGGGTTTTATTCCAAAACCATTTCCTTATGTTTGTCCATATTGAAAATCTTCTACTTTCTTAATTCCCACCCACATTAGCATTATGGTACCTTCATGCAAATCACGTCTGCCAGCTTGATATTCACTACACAGTAGAGCCCAGCATCACCTGAAGACTTAGATGTTATTATTCCCTTGTGAAGATACTTCTCGTTCTAAGCAACTGCCAAATAACTGCAGCTCAGCCTCAGCTCACTCCCCGAGGACTATGTCACTTGCCAGCATGCAGCTTGCCAACATCAGGTGTTTCAGAAGTGCAGCAAGACATAATTCCAGACATAATTCTTCCACGTGGTCTGATCCAGCTTGTTTGGGTTCAGATTATATTAATAACAATACTTCTCAAAAGCTTTTGAAAGTCTGTAAACTGCACCAAATAAGTGATCATTTAGTAGTATCATCCACTAGAACGTGCATCAAAATAATCTGTGGTGGGCCTCCCTGGTGGTGCAGTGGGTTAAGCAACGCACTATGAAGCAAACCACAGCCAAGAAGCATGAGTTCGATCCCTGCCGCCGGCCAGGGAGGGGACCCATGTGGTAAGGCAGGCCTCTCCTGCCTCCCCGCTGCTCCCTTCAGCAGTGTGTCTCAGTCGATCTGCCTGTTCTGCTCCCCACTCTGTCTCTGGGGAATCCTCTCACCTCCTGCACCTCTGGCCTGTACCCCAGCTCTTGTATGCATAAATAAATTTTAAAAATCTTTAACAAAATAATAATAATTTATGGTGCTTGCAGATAATATAGCTATTGGGCCATAGCTAGGATCTACCCCATCAGAATTCTGGAGTGGCCCTGGGAATCAGGTGAACAAATCATCGGTAAACATTGGTCTCCAGGGACACAAGAAGTGTCTCTGACCACTCCTTCCCTGGAAGACCTCAGCAGCTCTTGCCAGCTAAATATCCTGGAAACAATTAAAGGCTGGTGATGCCCCTCCCCAAGGAACAAGAGCGCTTCCCATCACCTCATCCTTGAGAACGGGTGTCTGTCTCAAAAGGCTCCGTCCTTTAGGTCAATCCCTAGACCTTCTCTCTCTTGGGGAGGTCTCAGGACCCGGGGAGCACCGATAGGCCTACCTGCTCTGGTGTTCCTTCAGAGACAGGACTGGCAGGAAGAGGTATTTATCATCTCCATCTGTTATCTTCATCTGGAAATTAGCACTTCAGTGACACTCCCCAGCTATCTTATATATTCAGTGCATCTGAGAAGCTCTGCTAATCAGTGCTTGTCAAGTTCCTTTTTGACTTTAACATACCTCTTCACTCCAGCCAGGATTTCCAAACAAAAGGTAGACAAAATGTAGAATCGTGTTTGGGGGATTTTGCTAAAATTTAGATTCTAGGTCTATTCCTCAGATATTCTAATTCAGTGAGCCCAAAATGGAGATGAGAGGTATTTATTTCTGACAACTATCACTAGAAATTTTTCTCTTCAGTCAGGCTGGGACTATCTGGCATTTATTTATTTAACTGTGATGTGAGAGTGATTGCCAAGCAGTCACCATATTTCTATAATTGTCTGTCACCTCTGAAACATCCCAAAGTGTATTTAATTTGTGGTTTTATGTTACTTTTTAAGGTAATTGAAATTTAGACTAATACACTTTTTGGAAGGAGTGTGCTTATAATTGAGCTGTCACGGGTATCATAGGGCTTTCTATCTTATTTGGACAATCTTTCTGCTATTAATGTGATGCCTGCATTCCTTTTCCAGTTTTCCTTATCTTTGCTTGCACTGTTATTCTTAATACGATCTACTTGCCTTTTTTCTTGAGTACCAAATAAGATATCTAAATATAAATTTCAGAATCCATATGAAAATTTTAAATTATTTCCTCCCAAATTTTTCTCCTAAACTTATTCTATATTTTGCCTCAGTTTAGTTGTCTAAAATTTAGTAAGTCTATGGTAAGTATTTGAAGGTTCCTTTATCCTAAAAGGATACTGAATTGGAATCCTTACTCATCGTTCTTTGTTGAGTTACATTCTTATTTTGTGATTACTGATATTATTTAGTCCTAAGAATCCCATTTAGGACCTAAAGGTCTTTTGGAAAATGTATCATAAAATAACAAAAGTGATTATTCTTTTTTATTGTTTTTAACTAATTTATGAATGCTGCTAGGTTTTTTTTAAGTTTTTTTTTATTTATGCGTACAAGAGCCAGGGTACAGGTCAGAGTTGCGGGAGGTGAGAGGACTCCCCAGAGACAGAGTGGGGAGCAAAGTAGGCAGATCGACTAAAACACACTGCTGAGGGGAGCAGTGGGGAGGCAGGAGAGGTCTGCCGTGCCCTGTGGGTCCCCTCCCTGGCCGGGGAGTCGAACTCGCGCTGCTGTGCAGCAGATGCTTCACAGTGCAGTGCACCACCAGGGAGGCTCAACAAGAGTGATTGTTTAAACTAATTTACTGAAATTCATTGAGAGAAGTGTTGTGTTCTTCAAAGTAGATATCCTGGAAGGCAATTTACTCATAGCAGTATAACCTGGCCATTATCCAAAATATTTTAGAGCACAATGATTCATCTTACTGCTTCTGAACTCTTATCTTTCAGCACTGTGGAGGGAGGTAGCGGCTTGATAATGACTGATATCATGCTTGATAAAGATTGATAATGATTAGCATGCTTGATAATGATTAGCACTTTTCTTGGGCACCAGGCGTGGAGCCGAAAGCATTTTCTAATTCTTTCATTCTGTCCTCAGCAAAATAGCTCTAGCTTATCTTTCGCTTATAGATGAAGAGTCTGCCGTTTAGACAAGTCCTCTTAGTCGGTTTACCTGACTCTCCAGAGTACAGTCCCGAGTGCTGAACGTTATTGCCAAGTCACCAGCTAGTCGAGGTACTCACCCAAGGTCATACTGTGAGACTGGCATCCACAGTATGCTGATAAGAGCGTTTCCCACCCCATGCTTCCCTGATGGCATCAGTGCCTAAAACTGTTCTGTTGCTCTATTACCTAAAATCAAATTTAAGGAGTACAGCTAGAGATGACTCAGTATAAATAACATGCCCAGCAGAGAAGCAATATTTATTTCTTCTCATGCAGTTTCACTGGAGTAGATCTGAAGGATGTTTTCCTCTATTCATCAAGAAAGATAGAATCCATCAAATTTATGAAATTAGATAGTGTGTAAGAAGTAACCCACATAAGTAAAATTGAGGTTATGCTGATCTTTGGGAATGACAGAATTCATCTATAGAGAAAATAAGGTTGCCTGCTATATAGTGTGTTAATTATCTGTCAAAATACCTGTCAAGAGAATACATAGCCTAATTTCCGTAATAATTAGTAGGATCTACTTAATATTACAGCACACATTTTTCTTTAAATGTCGGGTTTCCTTTTAAATGTCAGAGTGTTAAAAATTTAATTATTAAAAAAAAGAAAATGAAAGTGTGCCAAACCCAGAATATTAAAAATATTTCTGTCACTCACAGGTTTAATAAATACATGACAGCCAACGTAGGGGCATGCTTTGCTGTCACCCTGATGACATGGTGATCAAATGCATGTGATGCGAGCCATACGGGTGGTCAGGCCCCTAGTGATCCGTGTACACACGCGGGCCAGTACACAGGTCCCTGTAATCCGCGTACACACACGGGCCTGCGCACTGGCCACCGGTGCCTCACGCTGTGCCTTTGTGCAACTGAAAGGCGTGTCCTCAAGAGGCTCTTAGAAAATTTGAAATTCAGAAGTGAAAACAGAAAACTAGATTTTTTTAGGACAAAAGGATCACTGTCGAGGTTCTAACCTAGGAATGGACTCAGGTACATCTGGCCTTTTGTAGCAGATCCACTGTCTAAAACCTACACACACACACACACACACGCAGCATGGTACTTAAACCACTAAGGCAAAAAATCCACCATTTGAACAGTCATTAAATGAATAAGCATTTACATATATATTTTAAATAAGATGCCACAGAGAGACTTAGAGATCAGTAACTTTTACTTTGGTGTATATTAGTTAAGTTATATCATGTTACTTTTAACATCTTTCTGTGATAACTTTCCAGAGTGAAAGGTTATGTGGGTGGCAAGAGAGGTAGAATAGGATTGTGACGGATAATAGGAAAAAATTGCATCACTTTTTAAATATGTGTGTATTTAGCAAAGCAAGAGTTTTGGGGGTTGACTTGATTAGACTGTAATAGCAGTTCTGCCTCATTTTAACTGTGCCCTGCCATTTTAAGAGCTTGTTTCATGATTCGTGTCATGGTGATTATATTTGCCCTGAGATTCTTTCACCTATTAGAATTATTACATGGAAAGAATCTGGTTCTTTTATTGCTGAGATACCAGAGGAATAACCTGATGTTAAAGAACTACTAGGGAAGATAGCCAAGGTGATGGCCTTAATAAAATAAGCCACATTATAATGTGCAGTGGGTAAAATAAGGGGGTCATATGTCAAGGGTACAAAGAAAACGGGGCTAACTCCAAGGCACCATTTGGAGCATTTGCACAGGGCAGTCGGCATTTGATTGCAGAGCTGAAAAAGAAAAGGGGCCTTTTCATTGTCCCAATTCTATACTGGCATTATAGACAGAGGAGAAAACATATAAGAACCTAGGGTAGAAGATAAATAAAAAGAATTGGAATATGAGAAAAAAAAAAACTTTATCTTTCAGGTTTTTATCTGCTTCTGTATCAGTGAAGGAAACATGTAAGGAGAAGTGATTTATTTCTTCTTCTCAACACTAAGGCCCCTTCCTTCCTTCTAGGACCCGCAACCCCAAATGCCTATGTTAGTAATGGAGATAATTTGTTATGAGCTAGGTAGTATATTGTGCTAAAGAGCAACCAAATCATTGCTGAGCAGCTTTCTATGGGCAAATGGCGTTGGCTGCAAAGCACTGATTTACTGCAGCCCATGGGAATATAATCCACAGGATGTTCAGTATCGTCAGGTAGCACACAGACGTGAGAGCTGGATTTCCTGAATCAAATCCTAGCTCTAGTGCTAGTCTTGACAAGCCCTCAGTCTTTCCAAGCCCATTTTCTCAGGGGTAAAATGAGACTAACTCTGAGACCAACTCAAAAGGTTGTGAAGGTTAGAGTCGATAAATCCAGTATGCTCATAGGGTACCTGGTAGACAGGTAACGGTGTTCAGTGCACGATCTGAAATTAAACACTAGATGTTTAATTGTTGTTTTAAACTTTTATTTATCCCCATAATCTTAGGAATCTTGTTAAAGGGTAACCTGAAGATACGAGTAGAGTGGGTTAATATCTATAAAAATCATTCACAAATCTAATTACCAGTGATATAAAAAAAGTTATCATACAACTAGAAGAAACAAGACTTGACAGACAATATTTGCATTTATCATTAGCTAAACAATGATTTCACTGATACTTTTTTAGTCTGGTAAGCAAGAAGATAAATTGAGCTGGGGTAAGGTGATGTGTGACTTACAAAGAGAACAGATCCCCAGCCTTCCAGGATTAAGAATTCAGCATCCATGGAGTTAGTGTGTTTGCAGTGAACACTTTCTACAACTACAGTCCAGCTTTGACTTTCTTCTGGAACCACCTACTCACACCCAAAGAGAACAAAGACAAGTTATAAAGTGATTCCCCCATTGCCATACTGTTGCTTTTTAATATGGCTATATTCAATAAATATATTTATTTGATGCTCAAATTATGCTTGTCCTTTATTTTGGCTTAATGTTAGCTAAATGGGTTCCAAAAAGGATTATAAGGAACCATTATTAGTCCTACTGTTATATGTTACCATAGGAATTTATAGGATGTCCCATCATTGTGGGCTACTATGGATATAGAAGTTATTCTTGAAGAGAATGAATTTAATGAGGTTTGAATGGAGAACATTTCAGTGAATATACATACACACACCCACATATATGTTGATAACCTCATTATAACAAGTGGATAAATGAAGACAGTCTGATATACTGAGCAGTGGGCTTAGTATGATCAAATAGAAGCAAGTATTGGAAAGTTATTTGGGGGTAAAATTTTAGACTTTATACCCCCAATACTTTATACCCCCAAAATAAATATTTGGACTTCATCAATAAGGCAATGAGGAAATCACTTATTTTTATTTTAAAGATTTATTTATTTGTGCATGCAAGAACTGGGGTACAGGCCAGAGTCGCGGGAGGTGAGAAGATTCACCAGAGACAGAGTGGGGAGCAGAAAAGGCAGAATGAACAAAATACACTGCTGAGGGGAGCAGCGGGAGACAGGAGAGGTCTGCTGTGGCATGTGGGTCCCTCCCTGGCTGGGCATTGAACTGCTGCTGCATTCCACTCATGCTTTAGAGTGCAGTACTCAACCTCTGCCGAGGCACCAGGGAGGCTTGCAATCACTTATTTTTTGAAGAGTGGAAAATAATTATGTGATTTTACAATCAAATGGAAGTGAATGAAATGAACTGAATGGAAAGGACAGCAGAATCAGGGCAAGTATACCAGTAATCACGATGGAGTAGTGAAAGTGAATTAAAATTGTGTCTATAGAAAAAAAGTGGAAGACAGGGCGTCCCTGCTGGCATAGGGATTAAACCTCAGCACTGTCACCTCTGGAGCCTGAGTTTGATCCCTGGCCAGGGAGGGACCCACATGGCGTAGTAGACCCCTCGTGTCTCTCCACTGCTCCCCTCGGCAGTGTGTTTCAGTCCATCTGCCTGTTCTGCTCCTCACTCTGTCTCTGGGGAGTCCTCTCACCCCCTGCACTTCTATACCGTAATTCTTGTATGCATAAATAAATAAAAATAAATCTGAAAAAAAGGGAAGAAACTTGTATAAGAAATAATATCAAATTTTGGGAGCTGCTCCTGAAACAATCTCAAAATTAAATGAGATGTAAGAAAAAGTACTTATCAAAGCCAATGCAAGTTCATATATCAAACATTGAAGAGGAAAATTAAGTCCCGTGTTTATTTTTTTTTCACCTTTGTTGGTTTTCTTTTTATTTTTTAATATAATTTTTTTAATTTACATATATTTGACATCCATTGTAATCCCCATGTTTTCCCCATCACTGTAACACCAGTGCACCATCACCTCAGTCCCCCGTGCTCCCGTCTGCCCTCAACCCTCTCCCTCTTCCCTCCCCGCCAGGTGTCCCCAGTTAAGTCTCGTGTTTAAAGGGAAAAACCTCTAGGCCATAGAGTCTAAGCCAACCAAAAGAGTTGTGTAGTCAGATAGATGTTAATGCGTTTATATTCAGACAATGCATGTGTGAAGAAAAAACTTCCTTTCCTCGTTGCCAGAAACCACAATGCAATGAGGAATATAGAGAAGTAAATATTAAAATTCAATGAGATATGCACTGAAATAATAGTTTGAATTGTGTACTATGAAAACAGAATAGATTGAAATTAATATTTCTAAAGATGAGATGAAATGTGAATATGATTTTGATATCTGAGTGCTATTTTGCTAAATAGATAAAATTTTAAAATAAAATTTTTGGGGAGAGGTAAAATTGTGTGATTTTAAAGTAGCAGAGTTAATCTGGAAAGTGGGTAAAAGTACTATGTGGGTACAGGGTGAGCACGTGAGGAAAGCAGTAACTGAATATAAGACTAACCAGAGGACAATGTCCAAGTTGTGAATAGCTTGAATGTAAGGTTGGGGACTTCAGAATTTATTTATTTTAAAAGATTTATTTATTTATGCATACAAGGACTGGGGTACAGGACAGAGGTGAGGGGTGAAAGGGTGAGAGAGCTCACCAGAGACAGAGTGGGGAGCACAACAGGCAGATCTACTGAAATACAGTGCTGAGGGGTGGAATGGGGAAACAGAAGAGGTTTGCTGCACTATGTGGGTCCCTCCCTGAGTGGGGATTGAACTCGTGCTTCAGTGGCTGCAGATAGCTTTATAGTGTTGAGACTTAACTCCTTGTGCCACCAAGGAGGCCCAATATTGAACGTTTTTAAATGCTTTCTTTGCATCTGTTGAGATGGTCGTAAGGTTTAATTTCCTTTTGTTGATTTGGTGAATTATGCTTATGGAAGTTGAACCATCCTTGTATCCCTGGAATAAACCCATTTGGTCATATGTCCATAGTCACACTACTATTGAACATATTTTGGAAGTCCTACTAGAGCATTTAGGCAAGAGAAATATATAAAAGGAATCCAAATGTTAACATAAGTAGTAAAACATCACTATTTGCAGATGGCATGATAATAAGCATAGAACTCCATAAAGACACCCCTAAAAACTATTAGAAAAATAAAACAGTACAATGAAGTGGTAGTCTACAAAATGAATGCGCAAAATCACATATATCTTGTGTGTTCTTTTATGGAAGCAACAGTCTAGTAGAGAAAGAAATCAAGAAAACAATACCATACACTTTTTTCTCTACTCTCCTAATCGTGAGACTTCTTACAAAGTTGTCTAAGCTATATCTCAATTTGTTCTCTCCTACTTTTTCTTATGTCTACTATTGCAAGGCTTGAATGGTTGCCCGTCATGCCCCCAAGAATGCCCACGTCACCAAAGTTAGTGGACTGTATGAAAGGGAATCTGAATTAATGACCATCACCATGGCAGGACAGGAATGGATGGCAAAGAGGCTATAGGGTTCAACGTGACAGAGTTCAGTGACTGACTATGGAGAAATGGAGGGCCTTTATCAATTTATTCGTCCATAAATATCTTTATTGCCTTATGAGCATATTCCAATAATTTAAAACAAAGTATAGATTTTTGAAATTCCATATGTCAGAATTACCTGAAGCTTTCTTCAAAACAGAAGAACACACCATCGAAATGCATGCAAATATACTCAGCTGCTTTGTCATCTCTCCTGCATCATCCGCCTAGTTGTAAGCAGGTGCATGGATTAATTCAGTTACCAAGTGTTCTGGAGCACTGACATCATACCCGGCATGTTTGAGAATGCAAAGGGAGCGAAAAAGGGGTCCCTGACCTGTTTTTAAAAATAGGTATTAAGCAAAAGAATCCATTGTGATCAGATCAAACATTGATTATGGTCGTGATATTTTTATATAAAAAATAGAAAAAGTAAACTATATATATATAGACTATGTGAGCACAAACACCTATGTTTAGAGAGAGATGAATAGATTGACCTGTTTGGCAGGGAAGGGGAGGCCAGTGAGGGGTAGGACATAAAGCAGCAGGAAAGAGTTTTCTGCAAAGGTAATTTTCGAAGTCGAACTTAGTTGTATACAGAATTGGACACGACTGAATGAATTCTGCTTTGCACCCAACAGGGACTTTCCCTGGGGGGCAACATGGAACAATGGGGGGGAACTGGTTTCATAATTAATACAGTCCTAAGTTTGAGCCACTTACCTATCTGTCAGGGCACAGATCAGTGGCACGGAGCAAGTTTTAAGCTCGCTCATCTCCATTTCTCTTATTTAAAGTAAGGGTACTCATATCTACCTTTTCTGATTTAAATGCCAGTTTATCTGCACACCTAACAGCACCAGGCTTAAAACAGGTGTTCAGCTTGTGTTTATTCTCTCACGCTCACATCCAAAGTCTTTAACGCACACAGAGTCCCGCGGTGAGGCTGTGATCATCGACAGTCCCCCTCTGGAAATATGTAGCTTTTGAACCATATCATCTATGGAACATCTGAAATCAGTAAGAGTTTGTAAAATAAAATACGTGGTGAATTGTTTACAGAGCAAATCAAGGCCTGGTAAGCTGAGTATCTCAAATGTGAGTGCTAACAGCAGGAAAGCTGGCATTCTCGGTAACAAGACTGCAGCGAGAAAACGAGCTGTGCCGATTAAAGTGTAAAAATAAACTTTTAACAATACTTTGAAACAACTCATTTGTCACGTTTTCTCCGAGTTATGCAATCAGGCATCTGATCAACTGAGCTGGCTGAACTTATTCCCTCAGGGTATTTTAAGTCCCTTGACTTACTGGAGATTATTGTGTGAACAGATAGACAGCTTTGGCTAAGAAACTTTTCTGGAAAGAGCTGTTCCTCTGGTGAAGGTTAAAAACGTAGAAATTAAAGGCGATGTGGGTGACTGTGTTGGGTGGTTGCACGGAACAAAAGCTCTCTCAAGTGAGCTAAGGAGAGATTTTTATTTTTAGGGAAATAGTGTGACGAAAGGAGGTGTCAGAGAAATCGGAGATGAGGGTCTGTAATTCGGTGTGGCTCCATAGGGATTGTACTGGAAGGTCAGCGAACCCAGAGTTCTGAGCTCTGAGAATCTTTTGAATGTATGTAGTATTCCGTCTTGTACCTGCACCCCATCTTCTTGATCCAGTCATCTGGTTTTGGGCATGTAGATTGTTCTGGGTTCTAAGAATCTTAGCGACAGGAGTACATGACTTTCGCTTTACTTCTCCCCCAGACACGGGACTCAGTTACTGTACACAGCCTTTCACTCCCACCTGTTTGAGTTTTATCCTCTGATGCAAAAGCATCCTCTCTGCCTTCCAGATGCTGTACTTGTGGAAATTGCTTCATGAATTCTTAGGTATACCTGCCCCCCTTTACCTTATTTATAGTTCATTTTATCTTCCCAAATGATATTTAAAGCACTTAAATAAGCGTTTGGTTTACCTGGTTGCAGAATTGTGGCTGCTTAGAGAGAGGGAAAGGGGACAGCAAAGTGGGAAGGGGACCCGTGGGCTGTGGGGGAAGATTCTGGAGCCCTTGGGGCTGGCATGGTGTGGTAACATGTATTTATAGAGTCGTGAACCTAAACCTTGAAGCATAGAGAGTGTTGGAAACCAAGGTTATCTCAGTACACATAATTATGGAAAAAAATATGTTAGACTGGTCAAATTAAAACTTGTACTTAAATAACTTATACTATCAACTTCAAAAAATAAACACACACATACATAAATACTAGATTGAGCATTAATATGTTAGTCCGAACATATTGTTTTACCGTTTATATTCAGAACATATATTTCTATTCAGTTTTCCTGTGAAGTCATTGTACTTGTTCACCGTTACCCCTAGGCCCAATCAAGCCAGTTTACGGAGAATAATCCTGGTTTGTATAAATGAGGACTCGAGTTAATTCAGTTGCTGATCTCTTGTTCTGCTCCCGTAGATCTTGGTGTCATCTTGTAAAAGTTAATGTGTCCAAATTTATTGCAAGTACCCAAAATTTCTTTTCCTTTTCACACTGGAAAGGCACAGACATAGGCACACAAGTGCACACCCTTCTCAGAGCCAAAGAAAACTTCACTGAAAAATCACCCATAAGAGTTTTGTTTTTGTTTTTGTTTATTATCCACCTCGTTTTTACCATCTCTTCTTTTTTTATTGTTATATTTATATAATATATTTATATTATATTTATATTTTTATTATATTAATTTAATTGTGTTTGACATCGTTTGTAGTCCCCAGGGGTCCCACCACCATCTCACCCGTGCATCGTCACCTCAGTCCCTTTGCTCTTTATGCCTCATCCCGTCTTTGCCCTCCCCTCCCTCCGCCCACCCCAGTGGTCCCTTGGGTTTATCTTTGACCTTTTGATCTTGTTGAGTTTTTGTTTGTTTTTGGTTATGATTGCCCATTTCCTTGAGCTTTCTCTTGTTTTTTTTTTGTTTGTTTGTTTTGTTTTCTTCTTATTTTTTGTTGTGGTTATTGTTCTTTCACATTCCTCCTAAAAGTGAGGCCATCCGATAGTTTTCTCTTGCCTTCTGGTTTGTATCACTGAGTATAATTCCTTCTAGCTCCATCCACGTTTCTATAAATGTCCCTAGTTTTTCATTTTTGATTGCTGAATAGTATTCCATTGTGTATATGTACCACATCTTCTTGATCTAGTCATCTGCTTTTGTGCATTTGGGCTGTTTCCAGGTCTTACCTATTGTAAATAATGCTGCAATAAACATGGGAGTACAGGTGCTCTTTTGGATCGGTGTTTTTGTGTCCTTTGGGTAGATCCCTAGGAGTGGGATTGCTGGGTCATATGGTAGTTCCATCTCTAGTAGACTGAGGAACCTCGATACGGCCTTCCATAGTGGTTGGATTCCCACCAGCAGTGTACTAGGGTTCCTTTTTCTCCACCTCCTCGCCAGCATTTGTTGTTGTTGGTTTTTTTGATGTGTGCCATTCTTACCGGTGTGAGGTGGTACCTCATTGTGGTCCTGATTTGCATTTCCCTGATTATGAGAAATGCTGAGCATCATAAGAGTTTTAGAAATTGATTCTTTCCGGTTGCAGTTGCTGTGTTTTGGAACAGCGTGTGATGCAGGGGAACAGGATCACAGCTGTTCAGACGGCCCTCACCAGACCCAGCCACCCCACACGCGGTGCCCACAGTTCTCCACAGAGGAGGGCCCTGCCCACCCCTCCTTCTCATAGTCTCCCTTAGCGGTCGGATTTCTAGGATTTGTTTGCTTTAGTTTGTTCCTGTGTTTCATTTCTTTATATCCCACATACAAACTTACGATAAATGATATAGTTTTGGTTATGTGGATCGAAGTACAAAAAAGTTTCCATAAGTTTATTTGTGAATAGAAATTTATGAACATAGCATCAATATTTACTTTTCTAAAAAAGACAAAAGTTTCTACACACTTCTCATTCAAAGTGGCTATCCAACCCTGTATTATAATTTTTCTAATTCACTCCATCTGGCCTATTTAATGCCAGAGGGCTTTTGTAAATTTTCGATCTGCTGCCCAACCTTGAGAGACTACTTATCGCAAGGGGTGAAGCTAAACCCAGTAGTGTAAATTTTAGTAGTGTTTCCTGATTTTTCTCGTGTCAGAGCATCTCTTTTTGGAGAAAGCCTGCTCTAAATTTCCTTCCACTTAGGGAGAAGCACCCTAGCTCTATGGAAGCAATTGGAATAAATATGAAAGTAAGCAGCCATGAAGACATAGAAAGAGACTAATGTACTCTCAGCTGGAAGGTTTCTGTTTATTAGGAATTAGGGTAATTTGGGGTCATCTTCTAATGGCATGCAGTTCCAAAGTAGTCCAACCATGGAAACCAGGAGAGACAGGTGTGAGGAAAAAGAGGAAATCCTTTGAACAATATTTAATTCAATACCAGGGGCTGTCCAAAAAAATCTTATTTAACTGAGAGGATAAACCTAATATTTTGATCTTTAATTGTGTGTTTTAGAAGATGGCTTCCTTTCATCACCAAACCCTGGCCAACAAAAGCAGTGGCAAGCTAAGCTGCATTTGACTTGAGGTATTAGAAACTGCAGCTGAAATAAGCCAAGTAACCATGGCAGACAATCGGTGATTGATGTAGTACACGCGTTTTGCCTGGGCTGTTCTACTGTGTGATTGAAATTCCTCAACAGAGAGATGTCAAGAAAATAGCTGCGCATTTAAGGCCAGAAAAAGTCTCCTTTTGGCCAGTTTCAGCCAACAGCTTTCTATAGTACTTTAGGCCAATGTAGGGTAAAGGTTGATCAGGTATTTCCACCCTCCCACCACTGATGATGGACACCTGTGGTGCTGTGAGCACTCCAGGGTGGGCATGCGCAAGTGGGCGCACCTGTGTTGGACACAGGCATAAATGGGCGGTGTCATGAGGACGCCAGAACAGACAGAACTGTGAGAACTGCAAGCACCAACAGACAATACTGACGAGCAGCAGCAGCAGAGAGAGAGAGAGAGAAGAAGCAGCCAAGAGGGTGAGATGCGCTGGGGGCTGGGAGGCCTGCCAGCCTTCCGGCCCCCCGGCACCCCTGCCTGCCATGTACCTGGCCACCTCTACTAAATAAAGTATGAAAAGCCACCGAGGGCTCCAAGACTCTCCTTCCCTGACCCATCTGCCCAGAACCATCCAGAACCTTGCTCCTGTGCTCCCTTCCTGCCGCTACAATTGGCGTAGTCGGCAGGATGGTTCGATGCAGACAGGTGCGGCTTGTAACTTGTAACTTGGTGGAACAATGGCAGCACAGGAGGTGGCTGAAGACCAGGACGCTGCGGGAAGATGCTGCAGGAGCGCAGGAGGTGGACAGGTCCGGGAGCTGCGGGACAAGACCTCAAGCGGAGGAGGAGATGCCCACGAGGATCATCCCATGACCCAAGGCAGCAGACCGAAAGAGGACTATGATTCAGAGCTTGCCCACTGCTGATGCAAGGAAAGGACTAATGGACTGACAATCCTGTCAGAAGGCAGGTTGTGTTTGTGGGACCCTGGGGGTGGATGATTGTTTGTACACCCCAGGAGGCATGGCCAGTGGGTCTTGGTGGCCAGAAGCAGCCTGGACGTAGAAAAGCCCAAGAGTGGCAGAGGCAGGAAGCCCTCTGCAGCCAGGCAGAGGAGAGGTTGGCAAAAGCTGGCACGAAGTTGGGGAAACCCAGAGTGGCTGGTAAGCAGCCTGTTTGGTAAAGAAGGCCGATGAGTTTCTTAAAATCACCTGTAGGTGATGCCCCGCTTGTTAAGTGGTGGTGTGGAGTGGTGGAGTGCGAGCGATACCGTGACGGCAGCGAAGAAACTGCTTGAACCGACGATGAACCTCCTACCAGTCTGGGATGGTTGCAAGACAACCAATTACCTGACTCTTTGGACTAAGGGATACGTACTGAAGAGAACTGTAGCTCTAGAACAGCTGTCCCATGAAATGTAAAACAAAGCTTCCTTGCTGAAAGTAATCAATTGTTAGAGAGCAACACATGTCTAAAGAAAGTGCTTCCTCATGTCCGTGTTCATCACCCTCAATTAAGAAGAAGCAGTTATTTCTTATAGTGCATTTCAGATTAGGCAGTAAAATGCGAAGCCTCCTTTTCAGGGCTTTCAATCTTATTTTTAGAGCCTACTTTGGATATGAACTCTCTTGGGCCTGAGAGTGAGACGAAGCAACATCTTCAGCCAAATAGGACTCATTTGAGAAGGACCAGAAGGTCTATCTGGACAAAATAACTTCCCCATAACTGCCACGAGTGTCCGTCCTTCTGGTCATCCTAATGGATTGAAGTTGCAAAATAAGGTTTAATCGATAATGTCCAAATACTTTGTTGTGACTAAGAGGCACAGCCGTGTTTCAAAATGGCTAACTATGGTATTGTCTTCAATAAAAAGAGACATAAAATCAATAAACATGTGAAAGGAATTTTTAAAAATTCATGTAAAATCCTAAAAGGGATGTTTATTTAGGGTGAGGAAAGAAGTCAAAACTTTTACAACTTCTTTAAACACTTCACTAGAAATAGCTCTGTATAATAATTTCTAATTTCAGTCCGACTTCCGTGCCTTCTGCCCCTCTGTGTAGCTCAGCAGTGACCGGCTCTCACAGGGGGAGCCAGGCAAGCGAGGGCCTCGAGTGTAGCAGGGTCACATTCAGTGAACTTCACCATCAGTTCTGTGGTATAAAAGCTGCAGGTAAACAGGCAAGCAAGGAACAGGAGCACCGCAGAATTGAGTTCAATGGTGGGTGGAGGGAGGAGAAGCTGACTTTGGGGACAGTTTGAAGGAAGCCCTCAAAAGCAGCCCCTGAACCGGACAGCTGCAAGTTTGCACATGGGGGCTCAGCAGAAAAAGCATTAGCGATAAATGCAGGCTCAGGGGTTGCACTGAGTGGAATTTACAGCATCATTCGAGGCCAGCTCCTGTGGTGGCGGAGAAACAGGAAACAAGGAAGATATGAGGAGAACATAAAAGAGAGTTAGAGAGTATGAAGGGAGAGGAGATATTTTTAAAAAAGAAGTAGAAGAAAAATTTTATTGAGAAAACGAAAATATGCACTTAAACCTCTGTGTCTAGTGCAAGCGGCTGCAAGCACCCAGCTGTCTTGCTCTGTCAGGCTCTCGGTGCTCAGCGAGCATTTGGCGAGGGAGCAGTCATCGGGGTTTGCCCGTCAAAGCAGGGCACTACATTACCGGCAGCTCAACTTATTACCTCAGCTTACACATTAGGAAAATGAGTCACTTACCTACCAGAGGTGCTCAAGTCTAGTCGTTAGCAAAGCCAGGCCCAGAAGTCCAGTCACCGATACGAACACCAGTGATGGTTTCTCTGCTGCGATTACTTTGCACAGAAAAAGTATAACTAGGAAAAAGAGCAAAGATAATCTTTTGTCCTCCTTGAAGCTAACACCGCATAGAGATTTCCTCTTTCAAGGTGCATCTCAAAGCACCAGTAAGTAACGGGATGAATGAACACATGAATGGACACCTGCGTGAAAAGTCTCTTACGAAACATAACGTTTTCTCCCCTGCAGAGACAGTGCATCTTACCCTCACATTATTGTGTTTATCTTAGTATTTGGGTTTCTTCCTCTCCTATGTCAGTGCGAACATACACAAAAGCACACAAGGTTCACACAGTCACCTTTATTTTTTTATTATATGTATTTTACAACATTCTTCCCCTTTGCACAATGCATACTCTCTCCTCTCAGGTGTAGTCCCTCTAAAACTCCCACCACCAATTCACCGGGCACCATCACCACAGTCCCTGTGCTTGTCTCTCCCGTTTTGATCCCTCTTCCTCCTCCTCCTCCACTGCAGAATGTCTCTGATGTATAGCTGCCTATTAATTTTTTAAATTTATTATAATTATTTTTCCTGATCCCTTATTAGGTCCCCTACATCTTTCCTATAAGTGAAACCATCAGATATTTTTCTTTTTCTTTCTGCCTTATTTCACTGAGCACAGTTCCTTCTGCTCCATCCATGTTGCTGTGAATGGAAGGAGTTTATCTTTTTTGATTCCTGAGTAATATTCATTGTCTATGTAGACCTCATCTTGACCCAGCCATCTACTTTTGGGCAGTCGTGTTGTTTCCATAGCTTACCTAATAGTGCTGCAGTAAACATCGGGGTGGAGGTATCTTTTTGAATTGATTCTTTAGGGTCCCTTGGGTCAATTCCTAGGAGTGGAATTGCTGAGTCATATGGAAGCTCCATTTTTAAACATTTACACAATCTCCACAAAGAAGCATATGTGCTAAATCATAACTTTGACCTCCTAAAACTGTTTTTGGGAGAAAGTTAGCTGCAGAACAGCCTGAGGTTACTAGCTGTGCAATTCACCAGGCCTGCCCTCATGCACCCGTTGCATCTGATGTGTGAAAGCCGTATCCAGTCTGGTGCCTTCATTGGCCGCCACTCAGTGCCGTGTCTCCCAATCCAGAACTCGTAGGCTTCAGTTGCACATTGCTTCTCCTGTCAGATTTCTTTTTCCCTGAATACCACGTTGGTATTGCACTCAGTACTGATCAAATGAAAATCGTCAGCCTTCCTGTTTCAGTTATTTTTTTCTTCCAGGGGACCCTGTTTGCACTTACTTCCTTTACATGCCAGTGCGCCAGAAAAACAGCTCTTCTCATTTCTGGTGACTTCCCATCTCTTTTTCTTTGTTCCCAGTTGTCCATTCCCTTTCTTTCCGATCTTTCCCACTTATCCCTTACTATTATAATCTACTCGTATGGAATTAGGGAGTCCTCACTCATGCACTCATCACTTCTTATCTTGCATTACAGTTATTCTGACATATAACTCTCTATACTTGAGTTTATGTTGTTTCTTTGTTTGTATATTGGTTGAGTGACTGAAAGTATGGTCCACAGCTGGTTTATCGACATTAAACATTGTTTAGTATTTAAATATTGAATATTGAATAATAAAACTTTGCTATTCCTATAACGCCTAGCAAAATGCCATGTATATTATAGATATCTAATAAATATATGTTAACTTAATAGGTAAGTATATATTTCTTTTGCAAACATTAAGTTCTGATTTCTTAAGAAAATCAGCATCATTTTTAACTATGGAGAATGTCTATATTTATTTCCACTGCATCATCAGTAAGTGAAATACAAGTGTTAACTGACACTTTTGATAATTATTATTTTAGATGGTACTGACCATCCATCCTATGCAGTTTTTAAAGGACTAGAATTTTATCATGATTGAGTCTAAGTGTACTTCTTATTTCAATGCATCAAAAATTTAGCAGTCATCAAATAGACATTAACAACCAAGCCACACAGCAGCAGTGTAACATCTTCAGTACTTGAAATAAATTATGTCATTCATTTTATGCTTAAAGACTATTCTTTATTTCCCAGGTGTGATGGGAGAATATGAGCCAAAAATTGAGGTCCATTTTCCATTCACGCTTACAGCTGCTAAGGGAACAACTGTTAAGATGGAGTGCTTTGCACTTGGCAAGTAAGTACATATTCTTTCATAATTAGACACAATTGTTTATTAGAATGTGACATATCTTATTTTTGGATCACTTATTTTGTTAGGTTTTATTTTCCCAGAAGCCTCTTAGTGGCTATTTGTTTTTTAAAAGAAGCAAATGGGAATTGATGAAGTAGCCAATTAGAGTTATCTTTCTAGTCATTTCTATAAACAATAATGCCTAAACTTTTGCTATTTTTACATAGCGGAAACTTCTTTGAATAAAAGTAGAGCTTTACATCTCTTTATTGACTTGCTTAAAATTTCAGGATCACTCATTTATTTCATTCAGGATGATGTAAATAAAAGGAAGGTGAAAGGAAAAGGTGGTATATGTTCCTCATGTATAGGGTTTCAATTCTGATAAGATACAACAAAGCAATAAAAATTATAAGGCCACTGGTTGCAGTGAGCCAATTGATTATTTGAATATCTTCTAAAATAATGATGACATAATGGTAGCACCAGCCATCAATATGTGCAACACATAATCACTCCCAAATCAGAAAGATGATTTACACCACCCTCTAATGCCTGCTATTCAGATTCAGTTTCTGAGAGTTTAAATCCCTTGATATATAATCACTTGTCAATGATATTTATAATATGAGCATCGGGCATAGAGGCCAGAGTGGGATTTTGATTCTATTTGATTAGTATGTTATGATTTATTTTAAACAGTGTTGTTATTTTGGTTTTTAAGGCGATGAGACCTCAGGGTCCTTTCTAGACTCTATAATTATAATTTGCATCAGTTACTAATCATTTAGCTTCAGTTGTGGTGAGCTAACTCCCACAGCATAACCACAGAGTACTTGAAGATAAAGCATGCCACATAAATGTGTTTATCAAAGTAGATTTAGCCTGTGGGTGAGAGAAATGTTAGCAAGTATGAGCAAATTCAGCTCGTAACAGAAAGCTGGAGCACGAAGCTCCATGTTATCTAATTTCAAGACCGGTTGAAATAGCACATAAGAGCAACTCCATTTAAATTTAAGTAGAAGCAGCATAATAAGAGACCAGAACCAAAGTAAATTGTTGTGTGGCTCATATTTCAGGCAAAAGATGCTCCAAGTAAAAATAGATTTTAAGAACTTAAAATTCAACAAGGAAGTATTTGAACAGATACCTGAGGAAACCATCCAAACCAAAAGGATTAGTTACCTGGATTACATAATCCCTTAAATGTTTTCTCTTTCACTATTTGCCCATGCTACTGAGCATGCCTGAAAAGGCCCCTACTAAGAAGCTCAATTCTGATAAATACAAGTTTTATATATTTTATATATATGTATATATATTTATATGTGTGTGTATATATATTTATATGTATATATTTATATATATTTCCTTGATGCCAATGATTTCAGTGTATTCTGCAGTCAAATAATTCTTAACTGCCAGAGTTTGCACTAACAAAGGGAAGTTATATTGTGAAACAAATTAGAGAACTAGACTTATAGAGAAAAAAACAATATGGGCTATTTCCCCAGGCAGGCTTATTTAATAAGATAGATGTGTTTGCTTTTGGAAAGCTTGAAATATGCTTAGTAAATTGATCCTTAAAATCCCTTTCATTCTAGGTAGGATCGAATAATCAAATTATATTCTTTTAATACTCTGTGTTCTCCGACTTGTCTACTCCTTTGCTACTCCCTCTCCCAACCCATAAAAAAATAGAAAGGTACATAAAAAATAGAATGATAAAGAACACAAGCTGAAAATTTTTCTCTTGCTTCTTTGCTGTCCTTACTGTGAAGTGGCAAAATCATTGGGAAAAAACACTTATTGTGAAGCGTGTGATGAGATACCTCCCTCTGCTCCCACCTAAAGATGGGCCTTCCATCTGACGGAAGTCAAAAGATCAAAGAACTAACATCCTCACTTGTGTCACTTCCTTTCAGTACAGAAGTGTGGGGGGTGTGAGGGGTCACCAGACAGAGTGGGGAGCAGAACAGGCGGATCTACTGAAACACACTGCTGAGGGGAGCAGCGGACAGCCAGGAGAGGTTTGCTGCGCCCTGTGGGTCTCTCCCTGGCCGGGGATGGACTCAGGCCACAGCAGTGAAGGAGCCCAAACTTAACAACCTAGGCCACCAATGAGGCCCCTTTTCTTGACTTTCCTTCCCTTGGGTCACTCAAGGGTCTCTCTCTCTCTCTAAGACTTATAAAAGAGATCCTCTCTTCTGGTTTTATTCTCAAAGTTCATTGTCATCTCCAAGTCATATTTATTATTTAATCAAACAATACCAAAACACTCCCTTTATGTATAGACCTTTAGGGAAGATTTGTGTGTTTAAAGACATAGTATGGGTGAGAATGACAGTGAGTTGTCTATTTAAGCGCTAGAGTGAACAGCACTGAAAAACATCACAGAGAGTGACATTTGATGCAGCAATGCCTGAAAGGACAAAGGTCATAAGCACCAAATCTTGTTGTTTGCAAATTTGCCTCTCCCCAGCCTCCCCAGAGAAATCCAGATTTCCTCCTAGAAATCATTGCTGTCATCACGCTAGTCATTTGAATCAAATGTCTTCCTAGAGACACCTTCCATTAAGAAAAAATATCTGGGCCTCCCTCAACGGGTTGAGCGCCACACTGTGAAGCATCTGCGACACAGCAGCACAAGTTCGATCCCCAGCCAGGGAGGGACCCACAGGGCGCAGCAGACCTCCTCTGCCTCGCCCGCTGCTCCCCTCAGCTGTGTGTTTCATTCGATCTTCCTGTTCTGCTCCCCACTCTGTCTCTGGTGACTCCTCTCACCTCCAGCACCTCAGCTCTTGTATGCACAAATAAATAAATCTTTAAAGAAAAAGGAAAGTGATCCTTTCTTTAATAGGCACAGCCACAAAAGCAAGGAATGGGCTCATCTCGTGAGTGTAAATGGCTAGCATGCATTAAAAGACATGGAGCCAGACACACCTTCAGGTTCTGAGGGTCCTCCACAGCCACTGTTCCCAGAGAGATGCCCTTCAGTCTGCAGACACTTGCCGGAGTGGCTCCTCTGCGGTGCAGGTTTGCTCGTCACAGCAGCATCCCCTGGCCAAAGTCCTCCCACTGGCCTCTGCCCTTTTGCAGACACACATATGCTTTGCTTATCTTTTTGTTCCAGCTTTCAACTGACACTGAAGAACAATAATGGCCAATTTTCTTCCCCCTGAATTTTCTCTCACCCGTGGCAAGATCTCATGAACCTTTGATAAGCCAAAATGAGAAAGGCCTCTGATTGTTAAAGGCTCATTCTTTCAAAACACATCAGAATGCGGTTCCACCGCTCACAAACTATGTTTTCACTCCTCTTTAGAAGCACATTTCTCTCCATATGACTGTCACAAGAGGTGCTCAGTTTCTTAGAGGAAGTGAATGAATGCAGTTTTGGTTGCACAGATAGATCAAAGCTAATACGCTGGCACTTTTTCTATATTCTTAGAGGAAATTAGCAGAAGATAAATAATGTCAGGTTATCGAATTTCGCTATCTCTTGATAGTATCCAAGTTCACCAACCTGCCTAACTTGAAGCTAAGTGAAAATTCAATGGGGAAGCTATATGCTGCACGCTTGCTTTAAAGAGACCTCTGCTTCGGTCTGAATTTAGCAAAACTCAGGCGGTCCCTTGTAGACTTCTGCTGGCCTGGGACACAGGGGGTGCTGGTTACATGCTTGGAAGTCTCTGTGCCCGCAGCCTTAGCAAGACTGGACGCAGAGCCGACACGCAATGTGACATGAGGTGCTGCCTGGCGTTGCCCAATTCTCCTGTATTATTTCCCAGAAAAATGAGAAATGCTTGAAGAGGACCCACAGGGAAAACAAGGTGTATAAAGGCTTCAGAAATACAGTAAAGTGCAAAATGTGGGATGGAAATGAATTGCTTTGGAAAGCAAAGGCCGTTCCAGACATATGGAAGGTTATTGTCAAGAGATTGAGCTCAAGCTGGTCTCCAGTTTCAACACTGTGGCGGGAGTGTAATTCCAACAGAATGGGATTAAGCTGGCAGAATTATATCGGGGATACTATAGAAGTTCTTGATGGAAAAAGTTGTTCCAAGGAAAATGGGTAATCAGCAGAAGCAGTAGAAGCTCTGCAAGAATGTAATAATCCCCATTTGTCTTCCGATAATTTAGATGTAATGTTTCCTGAAAGGAGAGAAATGGTCTGGGTCAGGGTTGGAAATGAAAATTTTAAACATTCTTATTTTTCTGGCCATTCGTCCAGCCACTCGAGCTGAAGAGCAAAAGCCGGAGACTAAAGCCAGGCTGACTTAATGAGCGCCTTTTGGCGACTACGTTATTAGGTAGCATCCTTCTTAAAGCTGGTGGTGGCTTGTGCAGGAAGTAGAAGTGAAGAGCGTGGCTTTTCTTGCTCAGCAGTTACCCCGGTGACCTTGCTTAGGGAAGAAGCTCTGTCTGGTATTTCCCAGCTCTGCTTTTAAACACTGGACACAATTCCCTTGATGCGAAATGAGAGCTCAGAGGTTAAAGGACAATGCAAGGAAGGAATCCCTTAGGGCCCTAATAAATATTTCATTTCAGTGGCTCTCCCTCAATGTAGCTAATTGGAAATGGGTGATGGTTTCATGGTTTCAGCTGGTTGTGCTCAGTTTTTACTCTGATTTGTATAATTTGTTAACTAGGCAACAACACAGAGTAAAGCAAGATCTTTATAAAGTATCGAACTAGTAACTGCAGGAAGCATTTATCATCTTTAGGACTGGGATGGGGTGGGGGTTGGGAGGAGCGAGCTGGAATTATTAAAACTTGGAAGCTCAGAGGAATCCCTTATGGTTCTAGACCTCTGAGGAGACATCAGGCAGGAGGTGGTGCAGAGCTTCTGAGATGGGCCAGAAACTCAAACTCCACTTCATGGCTGCTTTGGGGATCAGGATGCCTTGCTGAGGATGCCTTACAGGAACAGAGATCTCAAGCAGACAGGATGCCCACAGGGAACAAGAAGCACGCCCCTTCTTACTCTGCTAGCCCGGGATCTCCCCCAGCGCCACCCCCGGCAGTACAGAGTAGCAGGAATCACTGGACCTTCCCCTCAAAGGAGGCCATCTCGGCAGAACGCTGAGTCGGGGTGGGATGAGAGCTGGAAATGCAAGAGCCAGCACGGTGTCGCTTTGCCTCCCCACGCGCATGTCTTCATCAGACACACCGCTCCCCGTCCTCCATCCACTCATTTTCTGTGTCTGTGGTTCTGCAACCCGAAGACCCTACCCTGTTTTCAAGGCCACAGTCAAAGGCACATCTCTGTAAAAGCCTTCCCGCTTGCCTTGAGACGGCCTCTTCCCTTTGGAACGATATACCCACCCATATTTCTCTGTCAGGTGCGCCCCCAGTGGGCCAGCTGTACACACCCGCCTGCGTTACTGCACGCAGCTTTTTGATTCCTGGGGCGTCTCACATGCAGCAAGGCAGGCAGTACACACTTACTGTCGGCCAGGTCTGCTGAACTGGACTCGGGTATCAGAAGTGTGGCCAGACAGAAATCTGCAGATGCCTGTCACGTGCCTTGGCCCTGAAAATTTTGCCCACATTACATAAGCTATAGTCTTCTGGCAGTTTTCATTTCACCCAACAACCTTTCGCAGACCTCAGAAAGATCACCAGATATGTCACAGAGTCACCAACAACAAAGAAGTAAAATTTAGTCACTGATGCTTAAATGACCCCATGCGCAAGGGCAAACCTGGGGTCATTCTGTAATAAAAAAGCCATCTACCATAAAGCCACTTGGATTTATCTACTAAGAAAACCCTGCAAGCTAATCGTAGCAAGGGCCGATTTTTTTCCCTTGACTTTACATGTTCCTTATCTTGCTTCTGCAGCCATTAACACACAATCAGATTGGCTGTGTCCTAAGGCCCCAGCACCAGTTACTGTAATAATTATGTGGGTGACCTTCCAGAGGCATCTGAAACCTGGAGCTGAGATGGGAGGGAAGAACACATTCGACTTCCTGCCCTTTTGAGTTCCTGCTTATCTCTCTTTCAGATAGCATTTACAAATCATCTTTCGTTACACGCCATCAAATGCCTATTAGGGCACCAGAACGTTAAGTCATTTTTTTCCTCTTTTTATATGTTTATTGCAAATAAGAAAGTGCCATAAAGTCATTTTTGCCATAGTTTATGTTTTCTTTCCCCCAACCGTAGCCAAACTGTCTCAGATGGCTGCTCCTGATCCCCATTGTAACCACGGGAATGACAGATACTCCTCCGAGACCAGCCAGAGCCTGCCACTGGCAGGCGAAAGAACCTGCTCTTCAGTTACAGCTTGATGATTTATTAATACTGTTTATTTAGAACTGCCAGTCACTGAGGGCTGTAGGAATTAAAAATAAATTGGAGTTGTGGGGTATTTGTCTATCAAACTGAAAATCGAACTCCTTAATTGTTAGATTGACAGAAGATCTGGGCAGAGGAGTCAGTCAGTGGGTTGAGGAATCAATCAGCGTGTGGGTCTTGCAGGAAAGTGGTACATTATGGAGTCAGAAAAATTGCCCTTGTGAGACGTTAGTCGCTCTGGTATCGCGAAGATCAGGGACACAGGCTCATGTCAGGTGGCACCCACGGGAGACAGGCAGCAAGAGAATGTTAAAGAAAGGTCACAGGGCCTGGTGCTAACTGACAGATGAGAAATGCAGACTGCAGGGAAGAGCGGGCCGCATGTGGGCCAGCGGCCAGGCTGATGGAGCAGGTCTGCCCTTTGATATTCTTTCTATTTTCCGAGTTTTTCTAGATGCCCGTGTGGGAGGGTGCCTTTTATTTACTTTGCACTTGAAAGCAGTATCATGTCTAGGGAAACAGGCCTGATTTATTACTCTCTTGGAGTGACTGTTAAGTAGACCTGTATTCCCAACTTCTACAGGACTGCGTAGGATCTCCTAAGTCTCTTGCTGGCCAAACTACATCCTTACAGGCCGCAGAGCTAGCCCCTGGAGAGGCACAGCCGAGCCCCCTGGTTTCTCAAATTAACATACCACTTTTCTTTGGCTAAGAATAATTTTCACTCTAGAATTTTTTTTCCTGCATGCACTTAAGTATTTTGATGATTGAGAATTAGGCATATTTATACAGAAGAGATAGCACCAAAGGCATCAGGCAAGGGATAATCCCAAACTGGCTGATATTTTTATTAGGATTAGTCTGAACTCTTCCAATAGCTTTATTTTAAGTCAGTCTCTCCGGAGTTTTCACAGGCTAACTGGATGTTGATTGTGGGATCAGAAACTGGTCAACTGTTAGATTCATAAAGGGAACATAAAAAATCAGTATTTCTAACGCCATCCTATCCCATACAACATAAAAATCCAGCAGATGAAAAGAAGGAATTTTAGCCAAAAAGTTGTCGGCAAGCTCAGAACACTTCCTTCTTAGTACAGGCTGATTTCTGTGTCTCACTTAAGTTCTAGCCAGTCTCTGATATTATTTCTCAGTGGGTTAGAAACAAATGTGAATTAGGTTTTTTTAATTATTATTATTTTGATTTTAGTTGCTCTCTTTTGAATGCTTTCAGTCGTCGATTTCTATAAATTGTATGTAGTTAATCAACCCACAAACCTTGAGTGTTCTACTGGTAACTTAGATCTTGTCCCCAATGGGAACCTCTTCTAGTAGTGATTCAATAGCCATGTTACTGCTTTAAAAGTTTACATATGTGACAGCAAGCATGCTGGCTCAGATAGGAAGATAGGGGACCCACTGCTGCGCCCTGTGGGTCCCCTCCCTGGTGGGGGATCGAACTCGCGCTGCTGTGTTTCACAGTGCAGCGCTCAACCCACTGCGCCACCAGCGAGGCCCAACTGGCTCTTCTTTATTTTAAGTCTCATTCTGGCTGATATGCTTGATGACAGCACTAGGTTTTTTTATACTTCCATTTAAATTTTAATTTAGGTATTTCCTTATATTGTCCATTTTTCTACAGTACTTTATTTCCCCCTCAGAGTCCCCATAATTCTCCCACCTCCATAGCACCCATGATCCCTCTTCATCTTAAAGCTGCCACAGAGCAGAGACTCTTGCAGTTGGCACGTGTTCTGCTGGGTCAGTGTGCGTGAACTAAACCTCGTTGTCCTGTGTGATTCTTACCACATTGGTAATATCTGAGCTGGGACAGCACCAAAACTAGCCAGCCTAGATAAAGAGGAATTTTAAATGTTTTTGATACACAATTGTAAAAGTGATTTAATACTCAGTTGGAAATTTAGGTACCAAGTATTAATAATAGGCCTGCCATTAGTATTTTTTACCTCTTAATTGTGCATCTATCATTTATTAAATTTGACCTTTGTAATATGTCATGAGCGGATGGAACTCATTAATAGTATATGCCTTTCTTAACACCTCCCTTCTCCTCAAACTGAGGGCATACTTATTGACCTCCCTCAAATTTCTATCCCGATCTGTCAGCCACTTAAAACCCTTCAGGACTGCTTTTCTCCCTTTCTGTTCTGTCGCCACTCTATAATCAAAGTCTACTGCTTTAAACATTTTGGGTCTCTTATTTCTGTTGCAAAGGCCATTAGCGCTATCCTTAGAGAGGTCACCACACCTTGTCCCACCTGCTTTGAGAATACCTCCCTCTGCAGCTTTGTGTGGGCGCTGAGACCCCGCCTTGCCCTGCTCTGCTGTCTGTAAATGCCTGAGGCCTTCCTCTGGATTTCATAGCGCTCTCTAACACTACAGCCTGAACCTTCTTTGGACTTTTATCTTGGCTGTTGATTCCAAGTTCAACTCTTAATTTAGTCTGCTCAGAGTGTGTGTCCAAACAGGGCCTGACCTTGAACTCAAGTTTAACTCCCACGCCCACCTGCTCTACCACATAAGCAATTTGATAAGCCTGGAGATGAACACTGAGCCCAGCATGTAAAGTATAAAGTCTTAAATTACCTTTTACATTTTTAACTTTTGCATCTTCGTCTATTTCATCATCATAACCAGTGTCTCCTAAATTTATTTCAACTTGGTACAAAGTGAACATTTGTCAGTTGAATAAAATCATTTATCAACATAATAGACACCTACATATACCTAAGGGGTAGAAAGAATAAGTCAATAGATAGACATAGTAAAGGATTCTAAGCCTGAAAATACAGATACATAGGCATTTAAATTGTAAAATTAAAATCAGAATGACCCTGTCAGGCTACATCTTTGAGGGGTGTCCTCACCTTAGTGGGGTCCCATGCACTCATTTCTGTTGCTGTATGTCCAGATTTCTGAAATGCAGTTATTACAGTTGATACATGGGTTATATCATGATTGAGTGGGACTACCAATGTCACTTTGATGAATCAGAAAAAAACCAAACGGATAATTTGCCTACAACCAAGACTGATTATCTTTGTAAATATATAATATTCTCAGTAAATACATAATGAATTAGAAGGATGATGACCTCTAAGCATAGAGTTAGGACAAAGAATCATAGACCCTATGACCTATAACTACTGAGTTAATGCTATATATATATATATATATATATATATATATATATATTAGCACATTTCTGTAAAATTGAAGGCATCTCTACATTAAGGAAAAATTGATTCTATTATTTTAGCATTGTTACTAGTATCTACTTTTCCAGTATACTTTATCAATATTAAAAATAATTGCTATCACCTTTTATACTGCAAAAGTTTTTGGTATATTTAACATCATGATTAGCTATAAGTTTCCAAAAACACAGTATGAATTACATACTGTTTTAAAGATTGATTAATTTATGTGTATAAGAACTGGGGTACAGGCTATAGGTGTGAGGGGGTGATAGGATTCACCAGAGACAGAGTGGGGAGCAGAACAGTTGGATCTACTGAAATGCACTGCTGAGAGGAGCAGCGGGCAAGGCAGCATGTGGGTCCCCTCCCTGGCCAGGATCAAACTCATGCTGTAGTGGCTGCGGATTCTTCATAGGGCAGTGCTTAACCCCTCGGGCCACCAGGGAGATCCCTGAATTACATATTTAAGTTGGTGGTCTTCTGGGATTTTAGCAGGCAGGCACTTCAGGTTCTGTAGTCACATACTTAGAAATCCTATGCTAGGCTCTGTGGTGAGAAGCATTGCTTTTAGTTCAGTGGTGAGTTGGTGGTGGGAATTTTATGGGGACTACACCTGAGAAGAGAAATCAAACATTGTACAGAAATGAACAATGATGCTATATATATATATGTATTTAAAAAATAAACATCACTTTTAAATAGCTAATGTCATCAATTCTAGTGAAAGTGTTAGTTTTCTCAATTTAGAATTTATCCTGGAATTCAGAGAATGCATTTTATCTACATCCTCAGTTCTTTTTGCCAAATATTTGCTATAGGAACCAACCTTTCCTTATGTCTCTGAGGCTTACAACACCCAGCACACAGAAGATCGCCTGTAAAGCTTATTTGTTCATTCTCATGTTCTCATCAAATGACTAACCAGAGATGTAGTTTTCATCTTTGTTTTTGAAATCTCTCTCTTAGGGCATCATAAACTTGAAAAGGTCCCAATGAGATGGAGCGGTGGGAAGGCAAAATCATAAGGGAAAAGCTGCTAATTGAATTATATTTTTCAAAAGTATCTCCATGACTATATCAGAGCAGTAACACTAACTACCTATTACTAATCCCTGCAGGCATATTTATGGCAAATACACACACATATTTTATATATATAAATACACACACATACTTATATATGTATATATATCTTAAAGTTAAAACATTGTAACTTCACATTATTCTCTTCTGTGTTGTGGATTATAATGTACTTTTCAACTGTGCAACCAAATGAAATGCATCTGCATGTACAATGTATAATCAAAATGGTCTAAAATTTTCTTATAACCCATATATCGTTCCCTTTGATAAATCATTCCCTGATTCCTCTCTAAGTATTTTTCAGCACTTCATGTGACAGTGAAATAGAGGGTCTCATTCTTTCTTGACTTGGTGGTTTCGTGTCCATTGCCCCTGCCTGTGTGCTTGTCTTAGATGGAGACCCCAACGCACGTGCCAGCGTCACTGCCGTCACACTTAATGTATCGCCCACACAAGTTAAAGTGTGTGTGATCCCATAGGTGTGAATAAATGCTAAATTCAAAGAAAGAAAACCGAATGTTAAGCCATAAACTAAACATCTGCCATCCTGTCGTCTTCTTTACTAGTTTCTATTTGCACTAGAATAAAGCAACACCTACCTTCTGTTCCTGTCACTGTTTCTCTTGGTAGCGCTATGGTGGAGAATAGTTTTCATGTCAAGTCTTTCTAACAACTTTTTTTGGGTCTGAAGAATAATTTTAACTGGTAGGCAGTAGATACAAAAACTGATGCTCGCTTGGGACCTGTGTCAGTTGCTGTTTTGTTGTACAAACAGCTCATGATACGTCCTTTTGGCCATTTCTATTCTGTTCTTCTTTTCTTTTGGGACTAAGTCAATCGGGGTCCAACTTCTGCAATGTCTTATTAACTCTAAGGATGGTACATTTGAAATCAGGTCACTTGTTTTATGCATCCCTACAGAGAAATGCAGCCGTCTCAACATTTCCAAACAGAGCACACATCCATGCTTCCTCCGCTGACACAGGAAGAGCCTCTTCCCGCCTCCACCTTCAAGTCCTCCCAGCACCTTTAGGTGCGGTCCAGCAGTGAAAGCTTACATGTAATACCCCCAGTGCACACAACTTTTTGTTTATTTCACATCTGTGAAATCAAGAGTTATAACTGATCGTGTGCCACAGCCTAATTGGAACTGATTTGTTCCTTAGTGATCCTTAAGATAAATAGTATGGTAATAGCAGGTCGTACGCAGAGTTGTCTTATAGATTGTGAATCAGAGTAATTAAAGCTAAAGTAGAATATGATTATTAACCCCCCATCAGACATTTGACCTGCCAGTGTTTTCTCCCCCTCAGTAGGATGTAATTTCATTTTAACGATGGTTTATTTTTCTGTGAGGAAGATATTTAGTTTGATGCAGTCCCGTATTTTTGTTTGCTTTTGTTCTCCTTGCCACTGGAGTCGAGCCACCAGGCATAGCTAAGACCAGTGCCATGAGTATATTGCCCGTGTTTTCCATGTTGTGGTCTCAAGTCTTTAATCAACTTTTAATTAATTTTGGATATGGCTTGAGATAATGGTCCAGTTTCATTCTTCTGCGTGTAATCGAACAGTTTCCAAACACAATTTATTTAAAATGTGTTGTTTCTTCACTCTATGCCCTTGACTCTTATTATAAGTTCATTGTCCGTAAGTGTGGGTTTACATCTAGGCTCTCTATTGTACTCCATAGATCTGTGTCTCTGTTTTTTTTTTATTCTAATGACATCTGTTTTCTTTAAAGTAGCTTTGAAGTACAGTGTGACGTCTGGGTGTGTGATACCTCCATCCTTTATTGTCAGAATTACTTTGGCTATTTAGGGTCTATTGTAGTTCCAGACAAATTTTAATACTGTTTATTTCATTTCCTTAAAGAATGTCATTGGAATTCTGATATGGATTATATTGAATCTGTATTTTGCTTTGCATAAAATGGACATTAATTCTTCCAATCCATGAACAGGAACTATCTTTCCATTTCTTTGTGTCTTTGTTCTTTTTTTTTTTAACACGTCGTTGTACACACATTTCACCTCCTTTGTGAGGTTTATTTCTAAACACTTAAATTTTGATGCAATGATAAATGGGATAATTTTTTTTTCATTTCTTTCTCTTCTAGTTCTTTGTTTCTCTGTAGACATGCCACAGAGTTTTGTATAGTGATTTTGTAGCTGAGGCTTTGCTGATTTATTGTTTCTAATAGTGTCTTATTGGAGTCTGTAGAATATATATTTATATATGTGTGTGAGTATATATATATGTGTGTATGTATATTAATATATATATATTATGCCATGCACAAATACTTCTTTTCCAATGTAGTTTACTTCTCTTTCTTTTTCTTTCCTAACTTCTCTGATTAGAACTTCTAGTACTTTATTGAATGAATAATAGTGGTGAAATTGGACAGGAGTATGAGGAAACAAGAGCCAAGAAATCCATACTTCCCAAACACAATCTTTTCAGAATTTAAGGTCTAGATTAAAATTAAAGAGTGTCCAATGCACTTTCCAAGCTAGTCTAGATTCCCTATCTCACTAGCATTTACTAATCATACTTGCTGTGCACTGTACATAGATCCAAGCTTTAAATAAGCATCTGGTGTCTGCCAGCATCATGTGCCTCTAACTTATCAATGAAAAGATACACAGGAGAATTTACTGACAAAATCCACAGGGTCAACCATTACCCTAAGAACTGTATGCTTAAATATCATTACTTCCTAGTCAAATCAACTTGTAATAATGCCTTGAGAAGCTGCAGGATGGAGAAGAGTGAAAGACTGAACTATATTTTGATATATTTGCCCTATGAATTATCGGACAGGGCAGTCTTTTTAAGAAGTCACTGTAGTAGCATCATTCAATGCAGCAATCAGGTTATCTAGATGAATGTTCTAAACTCTATTTATTTCGCTATGGCATTTAGTTATTATATTGACATAGATCTAGTGTTATTAAGGAATTTTATTTTACTACGGGCTATTCCAGTATTATTATCAACTTCAGCCTTATCCCTTAACGCAGCCAAAACAGGAAATGACTCAAAATGACAGGATTATAAATACAGATAAATTGAAATATTCTAGAGAGAAAAGACATTGCATTTCTTATACATTTGTAAATTTAATTAGCAAGGACAATATATTAAGTAGCTTCAGGTTTCTTAGTAAATAATGTACTGCTTGGAATAACCATTACTGAGACTCTTATCACAAGGATAAGTCTAATCCTATGGATTTATTGTGATTATATATTTATGAAAAATGAAACTTTAAAGAGTGTTAAGAAAGGACTGTGAGAATGTTATGCCAGTATTGCTGCAGCAAAACATATTCTTGCATTAATTTGTCAAAGAAACTTACAATAATATTCATTTGCCTCTGAATGTTGTTTTTAAATACTGAATGTGTTTTCTTATTCCCAACCACATTAAGGCGGAAGATGTTTACAAGTAGCTTTGTTAAAGGGGAGATATTTTTTCATTTGACCCCTATATATTTTCTGAGTAAAAGAATAGGTATAATCAGTATAAAAGAATGACATTTCTTTCTCACTTTAATCTACAAATGAATTTTTAATGAGTGAAGATTTTTGGTCTGTATTCAGCTTCAACTTTATTATTTTGATAGGAGAATGTCGCTCTTAAGATTATGTCTAACCTTTTGTTTCAATAAAATGTCTATTGCTTTGCAGTATCTTAAAAGGCTATTGTACTTGAATCAAACCCCGTGCAGATGAAAGTAAAATTAAATGCTAATATAGAGAATTGATGGCCGCAAGCTTTCTATAGAAAGGACCCTTTGACCATGTAAATTTCAATCAACTTACGCACTTTCTACAAAGCATCAACAAAATTTTAAAGCTGATACATAGTGATGGGCGTAGACAAGCAGACTCTGCACTGTTCCAAACTAGAAGAACCAAATTTGGCAAAGAGGCTGGATAACAAGTCAACTTTTCTGGCAGAAACTGGAAATTATAGTAGAAGATGAGAGCAAAATAAAGGGTAATATAAGACAGAAGGCTTACAACTAAGATAAATATGCATATCTGGAATTATGCTGCATCTGAAGTACTAACGTCAGTAGCACTTTCTGTGACTTCCCCTGGTTAGCAGTGTCTGAGTGCATTATTTGCAATCCCATTCAGAGTTCAGCCGCACCTACTTACCTCACCCATGATCTCTGCAGACTTCCTTTTCATCAGGGGCTCTGTGGTCACCGCTTCCTTTCATGAATTAGAGCACTTGGTTCATTCCTTTAGGCTCTTCCTCCATGTCTGTTACCCCCTTGCCTCAGTGTTCTTTCATTGTGCACTCTTCAAATCCTATCTGAATCTAACTGGTCCATGTTTGGGTGCCTCTTCTCTACTCTGCTCTGAAGAAAGAGAAATCGACAGACGCTATTACCGTGTCTCTGGCCTTCCTTAGCCCTTGACACTGCTCACAGCACTATTCTGTCTTCGTGGTGGCTGATACCAGCGTGTCCGGTCTCCTCGGGACTCCCAGAACCTGCTCAGCAGGCCATATCAATGCTCTTCAAAACTGCTGCCCAAAATAAAAGACTTGGTGACAAATGTGCAAATCTCCCTGGACACCCTTGCCCTTGCATTTTTAGAAAAAAAAGCAATGCATTCTTGTGACTAATGTAAACAAACTTACCCTTCGGTCTGTCCCTTCTGCTTTCTCAGCCTGTTCTTGACTGTTAGCCTTTGCAGTGTTCAGTCTTTTCCTCAACGGCCTTTTTCTCATCTGCATATATTCTTATTTCTCCCACCTTCATAATTCAATCCCAGTTCCCTTAACGTCTCTGTATGTCACGTGTAAGCTAGATAAAATGCTAACTTGTACTTCATAACTATACTATAAAAATTAAATTTAGGCTAGAGAAGGCAAGAATTTCACAGAATAGAAAACCCTGAACATTCCTTCACTCCAACTCCTTCTGAACACACTCATTCAGCAATAGCACAGGGAGCAACGTCCTTTGTGAGAAATACAGAAATGAGTTGAGAGGTTCTTAGGTCCAGGACAAGAGCAAAACCTACCACAGTGAAGCCAGGAGGAGCACCTGAAGCATTCGCTCCTCAAATCCTACTCCCCATACATCAACTCACACCTGGAAAGAACCCCCCGGACTGGGACATACACGCATAAACAAACATGGATCATAGATGCAAAATTCGGATGTTTCTGGGAACTGTTAAGACATTGGCTTCTGTGTTACCTGTCTCAGAAAGGCAAAATTTTATTCAATTTAATACTTCAAAAAACGACCTAATTAATAAATTGGCAGCATATCTAAACAGGCAGCTCCGTGAAGAGGTATCCAAAACCAACATGGAAACACAGTCGCCATCACTTACAGTAAGACGCTGTCAGACCACAGTGAGCCATCGTCTCACACCTGTGAGAATGACACATTCTGAAAAAAGACAAACAACAAGTGCCAGAGAAAAAGGAAATCTGCGACACTGCCAGTGTAATATAGACAGTACAAACTGGTTTAGAAATTTCAGAAAATAATCCAGATTTACCTTAAAAAACTAAAAATTAAAGTGCCCTATGACCCAGCAGTCCCACTTTTGGGCATTTATTGAGTAGATGAAACTATCAAATCAAAACATTATATGCTCCAGCAGGTTGAGTGCCGCACTGTGAAGACTCTGTGGCACAGCAGCACAAGTTCGATCCCTGGCCTGGGAGAGGACCCACAGGGCGCAGCAGACCTCTCCTGCCTCGCTCACTGCTCCCCTCAGCGGTGTGTTTCAGTCCATCTTCCTGTTCTGCTCCCCACTCTGCCTCTGGTAAATAGTCTTACCTCCCGCAACTCTGGCCTATATACCAACTCTTGTGTGTATTAATAAATAAAATCTTTATATATATGTATATGTGAAAGTTATATATATATATAAATTATGTGCTCTATGATTTATAACAGCAAAAACATGGAAATAACCTGTGTCCATTGACTTAGGAGTGAGAAGTGGAGGAAGCAGTGAGGAGATGTGGAATATCCACACCACGAATATTAGTCAGCATAAGGAAAGAAAATGTTGCCATTTACAGAACATGACAGGATTTAGGGGGAATTATGCCCATTGAAGCACATCAGAATGGCAAAGATAGATGATGCGGCAAGGCAAAATACTTATAAAGACTAGTGAACATGAATCTAAAGTGAACTCTCTGAAGTTAAAAGGGAGGAGGGAGAGAGAAAGGGTCAAAGGAGAAACCAAAAAAAGTGAAGCAGAGGTAAAGAAACTGTCAAGAAGACCAGAGAGAATCTGTTACCACAGACCTACCTCATGTGTGGACTTTTAACAGTGAACTTAATTTAGTATATACATGTTGATTCTCAATGGTGAACACAAAATTTGCTTAATATTTTATAATGCAGTGTTATTTAAATTAAAAAAGAAATGTAAAAAAATGCTAGAAAGACTTCTAATGTTCAAATCAATAATGCTAAACAGCAATGCAAAAGCAGAGAAAAATATAAAAGTATATAAACAAATGCAGAATACTGGAATACTGTAGAAGTGGCAGGTAAATCACTTCAATTTTAGTAGGAAAGTTAAAAGATAAAATATTTAAAGTAATTGTAAAAATGTTAATAGATATACAATATTAAAAGATGTAAATGTGACATTGCTAACACAAGTGTGTGGGAAGTAAGTACAGAGATTTTGTATTGCAACTAAAATTGTTTCCAATTTAAAATAAATTGTTATAAGTTGTGAGCTCCAAGGTAACCAAAAAAAAAAAAAAAACCCTAAAGGAAATTCACAAAAGAGAATAAAATCAAAGCATGTTAATACAAAAACATCAATGAATCACAAAGGAAGTTCGCAAATAAAGGAAAGGATAGACAGAAGAATAGACTATTCAGAAAAATTAACACAATTGCAATTACATTCAATAATTATATTAAGTTTAAAGGGATTGGCTTTGAAATCAAAAAACCTAGAGTATTTGAATGGGTTGGGTTTTTTTTTTTTTGAAGAAAAAAAGAGTCTTCCATTTTATTGTTGTCACCAAGAGACACAGTTTGACTTCAGGACACGCGCATATCGAACATGACGGAATGGGCAAGAGGCTCCACGCGTGTGCGGTTCCTTGTTCAGCCCCTGTGCAGACGTCACGGTGGAGCTGCACAGACGCAGGCAGCGTGGCTTCCCACACCGCAGTCTTACTGCCCATTAGGACAGCCACTGAGCATGCGCCCTGAGGTGGAGTGAAGCGTGACGAAGCAGCACGCGGCAGCACCTACCTCCCTGCTGGCCTACAGGTTACCTTCTATCACTGCTGTGGCCAGAGGTCCCACCCTGGCCAGGGAGGGACCCTCAGGGCTCAGCAGACCTCTCCTGGCTGTCCGCTGCTCCCCTCAGCAGTGTGCTTCAGTCCATCTGCCTGTTCTGCTCCCCACTCTGTCTCTGGGGAGTCCACTCTCACACACACCCATACCTCTGGCCTACACCCCAGTTCTTATCTGCAGAAATAAGGTTAAAAAAGTAAAATCAAGATCATCTGGTCTGTGAGCCTACATTGTTTAATATACTCTTGAATAGAAGTTTGTCGAGTTCTGTCCTAAACTCAATTGTGATCATTATGGCCCTGCTTCAAGCTCTTTAGAGGTTTTCAGTCACTACCAGGTGTCATCTGTGCACTTTAAAATGACTTCTTATCTTCTTTATGGGACCTCGTTATATCGCCTGCGTGCATTCTGGCACTCACCCCTGCCTGCTTCTTCAGCCTTGTCGCTAACCACTGCTAAGCAAGCACCAACCGTACTTAATTTCTTTTAGTTCCTTAAATCCATCATTTTCTATCTATCTCCGTGAGGCAATACTTGTTATTAAGTCTTCCTTGAAGATTTTTATTTCCGCCTGCGTAACTCCTACCCATTCTTCACATGCGAACTTAATGTTCCTTGCTTGAGAAAACATTCTCCGCCTTGTACCATACTAGGTGAGAGCTATAGCTCTCTACTGCCTCTAAATCATGCCTGTTGTTCTTTTAAGTCCTTCTCTAGCTAACTGTTTGAAAACCCCACGTGTATCATTGACTCAGCCATTGTAACCCCGAATGTTTTACGAGGGTATATCATGTTAATCGTTTAATGAACGAGTGAATGTCACATAGTTCCAGAAACTTTCTTGAGCTATCTGAAAACTTAGGGTTTCTTGGCAAATATATTTCTTGGCTAGTCTGTATGTGATTCTTCTGAGTCCTTTCCTTTGCCTGGATTCAAGGGGTTCCTATGACTTTTAGGGAAAGAAGCACCTGGACAGAATTAGGTGGAAACGGAAGGCGTCTGGTTGCTTGTCTTTGGAACATAAACTAGACTCAGAATTGCTCTCACTGTTACATTTCTTTAAATAGAACTAAAATGAGTAGATGTTATAAAACAGTGTTATAACAGAAAGGCCATAAAAGGCCGTAATCTCACAGAGACTACCAAGACTTACTTAAATTTGATTCTTAGCCTAAGATAATCAAAAGTGACGGGACGTATCCTCAGCTCTTGACTCTTAGGTCATGGGAGGGTTCTGAGTTAATATATTAATCAAGAATATATTAATCAAGAATCAGAAAGCAGAGAGACCTAAAATTTATACAGCAGGTCCTCAAGTGATGACATTTCACTCACCATTGATTTGTCGTAACATTGATAAGGAAAAACAATCCCAGCAGACAGGGGATGGATGGTATGTGAAGACCAGCTGAGTCTGTGTTGTTTCACTCAAGGCCAAGTTCCTAAGACCTGTCAGTGCCGCTGAGTGAGGATTTTTTTTACTCAAGTTAATGCAGCTAATGTCATCTCTCTAATGGCGATCAGGCCACTGACTTGGCAGCTTTGACAAGCGCCTGCCTCAAGCACGAGTCCCTCTCAAGAAAAATCCAGGCATTCTACTCACTGCTCTTCAACGTTCCAAACTTTTGCAAAGAAAAGTTCTGCCTTGAAACCATGCATATTATGTGCCAAGTAGTAATCACCCACATTAGTGGTTGAGTTTTGTACTTTTTTTTGAGATATAGGATCATAAAAGGAAAAAAAATAGTTTTTTTTATGATGGATTTTTATGTGCTTTCTTAGAGAAAAGTTATAAAACTTGGTTCTTTCACTTTCTATCAAAGATATACAATGTTTCCATCTCTTTTTTTGTGCAAGTCACAAAGGAACCATAACTGTATATATTTTCACATCAGATGTAAAATTCATATCTCACTTGTGACTTATGCAAGAAAAATAGGAAGCTCCATTAGAAAGACCTACAATTTGTTTCTGAATGGTGATTTGCAGTTGGGGAGTACTTTCCTTTGAAATCATTAAATCTTTATAGCTAAGTATTCCTTCTGCCTTGACAGATTCTACATATTACTTTATCATTTGTATAAAAATGATCTTAAAAAAACACCTTTAATGACTTCAACAATGGCCAAAGTTCATCCAACACTTTCCTCACTTTCTAGAATTACATTTGGAGGTACTTTTTATCCTGTCACTTTGACAGCACATAAAAACAAGCTTGTGTCAGAATTTCAGTGTGGCTGCATATAGTCTTTTACTATTATTCACAGAGATATTTTTGAGCCAAATGAATAGTGCCATCCTCCGTGTAACATTAACTAGGGAAAAAAGAGCTCCTTTATCTTCTTAAGTTGTATTGCTTATTCTACATAGAAATCAAATGTGTAGTTGAACAGATATAATTTCAGCAGACTAAAATAGGGGAAAATATATCTGTGCTGTGCTTTACTGTCAAAGCTGACATTTTTATTCATCCTTTCAGTGTAGCTAAAAATCCATTTTCTTTTTAATCTACAGCTTCATTTTTGGGTATTTAGTAAAAAATTCCCTTTGATTCATTATATTAATGAGATTAAAATCCTCCTTTACTCTCAGATCATTTTTTAAACCCACATTGCTGCTAAACATGAATGAGTCATCCTTGATTACAAATAAGTCAGCAACAACAATGCAAATTATTTGATTTCTCTAATTCATGAACAACATAAATGAACATGGTGTATTAAAAGTGCCTGTAAATAGTACAGCCAGTGGGCCGAGGACTTTTGTTCTTTAATAATAGCTTGTATGTCATTGCATATAGAAGTCTCATTACAAACAACCCTTCAGTCACTCCATTGGTGCTTTTCAAAACTCCAAACAAAGGGGAAAAAATAGAATGCTAATCTTGAGAATACAAGAAAGAACAAAAAATGAAAATAAGCAACATTAAAGTTTTCATAATTTAAAAATATCTTTGCAAAAAAATATATATATACTTTCCATAAACTTGCCAGTGCTTTCCTGCACAAATCTTGCAATGATGTACCAAGCTACTTAGAGTTCCAGAAACCATCCAAGCTGTCCCCTACTCTTTCATGCTAATGAACGTGGATTTCATGAATATGGATCTCACTGCCCAAGGATACACCCTTGCTAGTTGGGTAAGTTTCTTCATCCTTCAAGGCTACTTCACATGTGCCCTTCTGGGTTGCATTCCCTCTACTCTGGGTCCATAAATGTATTCTTGACGTCATTCTAACCCCACCTCCTTCTGTACTCGAACCATCCGGTGTATTTTTTGTCTTTCTGACTAGATCCTAATTTCCTTAAGGAATTGCAGCATTCATTTCATAGATGTTCACTTCAAATACAGGTCTGGTTTATAGTGCGGACACAGAAAAGTTTTCCTTGAGGAGTCAATGTGTGTACTTGACACAGCTGAGCCTCCCACTTCACCATAACCATTCTCACTGCTGAATTTTCATGATATTTTGCTACTTTTATTTCTTTACTTCTTATGTCATCAAAGCGTGGTTTTGTCTCCCCATCAGCAAGAGTTTGTCATGCCCCTTGCAATCTCATACCCTTGTCCTACTCATCCCTACCCCACAGTTTTACCCTCCACTTTACAATTTTTTCTATTTATTCTTGGGTTCCTTTAGGTGGAAGATGGAATGATTTGGTACATAAGAACTGAGATTTTATTAGACTGTGTAGCTTAAAGTGGTTCCATCAGGAGTCAAAATGTCAGTTGATACACCTGTGAAAATTAAGACATTGAAAAATAAGAGGGTGGAAATTAGCAATTTTAAGTATGTTCATGACTGTTTGAGTAGTATGTTAATAGTTAATAATTAAGGGTTAGCAATAATCACATTTTGTAATCCCTGAGACCCAAAATAACACAAATTATGTGATGACTAGAGACAGAAGGAAAAGATGCCATGTAAAGTGAGTGTTTAGCACAATTACTGTGTGTATTTTGTAATTCATTGAAGGGAAAACACAAATACAGATGTCAAAGTGATGTCACTAAGTGAATATTGTAATGTAAAAAAGTTTACTTTTCAGTGGGTCTTCTCCACTGCTTTTAAGTATATTTATGTGTTGATTAAATAACTGGTAGACCATAGGGATGAAGAAACTTAATGTAAAGTCAGAAATCATCTGCTCTCTACCCTCAGATTGAAAACTATGATCCTTATATAGGTCAGTGGGAAAACGTGAATGGCTGCATAAGTTCTTTCGAAGATACGTCTATTATTTAAAAAGCAAGTTAGAGGCTGACTGGGAGTGCCACCGCAAACACAAATAGATGAGATATTAAAATAAGTGCTTTTTATTTATCCAATTCACATTTGGAGAAGCTGGCCATTACTTCAAAGGTGAGTGAAGAAGAAAGACACCCAGTAAATCCTGGTCTCCACAATCTCAATGTCGCGTGTGGCTAATACAGAATAGTTCTTGTGGACCCAGGAAGCAACTCAAGAACCAAAACAGTGCAGTGCTCGTAATTCTGAACTCACTGCCGTCTCTCCGTCCGTTTCCCAGCCAAGAGGGAACCAGCAGCCTGAAGTAGGAGTTTCCCAGGTGATTTTTTTAACAAAAATTTTTTTTTTCTGACATACGGCTATTAATTTTCTTAATTTTGCTTGGTGGTTGAACATTACTAAAATTTATAAATGCAGTGTACTCATTGTGACTTCTTTTAGAGTTTTTATTTTATTTATGCAAACAAGAGCTGGGGTGCAGGCCAAAGGTGTGAGGGGTGAGAGGACTCACCAGAGACAGAGTGGGGAGCAGAGCAGGCAGATAGACCGAAATACGCTACTGAGGGGAACAGTGGGGAGATGGGGGAGTCTGCTGCGCCATGTGGGCCAGCTCCTTGGCCAGGGATCGAACTAGTGCTGCAGTGGCTACAGATGCTTCATATCACTGAAATGTAGCCCCTCGTGCCAGCCAGGAAGCCCCTCATCATGACTTTTTTTGTTCCTTGACCTTTGTTCCTAAGAGTTTTCCCATGACATTAGGGTTGTTGTAGTTTAAATAAATAGGAAGCTAATGTGTCATTACAGAAAGCACATTCAACCATTCTTCTGTTAGGGAAACTGGATTGTTACAAGTTCTTTATTTTAATTATTGTTAAAGTGAATTTGGACTTCTAGTGTCATGGACAAATATGTCATGCATGGCATATCACACTAGACTTTGCCTCTAAACTAAAATTATGAACAAACTCTAAGGGGCAATTCTTTTCATTTATTAGGTAATAAAATGGTTGATAGTGAAAATTAAAATAGGAATGTGTCATTTGAACAGACATTGAATTCAGTACCGGTCAGAAATCTGGCCTGTGTAAAAGGCTGCCTGAATTCCCGCCCAGCTCTGCCACTCCCTCGCAGTGGCCCTGGACAAGGAATTTAACCTTCCCATGGTGCAGAAATGTCGTCCCTCAGAGAATGTAAAGTTACAGGGTAAACGTGACCATCGTTCCAGCTTCCTGCCAGGGAACATTTGCTGTACCGGACCTCTGTTTGAGGAGCCCAAGCAGAACACAGTAGCCTCAGGAAGCTAACAAGGAGAAGGGCTGTGAGAGAGGCTGAGCTAGCTGACATGTACAGGGCAGCGGAGCAGACAGGGGCATGATACAGAGAATGGCCTCCTGAAGCTGCACGTCTCATTGAGCATGTGACCAAAGAGTGAGCTGTGTGCTGATTCTATACCCTTAGAACTACTAGAGAGGGAAGAAAGTATCAGACAGCTAAAAAAAAATATATATATATATATATTTATAACAATATATATATATATTGTTCTGAGTTGCATATCAGAACAAAATATTAAAAAAACAAAAGAACGATTTAGTGGAAACTAAGTCGTGGAAGAAAGTCAAAAATCAGTTGATGTAATTTGTTACATGAAAAGAATAAAAAGAACGTCACATTCATCTTAGTAACTGCAGGAACAGCTTATGACAAAATTCAATATGCGTGTGGATTTCTCAACGACGTAGGTTTAGAAGGAAGTTTTCTCAGTCAGAAAAAGGATAGCTACAAGAAACCGATACCCAACATCACACTAATTGGAAAAAAACTGAAATGTGTCTCCTTTCTTTTTTCCTCTCATTGTTTGTGTCCAGTTTTTAAAGGGCTCTTAGTAATGTAAGAGACAAAACAAAATAAATTGACTTAGAGATGAAAAGGAAAGAAGACAAACCATCTCTGCAGATGCCGCAGATGGTGGATGCAAGCTGTTTTATGGACTTAACTAAACAAAAGTCTAATATTTTGGAATAAAACAAACAAAATATGCATCAGGCCTGTGCAATGAGAGATCACATAACACTGCTGAGAAAAATGAGTCAATATCTAAATAAATCAGGATGCTCTGCACCAAGACACAATAATATTTGTATGTCTGATCCCCTCAAATTGATGGATGAAGTTAATATAATCCAGTCAAAATTGAAAGAGACCTATATTTGAAGGAATTAGCAAATTACTTTTACAGTATACATTAAATTCAAAGAACATAGAACAGCAAAGACAATTTGCTAGAAAAAGAACAAACAAAAAGATTTGTACACTTAATTTCAAAATTTTCTCTAAAAAAGGTGAGGAAGTGGCATGACAGGCTGAAAGATTAATGGACAGAAGACAGTTCAAAAACATTTCTAAGGCCAATTAGTTTGTCATAAAAATGCCAAATAACTCAAAGGGCTAGAGTAATATTTTGAACAAATAGTGCAGTAACATCGTCAATAAAACTGAAAAGACTGACAATATTTTCAAGGATGTATTTTTCAAGGATGCAGGACAGCTGGAAACTTTATACATTGCTGGTAGAAATACGAAGTTAGAATTAGAAATTAGTCTGGCAGTTTCTGATAGTCCAACATTTTTCTTGCCATATTAATTCAGAAAAATGCTCCAAGTTATTTTCCCCTGAGAAGTAAGATCTTGTGTCCACAAAATCTGGTACCTGTATATTTATGAATATTCAAAGAAATTTTGGATATAATAGCTAAAAGCTAAAATCAGATGTGCAACAGTCGCTCAACCCATGATTAGATAAAGACACGGCAGCTAATTTGTCTGTCAGACTACTGCTCCACAGTCAGCAAGTTGTTGCTACCACACAACGTAGTTGAGTCTTACAAATCTCATGCTGAGAGAAAGAAGCCAAATTTACAAAAGAGGAGAGAATGATTCAATGTATGTGATAATCCCAAAAAGGACAGAGCACTCTTAACTCATAGAAGCCAGATCACCAGGGCAGGGTGAGGACATTAGGGAATTCTCTGAGGTGAAGACATCTTCTCTACAGTGATGACTAATCCAGGTGACGGTTCTGTAGGCATGTATATTTGTTATGACTCTTCAAGGTAGACACGAAAAGTGGGTCCATTTTACTTTATATAAATCATGTCTCCAGAAAAGTTTATTTAAAAATATTCCTATAAAAAGCTTAGTCCCGTACATACACAAAGCAGTATACCTAATAACCTACCATCCAGCCTTTGGATGCATACCCTAAAACTTTGAAAATTGAGGCGGAGGGGCCGCGGTCTATGGCAGAGAAGTAAGAGCCTCGGTGGTGGTGCGGTTTGCTAACAAGCATCTGAAGAGGTGTGAGGCTATTTCCCTGACTCAAGCAGTGTTGAAAACAGATCTTACTGGTAAAGTAAAGAGTTTCTTTTGGATCACAAATCAGTTCTGGTACCTATTAAAAGAATGATGTGTGACGGCAAAGTCAGGGTTGTTCCAAAATGTAAATTTCGATCTTCCTGGATGTTGTTTGGATGTAAACAAACAAGCAAAAGGGGCCGACTCTTTGATCCAGGGATTTGTTCCAAGGGAACATTCAGAAAAGCAAAACACACAAGGATGTTTATCCTGGCATTGTTTGTAATAGTGAACATTGCTGTCACTCCTATTAGATAATTAGTGGGAAAAGAGCCGGCGGCTCCAGTGAGAATGCTTGGTAGGCTGTTATAAGCCATGCAAGAAGCACCCACAAAGCACTTTGTCACTGAAAAGAAAAAAACTCCTGGTAGACCACACAAATAAGGAAAGACAGACGCAGAGGGGCATTTAGGACAGGTCCCGAAGGAGTAGCAGCGTTTTAACAGATAGGATCGGAAACACGGGGAATGTGTTTCTGGTCAGGGGTATGAAAGGAGGCAGTGAGACAGCACACAGGGAAGTCGTTGGGATCAGGGCCTACAGCGCGGGAAATCCAGATGACAGTGAACGCATCAGGGAACAGAAGGGAGGTTCCTGCGACAGATCTGGCTGTGAGAAGCAACTGTGACAAAGAGCCCCGGATGTCGTGGGAAAGGAGAAAAAATAAAGTGTAACGTATTAAAATATATAGAAGATTGCCCCTCGACTGCTTTCCTGAGTGACAAAATAGAATCTGTCTTCCCTGAATCTGCTTACCAGGCCCTCCTCGCGGAAGGGCAAGTGGCTCCACCCGTGCCTGGGCCCTAGTTGTGATTACTCTTTATTGCGCTCAGCCTATTAAGTGCTTAAGTTACCAGATAACACAATCTACGTCTCTAACCGGGGAAAGTTATTAATGATATTTTCGCTCTCCATTGCAGTCCGGTTCCAACCATCACGTGGATAAAGGTGAACGGTTATATCCCCAGCAAGGCACGTTTGCGCAAGTCCCAGGCGGTGCTAGAAATACCCAACGTGCAGCTGGATGACACAGGCACTTACGAGTGCAAGGCGGAGAACACGCGTGGGAAGAATTCCTTCCGGGGACAGTTGCAAGTATACAGTAAGTACAGTAAGTTCCCCCACCAAGCTTTGTCCCTCCCGTGGAAGTGAAGATGCACATTAATTCCTACTAAGTACTGTGTGCTGAGTACATAGAAAGCTGGCAATCATGTGTCACCTTACTTCTTTTGCATGGTAAAGCATCTGTAAAATTACCCTGTGCACAGAAATGCTTGAAAGTAAATATGAATGGGAAACGATCTGGCTCTTTGTTGGTGGAGAGTTGAGAGGCTTCGGGCTGAGATAACTCCATAGCACCAAAGCCACTGTCTGAAGAGTTAAAAATGTGATTTTCTTAACTTATTATCCCCCTTCAGCTCCATCAGGATCTACAGAGTCTTAGTCTTGAACCCAACTCCTGCCCAGCTTTTTTGGTAAATACAATTTTATTGGCACGTCACCACGCCCATTTGTTTACGTACCGTCTCTGTCAGCTCTTTGCGTTGCTGGGCGGCATTCAGTTATTTGAGACTGACTTGTGAAGCTTAAAATACTTGCTCACTGGCTCTTTACAGAAAAATGTGCTGACCGCTGACCTAAATTAATAGATCTGTGTGATAAATAACCTTTCCAGCCTGCGAGTGTTGATACTGCCCAAAATGCCAGAGCCGTAGGTTGTCTGTAAGAACTTAGAACATCTGCTTGGGAAACAGCTTCCATTTCATGGTTGCTTCTGAGGTGACAGGCCGCACCTGCTTTTCGTGTTTGCTTCCGTCTTCTACACTATAAGTGATGGTACATGATAGTGTTCTTGGTTCTTGGCAGTCTTATTTCTGGACTGTAGTCATCCAGAACATGATGGAAGCAAGGACCGTTGCTTTCTATGACATTTCCAATTTGCAGATTCAACAGATCCCGCCAAGCAGCTATGTCACTGTATCTCTGGCTCACCTCTGAAGAGCTGAAGGACCCTACAGGGGTTTTTGAAATACCACTCTCTGAGTTCAGCCTGTTTTACCTCCTTCATCTCTGATAACTCCTTTAGGAATTCAGTGCTTCAGCCAAACTGACCTTGCCAGACACATTTGATCCATTCATTTGCTGATGCCCATTAAGTGCCTATTACCATCCCACGGGCTAGCAGAGAGCTTTGAGGGCACTCGTGGTCTGCTGGCTGCGCGGAGCCAGCCCCCATGCTCTAAGCTCCGGTGCAGGCGTGTGCAAGGACCATGGAAGCATGCACTCAGCTCCACGCTACGGTTTACACGCTAAGCTTTACAGAAACCGTGCCCGTAACGTCTGACCAGGCGAGCGAGTCCTGGGAGAAGGGGCGCAGCGTCACTTGAAAGTTAGCGGGATGGAAGCACTAGTGCTGGTTTGGTTGCTTTTAGGCCGTGAATATAATATTTGGATCGAATGCACAAAGGCAACTGCTCAGTCTGGTATCATCAGCTCACGCTCAGCCTCAGAAAAAAGTGACTGTTTTTGTGCCCTTATGGGCGATAATTAACATTCAAATACATGACATCAGTTTATCCTCATGGTTATAATGTCAAAGTGTGGGGCCTCCCTGGTGGCACAGGTTAAAGTCTCAGCACTATGAAGCATCCACAGCCACTGCAGTGCGAGTTCAAGCCCCGGCCAGGGAGGGGACCCACAGGGTGCAGCAGACCTCTCCTGTCTCCCTGCTGCTCCCCTCAGTAGATCCACCTGTTCTGCTCACCACTCTGTCTCTGGTGACTCCTCTCACCCCCCCCCCCCACCTCTGGCCTGCACCCCAGTTCTTATATGCATAAATAAAATAATAATAACACAAACTGTTATATTCCTCTTTGCAGATAAAAATGGTACTGAGAGACAGTGTTCAATCAGAACTTTGCTGCTAAAACCACATACACACACAAAGTGCCAGCAATACCTGTTACTCTTCAGGCCACTATAATCATGAAAAATAGCCCATACCTAAGAAAGAATCAGATTGCATGGCCTGAGACAGACACGCCATAGCAGCGATCCACTTGCCACCCTCCACACCCCAGCTACATAATTCACAGGCAGAAACAATCGTGGTCCGGAAATTAGAAAACAGTTGCTTTCACCCAGTATTATTGGCACACCTGGTGCTGAGGAGGCGAGGCAGGAGAGGTCTGCTGTGCCCTGTGGGTCAGCATCCTGGCGGGAGATTGAACTCTCACTGCTGTGCTGCGGATGCTTCATAGTGTGGTGCTTGACCCCTTACGCCACCAGGGAGGTCCCAGAAGCTGACCCTTTTAATCGAACTGGTTAATATTTATAGAGGACTAAAACCTGGGTCTTTCTGTAACTCACTTTCTCCTTGAAAGAGTACTTACGGAATTGTTGTAAATGGTCTGTTGTAGACTCAAAGGACGAACCAGGGTTCTAAGACAGCCTTTCTAGTTCCATGTTTTTTGTCAAGTCACTATAAAATGAGCACTCTTGCGAATGTTAGTGACTTCCAATAGCTGCAATTTGATTACTATTGTTTTAAAGATAAAGAACTTTTTTAATTTTGTTGTTTCTTATTTTTCCCCAAACTAAGTATTATGTTCAGTACGCAATGGATAATTTTTATTATAACTGTGCTAGCACGAAGACTAATGCTGAGGTATACACACCATTCTTCAAGATGTAAATAAAAGACTAAAAGACGTAAGTCAGGAGAGACGAAAGAACTAACAAGGGGGATGAATCACTTTGAGAGCTCATGCTTTACACGCTGTCGTGTCTCAAGATGCTTTACATACATGCTCACAACCACACGCAGGACCAACATCCCCACTTGACAGGTCAGGAAACGGAGGCCTAGAAAGTTTAAGAGCTTATTACTCAAGATTCATTATAATAAGCACCCAAAGCACATTATAAACTGGCAATGACCCCAGAATCCAACCCCCACCAACAAGGTGCCCCCAATAAATAATGAAGACCTGCAGTAGGGCATGAGTGGAAAACCGGGGTGGGAGGTGGGGAGTAGTTTATTCCTGTGCGCTGAAGTTGATGTTACAGCGATGGATTTTTGGAGTCCTTGCCATTAGTTCTAATTTTCTGTTTGCTTTTCTTCAAAGTTGTATTTATATTAGGAAAGATCTTAGAGATACTTTATTAAAATACAGTAAAGCTCTACTAAAGAATATAATATAAAATTATAGATTCCTAATTAATAGTTTTCTACATAGAGCAAAAATGTTCAGTGTTATGTCCTTGGACAAAATTTCTCAGATTCAGTTGTTATGAAAATGGTGCCAGATACCTATAGAGGTGAGAGAGTGATCATAATTGTTAAATATGACGTTCAAGTTAATGCATAAGCAGTGGATTTAGGGAGGGAATAACCAGGATTTATTACACTTAATCATCCTAGCAGTCTCTTTAAACAGGAATTAGTGTCTAAAGCTCAGTCCTGACCATTTATTAGAGCAAGGGCGAGGTCCTGGGGATTGAAGTGCACACTTACCCCAGCTTTATGATCTTTCTAATAAACCACGTTACTTCTCAGTAGTCCACCAGCTAGAGTCCTGACATTGGAAACGATCTGTGGGATAAAATATGTTGACTGGTCAACACTTTCCAGTACAGGAGCAAAGAAGGCCTAAAACAATTAGCATCTATCAGTAATTTGCAAAAGTTCTAATGATGAGAGAGAATAAGCAAGTGTTTCTTTATGTACATCTGCTTAATATTTTAACAGTGTAAACTGGAGGTGGATCAGAAGCTCAAGTGTCTCACATATGTAGTTGGGACTTCTCATCTGGGGCGAGGACGCTATTTCTGCGATTAGCACAGTAGAAGTCTCTTCAGTGTTCTGCACCCTAAAATAGGTGGTCTGACAAAGGCTGGATGATGAAAGTTACTAGCTATTTTTTAAATTTGGGGAGCAATATAGCAGGCCACTTTTATTTGCAAAATTGTTGGTAAAGTGAATTTGAATAATGTTTTAATTACATAGCTGTCACACCCACTAGATATTAAACTGACAGCAAACAGTCACTGCGTTATGTTTATCTTTGTATTCTCAGGGCTAAGCAGTGCCAATTTTAATGTCCAGCAAATATTTGAAGAAAGAGCAACAAGAATTACTTCATTTCAATTTCACTGATAATTGGATTCCCTTGACAAATTCATTTTGGAATTGACCTCCAATTTGGCTATTTTATAGATAATCCAAATTATGTTTGGAGAAACATGACTTCATTTTCCAATCCTTTTCCAGATGACACAACCTGTTTTTGTTTTAATAGATCCTTCTTTCCTATTTTTGCATTTTAGTAACTTTTTAAAATTTTCAGTCTGTTTTTAACTCCCACAAAGTGCACATTCCCGCACCAATGGTGACACATTAAGGACCCTGTATATATAACTAGCCCATATTTTCAGATCAGCACAACATGATGTTCATGTTTCATCTAAAGCTAATGTAGATGTTGTATCAGATTTGCTTCTCCGATCTCCCGTCTAACTGGCATGTCAAGCCATAGCCAGTTAAGAAATTCAATGGCAGTTTCATTCAGTATCACAGGGAGTAACCAGCTACTGCATGACTGTCTTCCACGTGATGAAGAACTGTGTCCAGAAAGGTGCCCTTTGAGGGAGGATTAATAAACACAATGTAATTTAGACTAAACCTTGAGTTATGAGAACTAAAAGGAACAGAGAAGTCGAATATTTGAACTGAGAGAAAAATTTGGAGGAGACGCAGTCTATGCTGCGGAGACAGAAACCTCTGGCTTGAGTTACCTTGCACGGTTCGAGGTGACCTGGCAGTGAAGAGTAGGCAGCTGCACGCCCAGGGTGAAAGTCAAGTATATTGTTCTTAAATATCACCATTCCTGTCAGTATCTGTTGCATATATGACTTCTAATTTAAAAGACACTGAATTCAGAAGCCAGACACAAAAATCAGGCAGTGTGAAGATTTTTGTATGAATAAGATTTTTGAATGAATGCCTAGAGGCTTAGAAGTGAATGGACAGTGTATGCAAATGTATGCAAATCCTAACTAGACCTTGGCCAGACTGCTTAAAGACCAGACTGTTTTGCAGGAAGACAATGAGATACTAAACACAAAATTCTCATTGAGCAACCTAGAACATGCAGTGCACTAAGAGTAGCGCAAAGGCTACCCGTTTGTTTTTTAGACATGAGCGGAGTGGTACAAAGGCCTGCTGCTCGGGTGAGCGGCGCGTGGTTCTGAGTCCTCTCTGCCTCTACACTGCCTGATGTGGGGCATATTCCCTTAACCTCTCTGAGGCAGCGTTTCCTGATGCATGCAGCTAAAGGCCTGCTTTCAGGAGTGCTGCAGGGGCTCACTGGTAGTTCATGTCCATGTCAGTGTCCCGAGTTTGAGCGACAACTGGACAGTATGGGGTGGACGAAGGAAGCATCCAGGTCATCATCAAAGTCTCCGCAAAGCAAAATGTTTTGTAGCTCTGTGCCTAAAACGTTGCCGGGGGATACAATCAGTTTAGTTCAAATTTCTTTTCATAGTCACTTCAACTGCTTCAAACAGTATTTGTGGGCAAAAAAATCCCTTGTTTTCAAGATTTTTATTTAAAAAATCAGTCAATGAAAAACAGACACTATAACCCTATCTTTATAGATTTGATGCAATTACAACATGTGGTCTCCCAATCAAGCAATTATTCTCTTGTAATTTTGAAATATCTGCTAAAGATCTATTTGAAAAGTACCAGCAAATACCGAAAAAAAAATTACACCAAGTCAAATTTGAACATACAAATTATTTTCCGTCCTTCATCGTACATTGGGTGAAAACAGCACAGCAGTTATTCAGTAAGTGGACATATTGTTTCACTTCAGTCTGTGCTAACACTGCCCCATGCTTTGAAAAAAAAAGCAATGCCTCTTAAATATATGACTTTCTAACAAGGTCTCTGGCCTTGGGGAGAATAAACCACTTGCAAAAAATGGGTTAAAAAAAAAAAACAAAAACAAGGTATACTTAGCTCACAGACGTGTTTTCAATTACCAAATAGTTTTACTGAGTTATTTTTTACACGGAAAATAGTGTTTTATGTAATTCAGTGACATGCTTTTTCCAAATGCCTACAGGTAGGTGACTGATAAAAAGGAAATAATACAACGAATGTTTCTGAATGTTGTTGAACTTGGCAAAGAGACGTTAAATCACCCTTCTTCGATACTTAAATCCTTACAGCTTACCCGCACTGGGTGGAAAAACTCAACGACACGCAGCTAGACAGCGGGAGCCCCCTCCGGTGGGAATGTAAGGCCACAGGAAAACCTAGGCCCACGTACCGTTGGCTGAAAAATGGAGCCGCGCTCTTGCCGCAGGTACGTGGTAACTGCCCACCTGTTCAGTGCAACCTCAGAGCGTTGCAGGCAGGACAAATACTCTCTTCAGGCTCTCCAAAGCCTTTTCTTCCTGATGCCTTGGGATATAGCGGAGTGAGAAATGTAACAAACACACATTTTCTTTTTATTTTAATTCATGACTTTTTCAGTGATATATTGTTCTTTAAATTTTATTCATGAGTCTCTTAAACTCATAGGAAAATATCCACAATCATTCCCGACTCATTGCTATTTCTAGCTGCCTTTTGGATATAATCTGCCTTGCGGTTGCTCCTTGGCAATCACGGAATTAAAATGACTTGTCCAAGCTCACACAGGCATGAAAAGGTGAAGCAGAAATAGAATTCTAATCGCTCACTTCTGGGCAGGGTCCTTTCTGTGGCATCCTGTTATCCATGGGCATAAATGTTCTTTGGGTAAATCTACCACATTTCTGAGACAACAGGTCCTGCATTTGAAAACACATCGATGTTATTTAATTTCAAAATAACAGGTCATGATTGAAACCAATTCCTTGTCTTGCCTCGGCCTTTGCAGAAAGGAGGGCAGAAAGGACCAAAATGTAGGGGAAGCTTCTAGGGTTGAAACTCCAGAGAGTGTCTGTGCAGGCTCTGAGCTACCAAGGACCGCCTGCCTGCATTTGCCTCTTCGGGTGTCAGCGTGCTCCTTTGTAAAATGAGGTGGGAGCGACCTCCATAGGCCTACCCAGCCCAGCACCCTGATTCTGAAACAAGTCAGGTCAACGCAAAACACAGTTACGCAAGTGAGAACCACAGAACTGTTGGGGAACTGGGAGGGAGGGGATGGGAGCCAGGGACGCCAACTCATTGCCCCTGCCTCCCATTCTCCTGTGGGCACCAGGTGGGCCTGGCGAGGGGACGTGGCTGGTCGTATTATCTCTCCCGGTGTCTGCGTAAAATTAATTCCACTGGCAGAAAATACATGTGCTAAGTGAATTTTACTTGGAGAAAGACGTCTAATGACTGGACATTTCTGTTGCTAATCAGAGCGCTGCTCACTAAAATGAAGAGGCGGATTTGTGATTTGTTCAGCCTTAAGATGTGAATTTTACAAATATTTACCAAAGAACCGCTGTGTAACAGTCTTTAAACTGTAAATGCTGCTTTTTGAAAGGTGCCCTTGGTCTCAGGTTACCTCACTCTGCACATGTTCAAATTTCTGGCTTATGAATTGTCTCTTCATGAAGCTGACATTTTCTGATAATAATTTCATACAGAATTTACTTACAGCATGATTTTTGTGTTGGGTTTGTTAGAAGAGAGAAAAGGCCAACTCGGGGACTGATCAATACAGAGAAGGGACTTCAGTTCTGACCTGGCCTATTTTTAACTTGACCCTGGGTGTCTACAGCTTCGGTGATTTCTACCACAGGAACACCTGCTTCTCCTCTGTAACATCTTTGTAAAATCCACGTGAAAGCATCGTCTGCTGATGGAACAGCACCGGTCATCTTCCAAACAAAAGCTGAGCTTCAAACAAAACTGGAAGTAAAATTCCTCAGAAAATTTTCCAAGGAATAGTTTTAAATTACAAGACAACTGTTACAATAAAATAGTAAACAGCCAATTTGTGTTGCTAAGTTGTCAAATAATGTCCAACTGCATTAAGAGAAGGTTTTTTTGGTCGAGGAGGGCATAACACAGAATCGGTAGGATTTGTTTGCTTTTTATATCTAATTTTTGATATTCCATTACAGAGTAGAGTTGAGATGGTTAACGGAGTGTTGGTGATCCACAGTGTGAACCAGTCGGACGCTGGGATGTATCAGTGTGTGGCTGAAAATAAGCATGGAGCCATTTACGCGAGTGCTGAGCTGAAGATTCTAGGTACGCGATTCTAAGTGAATAAACAGAAAACCAGTGCTGCTGTTTTCACACTCTAAGTCTTACTATACTGAAGTTTTATTCAGTGATTGTAAATTTCAGTGATTGTAAAATCCTATTTTATGTCTTGAAAAGGAATAATGTCTTGCTGATATACTTTTCTGTAAACTTTAAGGGACGACTTGCATTGTGTATAGCTTGCCCCACAACTTTTTGATAAGGTTTTTCTAACTTTAGGTTTATCTTAAAAGATGTGCACACTGCGTCTTTCCTATGACATTTAGAAAATCTGTAGGTAGAATTCAAGGTAGAATGTCTTGAGGGTAGCAGATAAGAATGTCCATTTCCTGGCAGCCTCTTCCTGCTTCCACAGCAAAGCTTAATACCTCCCCAAGCAGCCACTACCTGCCATACTCCTGAAAGACAAGGTTCCAGGGTGAAGCACCCTTCCATCGCGGGCGTCAACCGTTATTGTCCTCACACACGAGGGAAGCCTCTCTGAGGTCACTTCCAGCAGGACCCAGGGCTGCACTCCATAGCATATAACGGCCGGCTAAGCAATGCAGAAAAGATTCAATAAGCAAGACTCATTCTAGGGACACGGGATGGTTTATTATCTCAAAATCAATCAACCTAATTCACCACCTCAGTAAAAGGAAAGCTAAAAATCATATGATTGTGTAAATAGATGCTGAAAAAATTCTGGTAAGATTCAAAATCCACTTATGATAAAAAAAAAAAAAACCTGGGGTGGAACAGAATAATAATAGATGGGACATACCTTAATACAGTAAAGTCCATATATGGCAAACTCACAACTAACATCAGTGGTGAAAGATTGAAAACTTTTTCACTAAGATCTGGTACAAGACAAGTGTCAGATCTCACTGTAGTTCAAGTGGTTCTGGAAGTCCTAGCAAGAGCAATTAGGCAAGAGAAGGATAGACTACAGATCCAAGTTGGGAAAGAAAAGTTGCAACTACTATTATTTGCAGATGACATGACCATAAATATAAGAAACCCCAAAGATTTCCCTAAAGAACTGTTTGAAATGATAAATCAGTTCAACAAAAGGACAGGTTAAAATTCAATACACAGAAGTCAGTTATTTTCTTATTTACAAACAATGGTCCAGAAGAAGAAATAAGCAATCTCATTTAAAATTGCATCAAAAAGATTTAAACATCTAGCAGTAAAATTAACAAGGAAGGCAGAGGACCTATACAAAGAAAACTGTAAGAGTGATTTGAAGAAAAAAAATAGAAGCCATGAAGAAATGGAAAGATATTCCCCTCATGGATTGGAAGAATTAAACTGTCAAAATGTCTGGCTTAGCCAAAGCAATATTGAGATTCAATGGACTTCTGTCAAAGTTTCAGTGGAATTCTTGAAAGAAATAGAGAAAACATCACTGAAATTCATATGAAACCACAAAACCAGCAAGTAGCCAGGCAATCCTGACAGAAAAAGATTCCCAAGCACTCTGAACTCCAGACTGTCGAAGGGGAGCCGGAGCCCTGCGCTGCGTCCTCCCAGCGCTCACTCCCAAAGCTCGTTCATTCTGACATCTGAGGAGTCTGGGCCCAGCGCTTCTGTTCGCTGTAACAGCCAGCCTCGGCTTACCGCACTGAGAGTTCTCCTCGGGACCACTGCGCGCCAGAGCAAACCCTTCGGAGCGCAGAAGGCAGGCCCGTCTGGGCCCCTGCGCTGTGGCCTGGGGAAGTCTGTTCCTCCCTGGTCAGCTCGCGCGCCGCTATTTCTGATCTAAAAGATTATTCAACCTTCACTTTGTTTACCAAAATCACTTTCTAATGTGTCCCCTTCTCAGTCACAAGACATATTTCCAAAGTCTCCCTGTGTAAATCCTATTCCCATTGGGCAGCCAAGAACATGACCTGTAATGCACGTAAGTCCCTCAGCCCTTCTGGGTGTCTTAGCCCACGAGGGTTGCATGCCTGTGCTCATACGGACGCCCTGCAGGGCAGGCTCCCTGTGAACCTGGCCCCCGTCAAGGAGGCGTCCTGGCGCCCTCGGGGGCTTTTCCAGGCCTTCTTCATCTTCCTGCGGCAGAGGCGACCAGGTACATGGCAGACGGGGGGAGGGGCGGGAGCTGGCCGACTCCCTGAGGCTGAGCGGGCAAGGCGGGAGCAGCGTGCAGGAGAAACCCCAGAGAAGGCAGAGAGCCCAGAAAACCTCAACACTTGGAGGGCTGGGAGGCCGCCCAGACCCTGTAGGCCGGACCCTGGGTCCCTTGGGCCTCAGGACCGCTGAGCCTCTGGAGGCCGCAGCTCGTCAAAGCAGCGGCTGGGCTGTTACGGGCACCTGGAGGCAGGCAGCAGGTGCTCAGCCACGAACGTCCTTCAGGGCAGAAATGCTGAGACCCGAGAGAGAGGCTGGAAACCAGAGCTCAGCCTGGAACCGCGGCAGAGACCGCTTAGCCGGGTAGAGCCGGAGGCAGCTCTGCGCAGCTGGCGCCGAGAAGGACGGGGCAGCGACCGTGAAAACTGTCCGGCTTTCCGCCCGCTGCCTGCCAGGCGTGATGACGGCTCCTGCGGGCCTGCGCAGCCGGACGGGCACCTGAGCAGGTGTGGGCGCACCTGGGCCGAGGCACGGCGCGAGAACGGCGGCACGAGGACGCCGGCAGCGCGCAGAGCGGGGAGGAGAGGAGGAGAGAAAGGCGGCGGCGGCAGCAGCGACGCGAGAGCCCAGAGAGTGGAGAGTCTCCAGAGCTCGGAGCCGGCCAGCCTCCTGGCCGCGGCCCCCAGTGGCCGCTGATGTAAAGAGCGGTAAAAGCCTGAGAAAGCCCCCGAGGGCGCCAGGCCGCCTCCCTGACCTCGGCCTGACCGCGGCGCGCCTGCTCCTGCCCTCCGGCCCACATACGGCGGGAGCCGGGTCCGCGGCGGCAGGTGGGTCCCCGCACGGGCGTGAGGCTGCGGTAGGCTGCGAGGGGCCGCCCGGCCCTGCCCGTCCAGCTGGAGAAGGACGTTTGGGAAGGACGGAGGCCGCTTCCTCAGCGCTGGGCGCTGCAGGAAATTGTACGGGGATTTAAGGAGGAGGGTACTCCGGATTCCCAAACCCGCGCCCCAGGCTGCTCGTCCTCGGGGTGAAAAGCTTATCACTTGTGAGGACACAGCAGATGGTCTGTGGGCCCCCAGGGGCAGGCGGGTGGCCCGCTTCCAGCCTGGGGTGACATGTGTCAGAGCAAACACGTGGCTTCTCCAGGCTGCCGCGCTGCGTGCTAGTGGAGAGCAGGAAACAGCCCCCTCCCTTTTAGCGGGAGGGCAAGCGGGTGGCCAGGCTGCCTGTGGGTGTGACGACCCCCTTTCCGGGAGGGGAAGGAGGGACCGGCCAGTCAGCTGCAGAAAGGCGCCGTCTGCGGGGTGCTGTGCTGTTCAGGCCCAGGCAGGAAAGTCCAGAGACGGGGCTTGCGGACTCTGGTTGGGCGACGCTCCCTTTGTCAGTCTGAGTGGCGCGCTCACCAGCAAGCCCCCCGAAGGCCCGAGCCCACTTCGGGGTGAGCGGGGACTGCCCCCCGCAGTGTGTGCAGCACAGATTCAGAGGGTAGCCTGTGACTGGCTCTCTTCTCGCCCTTCGTCTGGAGACGCTGCTGTACAACCGCCAGCAAAGCCAGCACTTTTTTTGGAACGCTCATCTGACTGAGTTAGCTCATCTGACTAACTTTTCAGGTGGTCCTTTGTTCCAGCGGCAGTAGCTGTGTACTGGGCAGTTACAGACCTGGGGACTCGCTGTAAAATACTGCCGGGATTCTAATGTTGGAGCATCTGACGTAGTTGCTCACGACTTCAGTCGGCTTGAATGTTTGCATAAAAACCAAGACATGTCTATGAAATGGTATGAATTGGCATGAATGAGTGTCTCAGAGTAGAAGTGTAGACATTATACCTCTGAGATTCACTTTTAGATTCGAGACTGCTAAAAGCATAGTAAAACTATTTGAATGTTAATAAATGATTAGAACTAGTGGATAATTGCAATCAAGGAAATCAAACTGGTAGAATTTTAATTACAATTAAAGTAGATAATCATCATTGAAGCATGTTATTTTTTGAAACAACCTTTGTCTGTGAGTCCACGTGGAAAGACTAGCAGGCAAATCTGCTGTTACTAATACCTTAAATTTTAAGGTACTGTAGCACCTTTCCCTTGGATGCTTATCCTGCAATTTTATGAGACCTTTCCCAAAAGGAAACATTGTGACATCATGATGATCATCCAAGAGACCTTGGTCATTACTTATGTAAAACTTTCTCTTTTAATAGCTTCAGCTCCCAGTTTTGCTTTAAATGAACTGAAGAAAACCATTATTGTGACCAAAGGCCGAGAAGTCTCCATAGACTGCAAACCACAAGGCTCTCCAAAACCAACCATCTCCTGGAAGAAGGGAGACAAAGCAGTCAGAGAGAACAAAAGGTTAGAAATATATTTCATAATTTAGATTTGCAAAGCATGTAAGAGTCTTGAGAAATATTTAATGAATTGCTTGAAGCGCGGTTTTGTCTTGATTTCAAAAGAACCCAAAGTTCTGTTCAGTACGGTCAGATTTCTTTGCCTCCTTGGTGTCCCAGCACCAGTTGGGAATTTCACGGGGTTACAAAGAAAGTGAATATTTCCATTAAGCTCGTTATTTTTGGTTTTCATTTGGGTATGTATATGTGGGGATCCATCTACGAGTTATCTAAGATAATTTTTAAGAGTTATATTTTCATTTCAAGGTTAATATTTTAAATAATATAAACATACTCCAGGGTTTTCTGGTAACTACTTTATGATGGAACACTTCCAAGTGATATTCATGCCAATGCTGTCGTCTTGATTTTAATCATGTTGATGCAAAATAGTGTAGGATTGCTTTTATTGCCACAGGAAACGAGAACTGTGCAGGGTGATAGCTAATGTGTAAATATTTGTCTTTGGCAACTCAAATATTTGCCTTGGCTTGCCAAAAAAGATCATAAGTATAGAAATGGTGAAAAGTGATGAAAGAATCAAGTCATAAACAACAGTCTGTGTAGGCCAAATTTAAAAAATCCCATACTCTACCATATTGGTGCTGCAAATAGTGATTGTACTTTGACAAAATAATATCCGTCAGCATGTTAAAAAATGCTGCATATTATTTTTTAGAGAATATTTTTTCCTTTAATCTATATTGTCATGTATTTGTTGTGTTATTATAGACCTATCTTGTATTTATCTGTTGGGTTACTTATGTATAATTATATAGTTAAAATGATTTAAGTCAGCATCGGCAGACTCTTTGAACGATTCTCTGGGTAACTGTGGGATATTATGAAGTATTTGAAAAATTCCTTTTGAATATTTTTGTTTTCCAGTCAAGTCTGAGGAACACTGATTTAAATGGCCTATTTCAGATGAAATAATCTGTGGCATGATTGGGTCCCTTTCAGGCTGAGGGTTGGAGAGCAAATCACAAGTGAGATCAGCGTTACATGTGGTTAATAATTATCATTCTTAGAAATATGAAGGAGAAAAGAGAAACCTGTTACAAACCTTACTGAAGTAGAAAAAATTGTATAGTGAACAACAAAAAATATATATTGCTTGGTAATTGTTTTCCTAGAATGTATTGAAAATTTTTCTATCATCAAAATACGTATACGTATCAGTCAGGCCATTCCTTTTCTAAGTGCCTTGCACTGTGCCATGCTTGTGGGTAGGAGGTGAGCCATATCCCACTTACTTCAGTCCAAGACAGAATGTTCTTCATCCGTTGTTCATCGTTACCACGTTATAAGTTTAAGTAAACAGTGATATCTCGTTTGTCATAGCAAAAGTATTGAGAGAAAACAAGATTATGAGTTTACTATTACAACACAGATGAGCTTGGTAAGTTATTTTTGTTCTCTAGAAGTTGAAAAACAGACTTTGTGACTTTTCTAGTTTTCTTGCTCCCCTTTCTCCTCAGTGCTCATCTCTTTCGAGAGTCAATATTCTGGTCAAAGTGTTAGTCAAAAAGAGGTTAAAATGTAAAATATTTGTGTTTTCATTTTATTGAAGTAAAAGCAAAACTAGCCTACATTTACTTACCATTTTGCCCACCTTCACCTCTGTTGAGGTCTGTGAACTGCTTTATTTAATAACAAAGTCCAAAGACAATGTATTTTCACTAGTACAATGATACAAAATACCATTATTTCTGGTGTACAATTTGATGCCATTTTGGGCAGATTTCACAAATAGAATAATCTAGTTGAATTTAAAAAATGTACCTATTTAAATATTAAAATTAGGTTAAGAGTTAAGTAACAATGGGAAGAATTCCACAAAGCTTATCAGAAGACTCGTAGAAAGCTATTTGGAAACTACATTCTAAAAATACAAATGGACATGTAAGTTTCAGATGTATGTATATATGTTTGAAATATATATGTTATACATTCCTTAAATAGGATCTTAAATGCATGTGACAGCTTAATTTTTATAGCAATTTTAGATTTACTCTGTGCTATAAATCACACCAACCATTTGATAATGTAAACGAAAAAGGGACTTGTGAGAAAGCTGGTCAGCCTTTGAAGTTTTTATCATGTAGATCTCACAATGGAGCTACAGATTTAAATCATGATTTCTTTTGTTGAAATTACATAAAATAATATGTTCCCCATTCTTTCAACCTACAACTGGGGAAAAAAGGTCAATGAATTAGCCTCCTCTTTTCACCATCTTCACAAGTCCTTTCAGTTTTTTGCAAATTGAAGACTGGAACAGCCCATGGCAGCTCCCTGCATGGGCAGATAAAGACTAATATATAAAATTACATCCAGCATAAAATTATATCAGAGCAATAGCATAAAATGTAATAGAGAATTTTAATTATAGAATAAATGTCTTCTAGTCACCGGAAAACACGTCACAAACTCAAGCCAAAAAAATAAATAAATAAATTTAGATCTAGAACTGACTGCAGTTTGATGCTACACGGCAAACGCAGTGGTCACAGCTGAGGGTCGTAGACAACCAGCTGAACGCCCAGTAGTTCTCTGGCTCACAGTTCTCAGCCGGAGTTTGACTGGTCCAGGTTTGGTTTTACTCATTTGGGATGGGGTCTCTAGCACAGCGTCTCCGTTTTTCACGAAGGAAGTACATAAATCACTATCCTAAAGGGTAAAGTTTGATAACTAATAACTAGAACATAAAAGAACATTTTAAAAATCTGACGAATGAATTGGCTACTTAGATATTACAAACAATTTCAATGATTTGGCCCAAATGGTAAAGTCTACGTGGATATGAGTTACGCTGGAACTTGGTTTGTGGTCGTCAGTCACTTGTATTCCAGAACAGGCTGCTTAGTCACAGAACGGACAGCGAGAGCTGCTGCTCAGACAGTGCATCGTAGTGTTGTTAGCAGTATGACGGCTGCTTTTACGTAAACAGTAGCGTTTATTGTGAGCAGAGCACTGACGAGATTTTGAGTCACGTTCTAGCACTGCCTGCTTATCCCGTAGAGTGAGGCTTCTGAACAGTTACGTAATTTATTTTCTTACTTGTATAGTTGAAATTCAAGAGTAACCGCCTCAGGGTGTAAGAGAGGAATGAAATTTTGTACGCAGATTACGTTGACTGATGTTGCTACTTGATGGTGACCGGGGACGGCCACCTGTGGGGACCGGGGAGCTGCTGGCGGTGCCGGAGGTGGTGATGACGGCATCATCGCGACTTTTAATTCTTAATACTGGCTTCAACTTGTAGACATCTTACCACCCTCTTCCTCTCCAGGAGTCAAGAGGAAAGAGACCAAAGATTTAAAGTATTATTTGGTGTTGAAAGGCAGCCTTTTAGGTTCTCCGTGTGATACGTTTGTTACTCATTAATCTCTGTCCCTAGCTGACATGTGTTGGTCCCTCAAAGCCCCAAGCCTCCACTTAGACTGTTCCCTAGCATGGCTGTCTCACCAGCCGTCCCCACGCCTCCTTCAGCATCGTCAGGGTAGTCTCTGTGCTAGGCCGTTGGGTGTTTACGTGTTCCATCGCCAGCATCGTACACCACGCACAAATAGGCGAATATGCAGAGTCAGTGGAAAGAGAGAAGTGCTTTGTTTTGTCTTTTAACTTCTTTTACTGCTCGCTTATTTTTTCTTTTAAGGAGTCTCTGGTTTTGCCTCATCATTTTTAAAGATCAACAGTATGTATCCATTTAGTTTACTTTATGTGCCACGTCCATTTCCCTACTAAAACTAACAAGCTTCAGGAGCACTAAGACGGGAAACAACCCTTAGGGATTTTCTCCCCTAGTTTGCTTCCTTCGTGAGGTTCTGCTCATCAAATGCATATTGGATTTTCACTTCAGCTCATTATTTCCATTACTTGGCTATTAACTTTTGTTAAAATATAATCACCCAGAAGCACTCCAGCAGTGCACAAATATTAAGCCTTCATTAGTGATGTTCAATTTCCTGTACTTTTTGTGGACAGTCTTGGCTAAAATGAAGAATGTGTGATTTTCAGAAAAGGCACAGGTTTTTCCTTTGCTATCTGCACATATATAACTGTTAGTGAGCCACATAAAATATGCCATATGTTTAAGAATTATTCACGATTATTGTAATTTCAAAGTAGTTTAAATACCAATTTTCATTGCTCGACAGAGGGGTACCAGCTCCAGGGATAATGGACTGTAACTCAGATGGGTGCTACAGAAACTCTGCATCCAGAAAATAAAAACGCTTCTATGGCAGGGCAGCATTATAGCATAATTTTTTCTTTTATGGAACTATAATCCATGTTAAGGCTTGTCCAAAGCCCCTCGTAATATTCCCTGTTCACCAGAGGAACTTCACAACAGCGAAGTTTTCAACTTACTCATTTAACACGCACAGAAAATTGCACTTGAAGTGCCCATTAGTCGACTTCTAATGGGAAATCACGTAGTGTTTATTCGGCGACAGTGATCAGGCTCACACACTGACTCGCAGACATATGGAAAAATATAGTCTCAGCACAAGCCCTGAAGGACACTATTACTGAAGGGAAAAGTCTTCTTGCTTTTTCTAAGGAAGAAGAGGAATTCATGGGTGTAATTAGGGTCTTGTTTCTGCCCCTTTGTTTCCACCTCCATGCTGTGTTTGCTAATGAACAAGCTGTTCTGTTGTTTCCTTTGTGACAATGTCTTTTACATATTAAGAACATAAAACAATGTAAACCCTAGGTATCTTGGTTTTATTTTTTTCCCTGTCCTAGGAAATTGGGTAATGAGGGGAAATAAGCATGCATAAATCAAGAATTTATCAGCTGACTTTCTTTGTAAATTAAAGTCTAAGCTTTCAAAGGCAATGAAATGATCAAAACGACATTCTTTAGCTAAGGGGAGAGGAGGCTAATAGCTAACTTCACACGGGTTAACACCAACGACCCGCTGACAGGGCGCCGTGCATGATTGCTCGTGATGGACCTGCATTCCCAGCAGTGCACACGCCCGCAGGGGCGGGAAGGCAGCGGCCTTGCTCATTACGGCAGGGGCAGGGGGCAGCTCCGTGAAAGCTGACTGGACTCGGCTCCGCCTGCCCAGCCCTCACCGCCTCCCTTCAAAATGCTGTACAAAGGGAGACAAATGCAGTCACAGCCTCAGTGGAAGTTGAATATGATGAGCAAATTGTCAGCCCCTAGGAGGAAGAGTCCCTTCAGGTAAAAATGGGCTTAATTAAGGAATGATAAGTGGTCTGTGGTAGCCTAGACCTCTGAGACTCTAAGAAGGTCGATGTAAGAAGTGGGCCTCCCTGGTGGCCTAGGTGGTTAAGTCCGAGCTCCGTCACTGCTATGGCCTGAGTCCATCCCCGGCCAGGGAGCTGACCCACGTGGCATGGCAGACCTCTCCTGTGTTATCCGCTGCTCCCTTCAGTGGCGGATTTCAGTCCTCCCGCCTCTTCTGCTCCCCACTCTGTGTCTGGTGGATCCTCTCACACATACCCCGATGTCTGGCCTATACCTCAGTTCTCCTGTGCAAAAAAAAAAAAAAAAAAGAGACAAGAGGCTAACAGGGAGTCGCCACTCACCTCTGCCCTCTGCCCAGACCTACCACGTTCAGAAATGGGGCCTCTCTGAAAAAGGTGACTGGAATCGCTCTAGCTCATGGAAGCCACCCTTGAGGGGGCAGGAGTAACTCTCTGCTCTTCCTCAGCAACACCGATTATTGCTCCAGTAGTCGTGTGAGAAAAGATACAAATCTAGGCTTTGAAGCCATTCATAAGTAAATAATGTCAACAAAAGTACAGAAAAAGAGTGAAATCCACGTATTCTGGAAATTATATAATTTCTTCTAGTGCTTCTAGCAAACACAGAATAAAGCCACCTCAAAGCTTCCAAGAGCCGCCGTCCCTCCCACACCCGCAGGGTAAGAGGGCGCCCGCGCGGTGGGCCTTCTGCAGAGCAGCGCCCGGGACTCAGAACAGGGGGCTTTGGGGTGTGTCCCTGACTGAGCTCTGAGTGGTGTGGGGGCTGACGCCCAGCAAGAGAATCTAAGAAACAGAGACCAGGGAACAGCTTTATCAGCAGGCGGAGCCTGAGAGCACAGAAGAGGTTGAGCTCAGAGACCAGCGCTGGAGGCTACTTAGCCACATGGCTATGGAGACGAGCTGTCACCCACCCAGAAGCAGAGAAGTGTGACAGCCGCTACAGAGGCACGTGTGTGCTGTGTGTCTGTGGGCACACATGGGATATTCCTGAGGAGCTCCAAGTTAATCAGAGACTATCTCCAAAAGATGGACTGTAGATCACTTTAACTCTGTGGCTTTTTAATTTTACAAAGTAGTTACATACTATGTTTACGATCAGTAAGGAAAGTTGAGGTAAACATTGTAGGCAAAATTTCCTTAAGTCAAGATCACTTATATTTGTGATAAAATTCAAGGATAGCGATCCAGCCTAGACATAGGAAAGGTAGGACACGCCCATCGCTGTATGTATTACAGCTGCCAGGAGGGAAACTACTGTTTTGACAAGCCCAATTGTTTGTCCCAGTCTTTAAGAGATGAAGCATAGAAAAAAGTTAATGACCCTAGAGATTCAGTTTTAGTTAATTTGATCTCTCTCTTATTCTACTATCTTTTCAACCAACAGGCTATTGAACAAACCTTCAAACAACAATTAATTTTTTAAAGATTTATTTATGCATACAAGAACTGGGGTACAGGCCAGAAATGCAGGGCATGAGCAGATCCACCAGAGACAGAGTGGGGAACAGAACAGGCAGATCCACTGAAACACACTGCTGAGGGGCAGCAGCCAAGGCAGGAGAGGTCTGCTGCGCCCTGTGGGTCCCCTGCCTGGCTGGCAGCAGGGATCGAACTTGTGCTGCAGTGGCTGTGGTTTGCTTCATAGTGTGTTGCTTAACCCACTGCGCCACCAGGAAGGCCCTAACAATTAATTTGGACACATGGTTAATTTGGACACATAGTTCATCTCTCTTCCATGAATTTCCCTTTTCTTTCTCTTTTTTTCTTCCCAATAGCTGAGATTAAGCACTTAAAGTCTCTTGAGATGCAAATATCCTGAATGGTGCTTTTCAGTACCTCCACTCTCTGCCCCCCCATAAGAATCACTTCTTTCCTTAGCCAAAGGGATCTTCACAAAGCTCAGCTGTGACTGGCAGCCCCTTGCTGAAACTGCTAATCTGAATTTTCTTTGACTGAGACCACAATCCATGAGCATATTTAAAGGTTCTCCTTGTTTTTTCTACATTTATTAATTTCATTTAACAAATACTAAGCTCAATTAGTTGAAATTGCCTATTTTGTGTTCAAAATAAGTGAATCACCTCTAGTTGGTAGTGGTTGTACTGTGGTGGTAATTAATACCTGCTGGGGGTTATCTAAGTATTACTTCAATTAAAAATTAATTACAAGTAAATGAATAGCATGAATTTCATTTAAGTTTATCTAATATCTGTATCTCATTCTCTGCGAGTGCACATACAAACTTACACAGCCATTCTCCAGAGAGTTCTGACTCCAGATTACATTGGACAAACAGTTCCCCAAAACAAGTCCTTCATTTGCTCCCCTTGTAACCTTCACCCCAACTTTCTGTCTCTTCTGCTTCCTCGCAGCATGCTGGTCAACCTCAGTAACATTTGAAATTCTTACTCAAATGAAAGACTCTTCTTAAGTTCTCTCAGTTATTAAAAAGCTAAACTGGAAGTTAGATAAATGCTGCAAGTCAACTTCTATCTTCAAATTTAGTTCCCAGAACAGGTCAATTCACAACTCTCTGTATTGTCATGTCTACTATATCCATTTTGAAATGTAAAGGGATTAATAGATTTGTTCAAGGTCATCCATCATGAAGCCAAACTTTAAAATCAAGTCCGGTGTCAGTTAATGATTCTGTCATGATCTTAATAGGAGAACTAGTCAGTGGTGATGTTCAATTTCAGTCTACAGGGAGAACAGTGGTAGAATTCCTTCTCAGTGCCTGTGATACACATGATAAGGATTCAGCTCTTCAACCTGTATTCAAAAACTACGTGACCAAGTTCATATTCTGCGCATTCCCCCTCTCTTTCCCACACATATATACAATTCACAAACGTTCAGAAAAACAACTAAATTCTAATTTCGGCTCCAACAGAAGTCTTGGTGCAAAACTGAAAACTAAGAGAAACAGAAGTCAAAAATTCATCTTACCTTTATTTTTCTTTGGCATCTTACTTTTTGGTAAGTCGGGCCACATTAGTGTTGATTGAAAACCCAACTGCCAAAAACATTAACTGTTTTTTTGTTTTCAGTGACATACTGATAAGTTGATCAAACTTTATAAACAAAATAATTGCAAAGATGGCATCATCATTAGGCTTCTGAGCTATGCTGTAATAACATCCCCTTCATGGCTCTACATTGCTTTCAGGGGTACTCAGTGTTTCCAATCTTGGACAACGAGTCACCCCCAAATAATGCAGGTCTCCTGAGCAAGCGTGTGTTCATGCCATGCCGACTAGTTGAATGAGAATGGAAAAACAGAACATTTTCACCTTGCAAACACTTCTGTTTTCAGCAGTATATTTAGATGATTTAATGATGACCATAAATCTTCAAACGAATGACGTCCACTTAAACCCAAAACATGAGCGAAGGAAGGAAGCCTCACATTATTTGTTCCTAATAGTTCTCAAATTTAAGGTCACATAAAATCTAAAGGTTCCTTTTCAAAGGTCATCCAACTTTTGTTCCTCTTGTTTCCACTTTATGAAAAATTCTTTTATAGCAAAACAGGCCTTCACTCCCACTGGGGAGATAATACCAAGAAGTCAGTTGACTTCAGCTGTAAATGACAGCAGAACAACTCTGGTTCTGTTGTGCTGTGAGCACCTTCAGCTGTGGCTTCACACTCGAGCTAATTACCCGCCTCGCAAACAGTTTATAAATTCTGCTGCTAACTATGGTTCATTTACCCCGTTACCATAAATCGCTGCAGAGTTGCCTGGCTATGCCCTCCACACAGGCACAACTTGAACAAGTCATTAATTGCTTAAAGGCTTTTCTTTTCCAAAAGCCCCCCAGACTACAACTTTCAGCTTAATTTGTCCTTAATACAAACAACATCTGAAGTGCTTGGGAATTGCAGCATCTAAGTACATGCTACTGACTGATCCTTCCACCTCCCCAGGTGGCTCTTTAGTGAACATAAAACAGAGAACAGAGAAGGTTCTGGATATGATTAGAAAAAAGTGTTTTACGACAGTGTTTTTAGCTTACTCTGAGAGCTACTTAGTCACTTCTTTTGTTCTTTTTTTTGGTGGAAATCATGATCTCATTTAATTATGGCTGATTTATAATGGCAATTAGTGAACTCGTTACAAATTAGGGCATAGATGTTATAACCTTGATGGCAATGAAAAGCAATCTGTAGATTATTTCCACAAAAGATAACCTAAATATTTTTAATTACTAGCTTACTGATGTATGTTTACCCAGGTAACAGGGTAATTTATGAAAAGGTAGGTAGGTCGGTAGAAAATAGATGAAAAAAATATATAACCTGATCACTATGTTTTTGGCTGTATTTGCATGTTTCAAGCAACCAGTTTCTTTTTGCTTCTAAAGCATTTCATCTAGAGTATTCTATTCAATCCAGAGTATTTCAATGAAGCAAAACTTTATTCAGCATACACTGAATGTCAGACACTGTCAGTTCATTCCAGGACAAGTAAGTTCCCCAAGGAAGCACCTGCCTCACGAGCAATAAAACTAGTACACATGTAACTATAACACGTAATATTTATGGCAAGCACTGCCATAGGCTGCTTACTGGATACTATTTTGGTATTACAACAGGATAAGTAAGAAAACAAAAGCAAATGCCATTATTGAGAATTGGCTATTTTATATATGCATTACCTTATTTCAGCCCTCAAAATAATGTAAATAGTGGACGAGTACATAATCATCCCTGTTTTAAATAAAGCAGCTGAGTCAGGGAGTTTGCCTACGTCACACAGGTAGCACTTTAGACTCAGAATGAGTCCATTCTGTGGCCCCGTTTTTGATCTATTTCACATACAGACGAATTTTGAGAATTAAGAAATTAAAGAGTAAATAAATTGTAGTTGGAAGATGAGAGAACACTTGCGTGAACCACCATCTGACACGATCCCTGAATAGGGTTCTCACTCGTGGAGGGACAGCGCGGTGTAGAGACCGAGTCCAGAGCTTAGGGAAGCCCAGCCGCGGCCCAGCCACGTCCTGGTACTGTGACTTGGCCGTGCTGCAGATTGTGCAGGGTTGGAAAACAAACCTGGGGAGACTGAAATTGAGTAGGATCCTCACAGATTTGAGTTTATAGTTCATTTAGTGGCCAATCATTATGCTTGAAAGACTCCGTTCAAATCTGTGTGGGGACTCTTATTATATAACTTTAAAAACTATGTTAGAATATGTTAATTGTGTAACAGAAAAATGCACGCTAAATATTGCACCAATTTCCCCTCCAAAAAGATGAATTTGATGACTTAAATACAAAATATATAAATATGATTTAATGTATTTTTATTTATCCATGAACTGGCAAAAATTCAGGAGGAAATACTACCACTGAGATGTAGGTCTAGATAATTCAACTGGAAAGTTCCACCAGACTAAAAGCAAATGATTCCAATCTTCATAGTATTTTCATAGCATTAAAAGAGACAGGTAGTAAAAATCTCACTAGCTAGTTGTATCAAGGAGAATATGAGTAAGAGTACACATAATTCACTCTATGACTATAAGTTAAAATTTTAAAGAAAATAATTGCAATTAGAAAACAATAGAATTTTTAAAAGATACTACAGAACCAAGATGAGTTCCATCTGTACCTTGGAAAAAAGATATTATAAGGTGATATCAATGGAACAAAAAGCATTTGATAAAATGTAAGTTATATATATATGTAACTATTTAATATATGCAACTGTTTATATATATATAAACTGCTTATATATATATATAAATCTCCCCCGTTTGTCTCAAATTTTTGCTGGAATGACATTGCTAACATTATGTAGGTTTCGGCTGCACAGACAGAGCAGCCTCAATATATACAGCATTGTGCTTCTCACCAGTCTGTTTTCCATCCACAACGAAATGATTGACCCCCAGTTTCCCCACCTCCACTCCCCTCTTCCCTTCCAGTAACCTCTTTTTGTTCATGTAATAAGAATTCGTTTTTGTTTCTTCATTTATTTTTTCCTTATCCACCCCAAGTGAAGGCACATGTCTTCCTCCCCTGAATTGCTGTGGTGAACACAGCACACTCCAGTCCACACTTACGACTACAAATGGCAGTGCTCATACACTAGTGGTTTTTTAATAATCTCTAGTACCTGGCGGGGAAGGAGGGCTTCCTAAGCCTCTAAAAGCAGGTGTACATAAAAGAACAGACACACTTAGAAAGGAGAGACGTGGGAGCAGCTGGGGACAGGCGAGAGTCGCTGCTTGAGGTCGTGCAGTGCAGCACTAGCCAGCATGGGAGGACCAGCAGCAAGGGAACTGGGACACAGAAATAAAACTGCGATTACTGGCAAGAGATTTCATTGTATAAAGTCCAAAATCTATTAAAAAATGAATTCTTTAGAGAACTTACGTAGGTTTCTAATTACAGAACAACCAAAATAAATTTGCACCTCCATACACTGAAACAACAATCGTAACAAAATGACTTACAAAGCCGCTTGGGAACGCATGCCCTGAGTTACTCAGGGAAGATGAACGCCCGCTCTGGCATTACTTACACTAATTCTAGAATCTACATTAAGTCGAAATAATTAGTTGAGTGAAACCTTACCTGAGACCCCCTGTTCTGGGAGGTGCCTGCTTATTCCTCTTCTGATGCAGGGGAGCAGGAAGGGTCAGGTGCTCACAAGGTTCTAGAGACACGCTTCTTACCGGGGCTCCGTACAGCTGGTGCAGTGACAGGCGACTGGGCTGGGGTCTGCCCCTGGCGGTTGGGAGACACTTCACACGCCCATCAGCGGCTCCTGCGGTGTCCCTAGACTGAGCTTGCTGCTAACAGAGACGGCGCTTCACCGAAACCACCTGTGCCAGGCTGTATGACTCACACGCCAGGTGCGATGTCTTCCACAGGTGTTGTCCGTGTGCTGTGGGATGTGTGTGTCTGCGCACGCACGCATATAAAAGTGAGCGGAAACTTACTACAAGAAGACAGTGAGGGTGTCAAAGTGTAGCTATGATTCTAGTGTTTTTGTGCTTTTCTGGAAAGATACATAAATCTTAATAGTGCATCTATAATTTTGTTCTGTGTACTCCTAGTTCCTCTTTGGGAATTGATCATTTCCCAAGTGCATTTCTTAAAAGGTTTATTTATCTGTGCATGCAAGAACTGGCGGGTACAGGCAGGAGGTGCATGTGGCCGAGCCCTCTGCAGCGCTTCCCCCTCACGCTCCGTGATGCACACGCCCAAACACGAGTGACGATGGTGATATCCAAGCTAACTTATCCCAGGCATTCTGAGGGATGCAGGAGACGGCATCATAGGCCCCTGTAAATTTCTTTGAAGAAAGACGTTACAGTAAAAGAGCTGAAAGGATCATGGCCTCCCTCATGTCAGTCCGTAAAGATGAGAGGCTTCTCTCTCACGTGATGAAGTTGAAACGGCACAACTGAGTCAGAAGTTGCATGGGGAAAGGGTGTGGCCCCTTTATTTAAGAAAATGGCTAAACAGACCTGGATTTCCAAGAAAGCCTCTTTCCTGCTAGCCTGATCCAATCCTCTGCTCAGCCCAGTTTTCGGGACTGGCTGGTAAAGCATCCTGGTGAGACGAGCTTTCTCACCCCTCCCTCATTTGCCGGGTGACGCATCTGCAAAGCTCTGTGGGGTTAACTGCGAAAGCTCAGAAAGGCCGCCTTGGACTCCTGTGCCAGCTGTACTTAAGGCCTGCATGTTCTTGGTGAATGTGTCTCTCGGGGTATACCTTTCCAGCGCCCAGACTTCTAAGCACCGTCCATATTAGGCACAAATCACAACACTTTTCACAAACCACTTAATGCTGTTTAAACCCACAAGTAAATCATTTTAACCAAACCCTTTGATGTACTTTTCCTCTCCAAACTGTCCCTATCTGGTGTTAAATGCTGTTATAAATTGTTTTAAAAATTCAGAGGGTGGCACACCGCATCCGAGCTGCCTTCCCTGCATCAGTCATGTGTGTGGAACAGCGCTGTGTGCCTGCCCCATACCGAGGCCGACACTTAAAATTTTAGGATTGCCGTGTGTGTGTGTGTGTGTGTGTGTGTCTGTGCATGCATGCCGGAGGCAGAGACAAGGGGCTGGTGTGCATCCATGCACCTGTGTGTCCAATTTTAACGCAGTGGTTTCAAACTTGCTATCTCTTCAAGCTGCTTAGGGGCCCTGGAGCTGATGAAATTGAAACCTGACCTATTCTCTAGCCGCCAGGCTTTCGGTGGCATGGTTTATGGGCTTCCCTTGGCCTCCAGTCAGTCAGGTTCCTCTATCATGTGGACTCCCTGGGGGTCCACAGAATGTTTAAAGTAACAGTCAGCCCGCCCTCCTGCCTCACTGACAGGCCGTTCCCTGTGGGCCTCTCCAGCAGTGGTGGACAGGAGCTGCCAGCCCCTCCCCCACCTGCAGGGCTTCCCCAAGGCCAGGGGACATGGGGGGAGTACTTCTTGCAGGCACCTGGCCTGGCCCCTGGCAGCCAGGTCCCGCTTGGCGCCCCCAAGCACAGCTGTGTCTGCCTGCTCGTGCTCAGGATGCGCGCTTTGGGGTACACACCTCGCTTCGGTCGGTGCCTTTCCTTAGTGGTGAGATAAGCAAACCAATCTGGATGTTCTAGTGCTTTCTGCAGACTGTGCGGCCATCAGCCTTGTTTGGGGGGACAACCGTGACATCAGGGTTATTGCTCACCAGTTTTTCTGAAAGCAGCTCGAGCATGATGTCGTTTTTGGAGTCGGTGGGTTTGGAGTGTGGGGTCTCGGGTTCACTCTGGGAAAGGTTTCTCCAGCGCTCCCCTGGGAGCTACACGCGGTGAGTCCCCAGGCGAGATTCTCCACGAGGCAGAGACGTGGGGTGTGTTTAGAGAGCAGGTTTATTAGGGAAGGGACAAGAGAGTCAAGGGCACTGCGTAGACACAGGCGGGCAGAAGGAGCCGCCCCTTCGTAGGGGCTCTGTTAGGTTTTATTCTCTTCTTTGGGCAGGGAAGGACTCCTCTTCGTGAGTGGTCAGATGGCTGCTGATTGTGGGCAACTGTGCAGAACGTTGCCCACAAGCCCCACATCTGTCCAGTCCTCTTGGGCCGATGGTTCTCCCAGGCCTTTCTAGGCATCCTGCCGACCACATCCCTGGTGCAGCGCCCAGCAGCTGACGTAAGTCCGGTGCCTGAGGCCCCTCGCTAGGACGTGGGGGCGCGGCACCTGTCAGGGAACCTGCTCTGAGATCATGTCTCGGCGAGCCATCTCCTCTCATGCTCCTGCACATAATGTCCCTTTGCACAGCACTTGGGGAAAGACGGAAGGTGGTGGCCGTCCCAGCTTGCTCGGGGAGTCCAGGACCACTTGGCTGAGGGGAAAAGCCTCCTCATCACTAAAATGAACTTGGGGGAGGCGCGGGCGTTAACCTAGCAGTGCCACGTTTCTGCTCTTCCCTCGTTCGTATGTCCACACTGCACATTCTCAGGGAAGTGAAAAACAGCAAAAGTTAACTTGAAAAGTAATAAAGGGGCCTCCCTGGTGGCGCAGCGGGTTGAGTGCCGCACTGTGAAGCATCAGCAGCCACTGCAGCGTGAGTTCGATTCCCGCCCAGGGAGGGACCCACATGGTGCAGCAGACCTCTCCTGTCTCCCGCTGCTCCCCTCAGCAGTGTGTTTCAGTGGATCCGCCTGTTCTGCTCCCCACTCTGTCTCTTACCCCTCACACCTCTGGCCTGTACCCCAGCTCTTAAATCCATAAATAAATAAATCTTTAAAATAAATAAGTAATAAAGACATGGTAGATTAGAATCCCTCTACCACTGAGACGCTGTAGAAATACACTTTTTTCCTAAACCACTCTGGGGCAGGAAATACCAATTGTAAATTGTAATTGTAAAATACCAATTGTAATTGTAAAATAGAACCCCTCCGTGCCTTCCGAAATACTGATGAAGCAGATTCTCTTGGAGGTGGAAGAAATCTTATCAATCATTCAGTCCCACTTCCTCATTTTACAGATCATAAACTAAAGATCGGCAAAATAAAAGTTTGCCCAAATTCATGAGCCTGCCTTTTCTAAATTTCAGCCAAATGTCTTTCCCAAGATTGGCACCACCCTTGGATAATGAGAATTTGGTTTATTTCCCACGAGGATAAAGGAAGTTAGAGATAAATGAGAAGAGGTTTTCTGGATTGCGTGAATGGTTTGCCTTTGTAGAAGTATGTTTGTGAAAATGGAAAAAGAAAACCCACACAGTATAAAAGAAGTTATTCTCAGCAATTGACTGAAGAAAGAGAAATCATAAAAAGCTTGAATGCCAGGTAAATGAATAATGGGATGCTATAAATTTGGGTATTTCTGAGCTCAAAAGGAAGTGTGGAATGTAAGGAATGAAAGATGATGTTGAGATTTCACATTCACTTGGAAATTATTTAGAAATCTGAGATAAAAGTTCTCTACAAATAATAGATGTGGTATTACTTAAATGTTTAGAGATTGAGACGTGCAGGCATTGTCACAAGATAGTATTAAAATAGCTATTTTTCATATAATGAGAGAAAATGTGCATTCTGTATTGAAGGCAAAATTAAATCCTCAGTTATTCCTATGTATTCCCTTTGGGGGGGAGTCAATCAAAATTGTGAATGAAAACCGAAGGACCTAGTAGAGCCTTGCAAAAGAAATTCAACTGGAGAAGATTTGTGAAGGTTTCCATTTGTCCCATTTTCAGAATTACCAATATTCTGTTAGGGGAGCTAGAGGACAGATCAGCTCTATAAGCTAAAGGTTATCTTCTAAGAACACATGTTCTTTTTGCTCTGTTAGTACTCGCTTTTGTTTATTTTTTTAAATGTCTACTTTTTTAGAGATTTAGGTATACAAAAACTGGGATACAGGCCAGGAGGGATTCCCCAGAGACAGAGCAGGGAAAGGAACAGGCAGATTGACTAAAGTACACTGCTGAGGGGAGCAGCAGGGAGGCAGGAGAGGTCTGCTGTGCCATGTGGGTCCCCTCCCTGGCTGGGGATCGAACTCGTGCTGCTTCACAGTGCTGTGCCTAACCCCTTGCACCACCAGGGAGGTCCCCAGCATTCATTTTTATTTAAGTGTAGAGAGACTACCACAGAATTTTAAAGCTTCTGTCCAATTACAGCTATTATAAGCAAAGAAGTTATGTGTCATGAGATTAAAAAATTAATATAATATCACTTGTGTTTTCGTGCTCAAAGATGACATCAGGAGTTAGTGAGTATTTGTATTATACAGGGGTCAATTTAAATCATTGACTAATATATACTGTCCTGACTTACAGTATATATACCAAGGGCATGATTTTCTCAGATGGAGAAACTTCTTCAGCTAGGATTCCCAAATTCCCAAAAGTTTTTTGTGTTGTGCTGTGTTTCTCTGTTTCTTGGTGTTTGAGATTTACACCATGTGTTAGAAACAGCCTCAAACCTCTGTCCCACCATTTTCCTTGCTGCAATATCAGCAACTTCGCATCACATTAATGTACATTGGCATCTATTCACCTTGAATCTGGAAGTTCCCTGTTCATCCTATCTGTGTGACATACCACTCCTAAATAAGCTCAATGGCTTTAAATAAGTCTTTGTTACCGCTCAGCGGTCTGGGGCTCAGCAGAGCGGTTCTTCAGGCTCCACTTTTGTCTCTTCTCTGCTGCAGACCAGGTCAGGAGCCATGCTGCTCTTGGTTGGTTTCTTACATGTCTCTCGTCACGTCTGCAACCACTGTCCTGCACAGCTGGGCTGCCTTAAATTAGCTGGCCCACCTTGTCTTTCATTTCCTGGCAGGTTAGCCTGGCTTGTCTGCTGGGCATGGGCAAGGATTCGAAAAATGAATGGAACTCGAGTAAGGGTTCTGATGTCAGAACTAACTCACTTCTGCTGCTTTCTGTTGGTTAAAACAAGTCGTAGAACCAGCCCCCTTCAAAGAGAGTGGAGTAGTTTAGCGGGAGGGACTAAAAAATAACAATTGTGAGAGGGAACGGATCAAGAGGGGGATTTTACAGCAAGGTTTCATAAATAATTTATTGCAGACCTGGAAGAGAATTTCCAGAAAAATTTGTTTTTACAAGCAAAAACCAATGGTATGTGCAGGGGTCGGGCGACTGTAACAGGTTGATGACACAGTGACCAACCCACCTGGTCTCCTGGGACGGTGCCAGTTACAGAACTGAAATCCTGCTCCCAAGCAGGCAGGGAGGAACAGATGCCCCTGAGCAGGTCTGGGGCTTCCTGGCTGCTGGCTCAGCACACTCGTAGCCACCAGCACTGCCCCTATGCCTGACTTGCGTGAGTGTCTTCTAGCCAAGACCGGCCTGCCGCACTGTCTGCATCCGCCACTGGCTTACCTGCGTGTTTGTGAGTTGGCCCAGGGGTCATGCCGTGCAAGGTTCCAGAAGTTTCAGACATCTTACAAAACACCAAAGCCTACACTGCCTTTCCTCAACTAGTCCATGTAGTTTAATGTTTTGAAATTTTATCCTTAAATGAGTCAAATCAAAAATACAGTTTCACAGGAAAATATTATCGAAAGAGTAAAGAATATTCCAGGCTTCATCTTGGCTTGGGTTACTTGCTTAATAACTGCTGCATATTCAGAACAGTCTGGTGTTCCCTGGCACGTGGTGGGCATGCATACCCACCAGACTTGGCCGGTGAACAGAGGAAACGTCCAACTATGGGCTTGCTGATCTCTCTCATTTGCTTACCTAAGTAGCGCAACTGAAATTCACACATGTCTCCAAAGGAGGTGAGTCTAAATGACAAGTAGGATGGATTTTCCACTTTGGCTATAGCTACAGTGCTAAGACATCAACAAGTCATTTAAAAAGATGTCATGGAAGATGGGGAACTTTTCCCAGCCCAAGAACAAGAGGTAGGACTTGGCTTTGGCAGTGGAGAAGGAGAAGACATTTCAGATATGAGGAGAAGATAAGCTAATGAGTGACACGGAAATAACCCAGGCTGTTCCTGTAATGGGGGTGGTTTGCGCATGGATGGAATGTAGGCTAAGGATAGAGAGCTCTGAGTGGACCTCCGATGGTTGACACTAGCGTGGGAGCTGGAAGCGAGGCGCATCGATGTGTCTGCATAGCAGCGCGCAGGTGTACCGTTTGTGAAAGGCCGGTGAAAAATACCAGTGTCAGACACCCTGACGTTTACGCAGGGTTCAACAGTCGGGGTCCGCTGGCGGTGAGAATGGGGAGGAGGGGAGGCGCCCAAGGAGATGGACAGACGTGAGTGCATCTTTCCGAACGAGGAGCGACCCCTTTCCTAGACGAGTTGTCACCACTGAGCCTGGACGTTTTCAACCCCGGGGACACAGACGCGATGCTCACAGCGTTCCCGCCCGCTGTCTGCATCCATGTGGGCGGTCCTTCCATGGGCCCTTCCCCTGCTCTCCACTCACCACTCGTGGCCCAGGGCCTCCTTCCCATCTCCAGGCAGCCTAAAGGGCCAGCGGCGTCTCTCGTCACTGACGGCCGGGCCTGGTGACCCGAGTGCAGTGAGGGGACGTCCTGCTCTTTTCAAAGAGCACCGCTGGAGGCGTGTTTGGCTAGAGAATGTGACGAGGTAGCCGAGGTATTTGGCGGCTGTTGGGAGCAAAACCTCTGTCTTGACGTCCCTGGCCAGAAGCAGGGATCCGAGCAGCCTCTGCGCACACGCTGGAACTTGGCCTGCTGAGACGCTCAAGTCCACAGCAAAGCAGCGGCTGTGCAGGCAGAGGCTGCAGAACGGCCTCCCAGGGTGTTTTCCCACAAGGAAAAGCGAAGAAGCTTTAAGAAAACAAGGAGAAATAAGGCCAAGTGCAGTAAAAAGATCAAAAGCAGATGAAAATAGTAATTAGGATTTATTAAGACTCTCCTCATTGATAGGAAATATTTAAAAGACCAGTTTTTGTAAAAGAGAATTCTGAAGTGTTTTTATTATGTACTTTGTTTATCTTAAGGACTAAAAATGTCACTCGGGAAAGAAGAGGTGCTTAATTCGCATCCGCCCCGTAAGAGCACGTGGCTTCTCGCCCCCCAGCAGCGCCCAGCGTGGCGCCAGAGGCGCTGTGCCTCATTCAGGGGCAGGATCCGCGCTCGCTAGTTGTGTGAGTCGGAACAAGACATAGAACAATCGAATTTTAAGTTTAAAGGTCATTTTACTCTCACCCAATCTAAGAATCCCCCTAGAACCTCCTTGACAGTTAATTTGCTTCTCCTCTCGGATGCCAGGCCCCTGGCGTCTAAAATAATGCGCCGCAACGTCCAGCTCCAACTTCTGACTACGTGAGTCAGAAAATGAAGTCGGACAGACGACTCCAGCTCATATTCAGCATATGTACTGTACCTTGCTTTAATCCACCGCTTATTTTAAAGTGGAATATCGGTTGAAGGTGTCTATGTGCAAAGTCAGTAGACAGCAATTAGCGGGGGTGCATTCTTACTGCCCTTCTGGACTTAAGAGAAACTCCATTCAACACAGTAATGTTTTTGTTGACACTTCAGTAGCTGCCAATGAGTCCTTGCCCGCTTTCCTCCTGATCCCAGCGTTTTGCCTAATTCTGATTTCACGCCTCGCAGGCCCCGAACAATCCTGGTCTCGGCGCGCATCGCGCACTGATTCTGCTCTGACAACCGTGCAATGGGAATTTGAGCCCTTATTGCACTTTCCTTGCTAAAACCAGGGGAAAAAGTGTTCCGAGTGTTTACAGCTCTATAACCGTGGCTCGGTGAGGTGAACTTTGTTTGATGTCACCGTTTTCTTGGACTTTGCAATCTCATTTTAACAGCAGTTTACCCAGTGGCTGCGCTGCTCCGTGACCCCCCACGCCCTGCGGGGCAGCCCCCATGCAGCAAGCCCGTATGAGCAGCGGGCGGTGTGCTGGTGGCTGCGGGTGTTTTAGCTGATTCCATGCCCCCTGGGAGGGCTCACGACTGCTTGCAGGGACAGGTGTCTGTCACTAAGCACCCTCCTCAGGACCTCCCTGGTGGCCTAGGGGGTCCTCTCAACTGTACTACCCTGGCACCATGAGTTCGATCCCCAGCCAGGGAGGGACCCACAAGGCGCAGCAGACCCCTCCTGCCTCCCGCTGCTCCCCTCAGCAGTGGGTTTCAGTGGATCTTCCTGTTCTGCTGCCCACTCTGTCTCTGTGGAGTCCTCTCACCCCCACACCTCTGACGTATGCCCCAGTTCTTCTACACAAAAATAAAATTTAAAAAACACCCTCTTCAGTTAGGGGACATTTCTACTGGCGAGGCATCTGTGCCCTGAGGAACGCGTACTCACATCTAGCAACTTCCTAGGCTGGTGCTGATCTGCGTTCCGGCAAGTATTGCGGACATCTGTGACTGACGGCAAATGAATACAAAGATTAAGACTATGAAGGAGACAGAAATGTGGAACTTTCTGCAAAGTCACCGACTTTCTGTTTTGTTCTACTTTGTCAGAGAGAGTTGGCAGTTGTCAAACTATTAGCTTCTCGTCCATGCCTGTAAAATCCACACGGTGGGAGGCGAGTTGCAAAGTGGCATGCTTGGGAACGGGGCTGCCGGGCCGGTGCACTCCCGCGCGGGAGCAGAGCCGCCGGCAGCCAGCCTGCCAAGGGTGTCTGGAGGAGCAGGAGAGGCGCATGCTGCCACTGCGGCCCTCTGGTGTCACCCGACCTCCCCGGCACGGGGAGCGGTGGTTAGAGCTGTCTGGCAGATAAGGAAACTGAGATGAAGCTAAATAGCCGGCACTGGTTAGGAAGACTGGCTAATGTGGAGCTCAGATGCGTCCCAGCTGCCTCGAAGACCTGCGCTTTGGAGGACATCAGAGTCCCCGATGAGCAGGAACTCCCCAGACGCGGGGGAGAGCGTTTCGGTCAAAAGCGCACACGAAAACCACAGAGGTACGGAAGCGCGAGGCTGCAGGGCAGGATGTGAGGGGCGAGCTTGGAGTGAGGAGGGCGGGGGCCTGAGAGACGGATGGGTACCTGACGGCCGGAAGAGCGGACTGACTTTGCCCGCTAAGATAAAACCCTAGGAAATAGTTACCCTAAATATGTGGCACGTTTTCACAAACTAAAAAGCAAGTCACTAATACCTTGGGAGAAAAACAAGTGGAGCGCTCGAAAGAGAAGAACTATAAAAACCAGGCATGAACCTGAAACAGGTCTCGTCCTCATTATTATTCAGAGATGAACTAAGTACCCGTTTGCATTTGTGAAATGAGCAGCGAGGTCTGGAAACGTCAGTGCTGCACTTAAAAAACCAGGCATGAACCTGAAACAGGTCTCGTCCTCATTATTATTCAGAGATGAACTAAGTACCCGTTTGCATTTGTGAAATGAGCAGCGAGGTCTGGAAACGTCAGTGCTGCACTTATGGAGCGAGGTCAGGATAGGGGCGGCGCCCGCTGGTCCTGTTAGCGGCAGACCCCCGCCTCGAGGGGCCCCCAGGCAGCGGAGCGCCCAGGTCAGCAGGTGCCCCCAGCCGACACTCGCGAACCTGGACTGAGACAGGCCCCAGGCCGCCCCGTGTGGCCACGCGGCGTCCACCTGCAGGGGAGAGGCAAGTGCCGGCCCTGGGCCATGCGGAGAATCTGAGCCGCCCACCTGCCGCCAGGGACACTGCGGGCCACACGTCGTCTGTGTCTCCTCGAAGACGTTCGCGGTAGCTGGAGAGCTTCCACAAACCTCCTGCAGAAAGAAGAGCGTCAGACTACAAGAGGGCCGTGCGCATGACGTTGTCCCGGGGGCCGCCTGTTCTGGGTCTGCCGGGCGCTCATCTTCCGCCGGCCCCTTGCGCCTCTTTCCTGCCCGCCATGCGCTCGTCCACCAGAGCCCACCCTCTCCGGACCGCTCAGGGCTCAGCTGGTGCCAGCTCAAGACAGCGTCCCTCCACCAGGTCTCCCCGACCCAGGCCCATCCAGGGAGTTTCACGAGAGCAGAGCCCGGGGCTCACCGCCCGCACCGCGCCGTGCAGGGTCTCCGCAGGGAGACGTGTCTGTCCAGCGAGCCTCTCCGAGACTGCCGCTTGAGCAGAGCGCTGGCGCCAGCTGTGCTCGCGGGGAGTGTCACCTAGCGGAACGTGAGCCGCAAAGAGGCCGGCTCGTTCCGCAACTGGACATGATTCAGCTCATACAAAATTCAAACCAGCGTTGCTGATGAGAGCTGCATTCCGTAAACGGTGGTTCAGGGACTTGGGGGCTTGCAAGCTGTGCGGTGCGGCCGCACGTCAAGCTGCAAAACAGGAGTGGCTGGGAAGCGTGAGTGGGCTACAGCTGTCCTGTCCACCGCAGGTCACTGGCCAGCCCCGACTGCCAGGAAATCAGAGAAGCAGGGCTACCAACTGGCACCGCTTGCTTAAAATGTATTCAGCATATGCCGTCTTACTGGGGTCCAGGATAAAAAGGCTAGAGATGTGCTGAGATGACGGTGTTATGCCAACGTTGTTTCCAGCTAAAGCCTCACCAAAGGCGCCTTAGAGCTGGGGCGTTTACAAAGGGGGAGGGGCTATCTGGAGGTAAAGAAGGAGAAGGAAGGGGGAAAAAGAGAACTGAAGAAGGCGTTTCGATATTGAAATAGTTTCATAAATGCTAGAATCACTTTTGAAAGTCAACTTCCAGTTTAAGGTGCGCATTGTGTGGATAAATCCATCCCGTAACACGGAAATAATGGGGCCATCACCGCCTTGAAAATGTAAGAAGACGAGGTATTTGGAACATGATCGGACTATCTAGGTTTGACAATATGTTATTTGTCTGCTTGCCTATGAAATTGCCTTAATTGTCTGTCTCTGGGGACAAGGAGAGGAAGTGGTAATGGCCTCCTCTCTCGAGTGAAGAATATCACCAAGTGGATGGCAGTTATCTAAAGTGCTGCCCCAGCTGGACAACACAAAATCAAACACCCGACTGCTGTCATCGCCACCTGAAATATCCCACACAACTTCTGATTTCAAGGGAGTTCTTCAGCCACCTTGAAGGCCGTCAGCTCTGAAGCGATTTAACGTTTGGCAGCTGGAGGACGGGCTGGCAGCCGCCGTGCCATCCCTGCCTACGTCTGAAAGCTCAACAACTGATAGACCCACTCCGATGCAGTTGGCTTTCAAAGTGGGTTTAATAGATTCGGATTGACTACTCTTCTGAACGTCGCTTAGATATTAATAAAGTAGACTAATAATAAACTTAGACTAATAAAAGTATCCCCAAGACCACGTTTCCCTCACTCCTGCCTGGCTCACACCCTTGTCAGTAAATTAGGGTTTAATTTCTTTCATGTCAGGTATCCTGCAGATTTTGAGGAAAATAAAACCCCTAGTGTAAAATACAAGAGTTTCTGACAACTAGCAGATAAATTCTTATTTATTAAAAATAATTTCTTTCTTAGCATGAGGTCAATAGACTTAATGAAAAAATTTCATGGTATAAACAATATTAAAATATACTAATTATGACAATCCCAGCAAATCCTGGAGTGCACTGGATTATAGAATAAAAGACTTGTTTTCCAGATGCTGCAACTATAGTTTCAGCCTCTTTTTTGCCCTAAACATCTCTCGCTCATTGCTAAAATCAGGTCAAAGTACAATCGAATCAGAGGTTTAAGAGCAGTGTCGACAGATAATTTTAAGAACTGAATTGAAGGCTAACAGATTGAAGGAACACTTTATCATATAGATTAGTTGAAATGTGACAACATCATATTGATAATTTACTTTTTTCCTCCCTGATACCGAAAACATCAGTTAACAAAAAGATACTTAGGAACACTTAGGCGTAAAACCATAGAGATCATAAACTTATAAAAGAAGGTCTTCCTTTTCAAACAACTGATAATCTAGGGAATGTAGAGACAGACAGCAGGCATGTAGGTTTATGGATACATGCTGTGAGTGACCACGTGTGTGTGTGCTTTTAGGAGCATGCTGCTGAAACAGTATCACGTCATTTACAGGCGGCTAAGTGTGTCTGGGGTGACATCTGGAAGGCTCAGTAGCACTGACCTACACTGAGCAGACTTCCCCTCGGTAGAAGATATTTTCAGTGCAGACAGCGGGAAGGCTGAGAAGGCTGGCTCGACCATGGTGGGGTAAGGGGGTGGGAGGAAGGGGAGAAGAGGCTGAGCTCCAGGCCGGCCTGAAGACCAGCTCAGGACTCCACTGGCTCCCACTGAGCGCAGGAAGATGCTACAGGGTGCTCGCGTGCCAGCAGATCCCGTGGAGCTTGGAACAAGTCTCGGGATTAGCGCCGTGGAGAATAGAACGCATCAAATACAATAAGCTGCTGGTGGTCTGGGGACACCCGGCCGGCCATGTTTGGGCGCTGATGCAGAGTCCAGAGTGACGTGGGCAGAGCGGGTGGCAGGAAGGGCGCAAGGGAAGGAGGGCCGGGCGGGCGAGACGCGTTCCTGTCACGAGGCTCCACGAGCTGATCGCCCATCTCCTCTCAGCGCCTCCATCACCGGCGCCTCTCGCAGCCATGACCCTTTGGGACGGCCCCCGTGGGTCCCCCCGCATGCCTCGTGTTGGGGTTCCTGGCTCCATGGGTTTACTCTCCTGCACCATGTGCTCTGGACACAGCGCGGACTTTTAAGTGCAGCTTTAGGAACTGTCCACATTGACATTCTGAATAAAATAAGATTACTGTCTTTCCTACTCAGTGCTTAAAAGACCTTTATTTTTTTAAAGATTTTTTTTGTGCGCATAAGAGCTGGGGTGCAGACCAGAGGTGCAGGGGGCAAGAGGACTCACCAGATTTCCCTGAAATCTGAAAAAGCAAAGTGTCTCCCAGTTCACAGTGAGCACAGGAGTCTAGTTATGGATTTCCTCATGGTCTATTGCTAAACCATGAAATGGCAACAAGGTATGTTTCATCTGATTTGCAACCCATGGTGGACACTGCAGCTTTCTATGGGAGAAGAAAAGTGACTTCTGTTTGTTTACAAATAGTACCTTGTAGGACTCTGTGTGTAGTTAAAGGTCCAGGGACAAAGCTGGTTGCCGTGAGGACGTGTCTGATTCAGATGTTGACAGAAGGCATGGGCCTCAGCGGTGAGTTCCCACCAAGAGAGCGAAATGTGGGGTAGACGTTGCTTCAGCCTGGGATGTTTCATTTTATTTGAAAGACCTTTATTAAAGATTTTTATCTGTGCACACAAGAGCTGGGGTGCAGACCAGAGGTGCAGGGGGCGAGAGGACTCACCAGAGACAGAGTTTGGAGCAGAACAGGTGGACCGACTGAAGTACACTGCTGAGGGGAGCGGCGGGCAAGGCAGGAGAGGTCTGCTGCGCCCTGTGGGTTCCTCCCCTGGCCGGGGATCGAACTGGTGCTGCAGTGACTGCGGAAGCCCCACAGTGCGGTGCTCAGCCCCTTGTGCCACCAGGGAGGCTCTGAAAGAAATTATTGTGGGCACTGAATGTAAACCAACGATAATTTTCCCAACTTGTTTTTAACCCAAATAAGCCATGTCCCGTCAGAAGACAAATCCCTGCAGTCTTTTATTATTTTTAAAAATTATGTATGCACATAAGAGCTGGGGTGCAGGCCAGAGGTGTGGGGGTGAGAGGAGTCACCAGAGACAGAGTGGGGAGCAGGACAGGTGGATCTACTGAAACACACTGCTGAGGGAGCAGCAAGGAGACAGTGGGGGTCTGCTGTGCCCTGTGGGTCCCTCCCTGGCCAGGGATCGAACTCAGGCCACAGTGGCTACGGATGCTTCACACCACTGAGACTTAACACCTGTGTCCCCAGGCAGTCCACCCTGCGGTCTTCAACAAAATTTTTTGCAAACCTGACATCATTACATATGTTTCAGATTACTTTTAGTTTACCTCAAATAAAAATTGTATTGATTCTCCCGATTTGTTATCTATATAAAAGGACTACACACACACACACACACACATTACATCTACAGCTTTCAGGATATGTGACCTCTGCTTCTGCTCCTGACCTTTTATATCCTAACATTTAAAGCAAACCTACTAAGTTGTTTTCTAAGATATCAGATCAAAAATTGATAAAATAAATATAATTAAAAATAGATATTTTCCTAAATTAGATATAAAAACCTTGTGATATTGTAAGACAATATCAAAATTTGACTGAAAACATAATGATCAGATAAAGTGTGTTTCTTGGTTCAACTCAAAGAGCGATTTTGGCAATTCGTAATCGTTCATTCCAGACCTGATGCCGTAGGAGACCTGGCGCTGATGCAGGCTGGCTGCCACCCGCTAATCCTGCTTATCTGGGTGTGGATCATCCTCCAGAGTGTCAGTTTTATGACACTGTCGAAATAGCGTGTGGCCGGTAGAGGTTTTAAGTGTTTTTGCTTAATCTTTTAAATATTTCCCTTAAGGTCCATCTTAAACGAGTTGATGTTTTAAAAGTTCTAGCACATGTTAAATTTTTATCTCTGTTTTATAGACTTTTGATTTGCTACAGGATCACACTAACGAGAAACCACCGGTGGCACCTTCATTACGTGAACCCCTCATTGCGCCTGTCACTTAAGCTGCCTAATGAAGGTCTAAAAAGGTCTTCGAACTTGGGAGCAGCATCTCTTCAAGCCCCTCTTATCGCAGTTCCTTCCTTCTGTCCAGAATCTACTTGTCGGTCCTTGAAAAAGAGCTTTGCTCCAGCTGTTTGGGGGACATAGGACTTTTTCTCTGTTAGCAAGTTTTCTCTTCTCTCCCAAGCATACGTTTGTATGTTGTCTTCTTCATTCCACAATAATTAACGAATACTTTCTGAGGGCCAGGCACTGGACTTTATGCCATAGATATTAATTTGCTTAACCCTGACAACTAGACGGTAGATACCGTGGTTTTCGTGAGTTTTAGGGGATTTTTCTGGAGGTCTACCTGCCCTCTGCTCACCTTCTCAGGCCCCACCCAGCTCCGCCCACCGTTGGGCCCAGCTGGAAGGCGCGGGTCTTGCAGCTGGGCAGGCTGGAGTCATCGGCTCCTCAGTCTCACTAAGACCCCTCCTCTTCAGGGTCACATCTTACAGTAGGACCGGGTGAACGTTGTAAACTCTCAGATTTCGAGTAAGAAAGCAAGCTGCGATGAGTGTCGCACAAACCTGTTTTCATCCTGACGCTCCCAGACAAAGTTCAGGTCAGTCTGTTGGAAAATGGCTGTGATTGCTGCGTGCTTCCCGGTGCATCGGTTCTAAACTCCCTTCTTACTCTGATCAGCCGTTAGGGCTAACTAAGGGCAGTGCGCTGATATTCTGGTCACATCGCAGTCAGCGGCAGAAAACACATATATGCACACTTACATGGATGCCCGCACCACCAGCCGAGCCCTTACCTACACTGATGTCTTGACTGAATAGAAGAAAGAAGCAGCGGCTCTGAGAGGGAGTGTTGCAGTCGGAGAAGCTGAGCATGTTTTGAGGCTGTGAGCTGATGTGGCAGACCTGCGGGTGTGAGGGTAGCAGAGGGGCTGGGGCCGGAGAACTCGTGTGCTCTTATTTGTTTCTCCCACAATGTAAAATGTAAATGTGAAAACACCAGTAAAAATACAACTTTTATACCAATAGTGTTTGGGGGAAAATCTCAGTATTTCAAAAGTACAATTTTTCAGTTATATAACTTTAGGGAAGCTTGAAAGTTTGTCCTATCATTGTATCAGGATGTAAAATTAATACTTAAATGTAAAATTGGGCATTGTTTTAAAATACTATTTTAACATATTTTTGTTTTTAAAACTCAGAAGCCGAGGAATCTTGGCTGTTCCTATGGGGTCCACTGTGGTTGGTGTAGAGAAAAACTAGTTCAAATTCCAGTTATGACCTCGCACCTTCCACAGGAAACTGTTAGGCCAGTGGCCACAGGAGAGGCGAAGAAGGGAGCGTGTCACAGGGTCAGTGAGGGCCATTACCGCTGTAGAGAGAGAACAGCACCACACTCCTCCCTCCCTTCTCCCAGAGCCCAGGGCAGCAGAAGCATGACCCCTCCCCTAGCATCTGGACTCGGGGCTTGGTGGCTCTTGTATCTCAAGGTCAAGGTCGGTCTGGGCTCTCCGAGCACCAGAGCAGCAGGGTAGCTTCCGCACCTTAGTCCTCTGGAATGCTGCGTCTGCGGTCCCCCACAGTGCATTCAGCCAACAGCGTTTTTATGTCAAGGAGAAAGCACAGTCCACGTTATCTGGCTGAGTATTGATGAACTGAAGTATCGATGAGCCATTTGAACAAAGAGAAGCCATTCCCTCTGTCTGTGAAATGTGATTGCTACAGTAAGGCACCTCTGGAAGCACTGGAGAGCATCCCCAGCTACAAAGTGTCAGTGGTTATATAAGACCGGCTGGGGAGGGTGTAAAACGTCATTTACCCAGGTGTCACTGGTCACTGCATAGAGCACCAAAGGAAATTTTTTTTAAAAAAAGAACTTGTTATGAATGGTTTTACCTTAACAGAAAAAGAAGAGAGTGATTTTTTTCCTAAAATGAAAGACCCTCAAAGAGCCGAGCAGGAAGTATAATTGCTGCTTCACCTTTTGCTCTCTGTAATGGTAGAGTGATACTTTATTTTAGCCTTTCCCTGTCTGTCATCCCTGATGAAGCCACCATTGCAGGCGGGCCCTGGATTGTCTTACATGTGGGTTTTGCATATTTCTTCTTGCAAGTTCAAATGGTTGACAGAAACTAAAATATAAGATTTAAGGCACCTTGAGAGAGAGGCATTGGCACACAGCAAAGTGAGTGAAATACCAGATAAGAGCTTCCGGCTCTTCGGGGATAATGGAGCAAATTGAATGGCCTGCCTTGGAAGCACATCACAGGTGGCAGGTGAAGAGAATCTCAGCCTCCTTGACTTTCTTCCAGCCAGCAAATGTGTCCATCAAAGTCACAGGGTCAGCACCACTTCCTTGGGTGGAGTTGCATTCAGGGATAGACAAAATAAGAGGATTCTGAGATAAGCGCTGCTTGTTTGCTTTTGCTGCAGAGAACTGCTGTCTTATTTCTCCTGGAGACACTTCGGGCCAGAGCAGAGTGGACCTCTCAGAATCACCGTGCAAACTGCCTTAGACATTCTGGAGGGGAGGGCCTGAATTTTCTCAGGTCCTGCTCTGGCTCGAGCACCAGTTTGCTTTGTTGAGTAAAATCACTTCCTTGAACCCCCCTTACCTGTCCTGCAAAATGAAGGCGATAAATAACGCTCTTCCCAGCTGCCACGAGTTATCATTCTCCTGACCTATTTCTGTGACAGAATTCTGCTCTCAGAAGCAAAAGCACCTAGCCCCGAACAGCCCCTGAGCTGTGGGGTCTACCGCCCAGGGCGTTCCCGAGGGTGACGGGACGTGACAGGAGGGCACAAAGCTGGCTCAGCCGCTGTCGGCCTCGGGGCCAGGGTCACGTCCAGCATCTCGCGCAGACAGTCTCTTCTGCCGTCTGAAACTCTCCGTGCCAGGCGTCGTAGCTCCATGTGCTTGCTGGGGTTGAGTTAGCAGGATTACGAGTGGCTGGGTTGACAAGTGCCGTTGACAAGTGAGCCCACTGGCTTTGACAGGACTCTGTTAAGTGCGGCATCTTTTCAACAATGCCATTTCACAGGTGTCCACGGCACAGCAGCTCCTAGGTGAGTGAGAGATGAAAGGGTCTGTGAATGGCGCCTCTGCTTTCAAGCTTTACTATCCAGGTCCTTCAGGCTGCATCTCTAGTAAGACCACACGTGAGACCTACTGACTCCTCCGAACCTCCGAACACCGTTTTGGGCTAATAGCAAATTCCTGTTTGAATTCGGTTACCTGAAGTGTTGCGCCTCAGGCCCCCCCCCTCCCAAGGGTGGGAATAGCAGTACCTGACTTACTGCGGCTTGTCAGCTTCCAGGAGAGCAGCTAGTGCGTCAGAGCCGTGGTTGAGGTAACATGTAGCCACCTCCACGATTTCCAGTGCTTTTGAAGACATGGTGTGCTTTTCAGAATAGTTATTTTGAGTGATGACTCGTGTAATAATATTTCTGTCTATAAGGATTTTAGGAGTGGGGAGATTCCTTCGCGACCACTGGGCTAGATGACGCTCACACAGAATGAAAGCTACTCACCTCCACTGTGATTCTGCACTAATCATGTTGGCACAAAGCAAGGATGGAAATGATGTCGCTTTTCGGAGTCAGTGGGTTTGAGAGCGGGTGCTTGGGTTCACTCTGGGAAAGGTTTCACCAGAGCACCTTGTTCCGTGACACACCCGAGCTTCTCCATGGGACAGAGACGTTAGTTCTATTTAAAGAGCAGGTTTATTAGGGAAAGGGACAGAAGAGTAAAGGACACTTGCTTTGACACCAGCCGGCAGGAAGAGCTGCCCCCAAGGGACAGGTTTGCTGAGAGAAGCCTGCGGGGTTGCAGGTGGGGGGGCCTTGAGGAAGCTGCCTCCACTGAGAGAGGTCAGTGAGGAGACACCCCGGCAGGTGCAGGTGGTGGTGGTGGGGGGCGTGCAGGAGGCTGCTGCCCTGCACAGGAGAGTGTCGGTGAAGAGAAGCATCTGCATAGGCACAGGTGGGCAGAAGGACTGCTGCTCAGGGCCTGGCAGAGACTGCCCTGATAACAGTCTTCTCCTCCCCAGGAGGGGCTCACTCCTTGTGCAGTGGTTTGTTTGCTGTTGACTGAATAAACTGTGGAATTTGAAAGGGGCCAGATTTCTACAAAGGCCTCAATCTCCATGTCTTCACCCTCAGGTCAGTGCTCCCTACAGCATCTGACTCCTGCTTGGTCTTGCGCTTTGTGACCTGGACTTTGGTTCCTACAGTTGAGTTGAGGGCTGTTACCCTTCTATCTCCGCTTCTGCTCTTGGCATTTCGTGAGCCAGGGTTCAGGTTTCAGGGCACCTCCCTTCCAGTTTCTCTCTTCTTATGCTCCAGAACTGGTGTGAGTGCTGCTCTTTGGACTGTGGTATCTTGTAACTGTGCTTGTCTGTTATTATTTGGTCATAGACGTGAGGAAACACCATTGATATAGATGCAAACGACTCTGAGCCAGTAATAAATTACTGGATGCAAACTGTTCAATAACAGGGAATTGATTTGAAACCAGGCTTCATTTTAGACTTATCTATTGTCTTCAGCTGTGCTGAGTTAATGAGGATTTGTAATTGCTTTGAAATTTAACTAATACATCTTTTTCATTTGGAAATTTATTTTATATTAGTGTCATATTTTAGAGTTTGCAAAATTACCTACCATACAAACTTTGACAGAATTGACCCTAATCAAAAGCTTTGGAATACAATAGCCATGCTAATGAGTAGAATGTGTTTTCTCTCTTCCAGAACATTCATCTTGTCTTTAAATGTTTCTTATGTATGATTGTTAAGAAAGTCTGTTTAATAATTGTTAAACGGACATGAAAATGGCTTTTAGTAACTAAAAAGCACTCCTCATGAATGCTATTTATGCTTTTCAAGTTCTATTGTTTATCTAGAAAAAAGTTGAAAACCCATGACTAGCATTTAAAAGTTGTAAACAATAGACATTTTCTTCATTTAAGCACATTAGACTGGGTGAGCTTTCCAATTCATTTTTAAATGAATACTTCCCAAAAGAAAAAGGTTTCAAACTTTCTCTGAATTTCCCCCACCAGTGCATGTGTCTTCGGGGTGATCTCGTGTAAAACAAAAGACACAAGAACATCCTCTGTAGAAATTATTTTGAGCTCTTGCTTGGAACTGTCCAGTCGCATAAACACAGTATTGCTCTATTCTCTGCTGGAAACAGGTTAAGTCAAACATTACTACAGAAAAGAAAATAGATTGATTTGTCCATGGGTATTCATTTACATTTCCCCCCAGGGGTCTCTAAGAAGCAAACAATATGCAAACAGCTGCAAGATTATTGTTATGCTCTTGTTGCTATTTGGTGATTGCTGTTTACGTGTAAATTACTACTTGGAAAAGTACAACTTCTCTTCACCAGTAAGCAGACAACAAAACAGTTTGTGAGTAAGCTCTCCAAGATTGATGACTCAAAAATACTTCCTAAAGGAATCGTTCTTTACAGTATTTTTCTGCATCTCCTATAAAAGTCATCTTAGAATGAATAAAATAAAAGAGAACAACTTCTTTTATCACCCTGATTCTGAGACAGTATCTATAGAAGAGAGAATTTCGGTGGAATTAGTGGAAGGATATGCAAGAATAGGTTCCTTGCTGTGAGAGCTGATTGGGAAGAAAGCAAAGGCGTGGGGGGAAAAAAAGCAAGAAGCTAGAGGAGATACTTAGAGAGAGATGATGAGATCAAAGATTAAGTTGATTTATCTCCAAATTTTGTCTCTGGGTCAGGCTATGAAATCGCTGAGTGCGTTCATGCAGGAAGAGCCCCGCGAAAGCCGGCAGCCCAGACCACCTGGGCCTGCCTAGAACAGACCGAGGTCTAAGAGCTGAGGCTACTGACACTGCGTTCTTAGGAAAGCAGTCTTTTAAAAGACATGAATATTGATCAATGTATGTTTTCGCCTGACAAATCAAGGACCATTTTCCATATTAATTTTTATTATTATAGCAGAATTTTAATGACTACCTCCTTCCATGTCTGTACCATTACTTTATGTAATCGTTTGTCTTCTGTTTTTGAATGTGTGCTCTTTTTCACTGCATAGGCCATTTTACGTGGAAGTAATTATGAGGTCGTTTTGCAGTGAGTGGGTTTGGAGAACGGGTTCTTGGGTTCACTCTGGGCTGGCCTCCCGGAGCTCCCTGCTCAGCACGCCGGAGCTCCCGGGCAAGTTTCTGCAGGACAGAGACGCTTGTTACTGTGCAGAGCAGACTTGCTGGAAGGGGCGGGGGAGGAGAAGCCGTGTGCACTGACAGCCAGGACCGCGGCCCTGGGGGCGGCACAGGGCTTTGCATCTTCTCCCTGCGGGAGGGGCTGGGCTTCTGCTGGCCGTGGCCTATGGGGACGCTGCAGGGGACCCCAGGTCTTCGCTTCCGCCTGGTACCCCTGGTAGCACTCAGACACCCGCTGGGTCTTAGCTTCATGGCCGAGGCACTGGCCCTGAGGGTTCCTGTCCACAGTGGGTACTGGTCCGTAGCGCCTTCTGCGCCCACCAGCGTGGGCCGGGTCTCTGGTCTTAAGGGGCCTCTCTCCAGCTTCTCTGTTCTTCCTCTTCCAGCACTTACAAATACATCTTTCCCTCACCTGCTCAGTTATTGCCTTGAAGTCTGAACGCTACACCACACACTAGTATGTGACTGTGAATTTTTATCTACACTGGCAAGTCGCTCTGCAGGGGATCGATTAAACTGACACCCCCATGATAAGTGTGAGAGTATCAGCTCCTTCACTTGAAGGATCAAGTCACTTAAACGGATCAGTGTCAAAATTCTAGTTAAATACTGACTCTCTTTCTTCTTCCAGTGTATGCTCCAAAGGATTTTTATCAACCCAAAACATTCAAGCTGAATTAGTGTAGTCAAGTCCTTCTCCACCCACTTTCTCACCTCTGTAGTGCCGCGTAGTGCCGCGTGGTCTGCGTCCAGTCGCAGGACGATTGCAAGAGACAGGGTCGGGATTCGCTAAGCAAATCTGGCAGTCAGATGAGGCCCGTGTCCCCCACTGCGGCACATACAGCATGTACCCAGCGACTGTCCTGCAGCTGCCGTCAGCGCACGCTTTGCTGGTTTTTCTCTGTTTGGTCATTTTTAACCCTTATATGTTATCTGTAGCTGTTCTTAGTTCACAAACCAGTTAATGCACCCTTAGGTAGCCACGGGTTCACTGTGGCATTGGTGCATAACTGTTATGAGGTTCACCCCAATTCAGCTTTGGTATAAAGTTGGACTGTGTGTTCTCTGGCTCTTGCCCTGGGTTGTTTATCCCTAAGAACAGTCCCATCTTTGAGTCATATTTTGGAATTTTGACAGCACGACCTATCCAGTTTTCATGTTTATGAAATAGTTTAAATATATCAGCCCATCACAATTTCTACCCTTTAAATACGAAATAGTTTTGCCACTGGGTTTTTCTATTACTGTTAGATGAAAATCAGCACTTGCCTTTATTTTATATATATTTATATTTTGCCTTGCCTTTAAATAGATATAGATACCCTGTGTCTGCATAAAATATTAAGGATATATATGTATGTATATATGTATATACATATTTACATATGTATATGTGTATATATATTCTTAATATTTCATGCAGAGACAGGAATCAAATTCATAAATAATACATGTTAACCTCCTGGGTGGAATAAATGAGAATATAGTGAGTTGTCATGCTAATCACAAATGTAGTGTGGCTTTAGTATCAAACACTCTTCAGTGACATTTAACTGATTAAAGTCCCAGTAGTTCATTTAAATATTGACATTAATCATCATTGCTAATTTAAAATTTCTTCCCTAAAGTTTTTATTTTTCTGTTAGTCAAGTTCCTAAGGCAAATAGAGATTGTTTCTGCACTCTAATCTAGAATGGGTGATCGAAACGAATCATGCACCACAGGATGCTTTAGGGGACAGAGGAAATATTAGGCAGAGAAATGTGTTCATCTTGAAGAGTATTAATACTCAAAGTTAACAACAAGAAGTGACTGAAGTGCAGTGAAAGAGCTTCAGTAGACTGCAAACTGAAAAGATTAGAGAGGTATTCCTGAATGAGCTTTAGTCCGTATTTATTAGCATCCACTAGGTTTAGGGTAGTTGTGGCTGTGGTGCCATAGGGCGGGGAAAAAAGTAAAATCTGGCAAGTACTATGTTAGCCCCAGTTTCATTTGTTTTTTTTTTGTTTTGTTTTGTTTTGTTTTTTTATTTTTTTATTAAAATATTTTAAAATTTACATATACTTGCCATTAATTGTAATCCCCATGTATTCCCCATCACCATCTCACC